>CM051239.1:424507869-424982869 GCA_027917425.1 Gastrophryne carolinensis
GGGGAATGGGGTAAATTAAAGATGTAGTGATGTTGTAGCTTTAAAGGTAAAAGGTGGTGGAGCAGCAATGGGGGTAAAAGGGAGCCCGGTCCAGCTGCAGGTCCATGTACAGACCAAATGCAGGCTTAAAGGTAATGTCTCAGGTCTTGGACTGCAAGTAAAAAAGGACTAATACAAGTCTCCATCCAAACCTTGCAGAAGCTTAACTATACCTATTTTAGTTTTGCCCAGCATACAATACTTGTCGGAAATATAGAAGCATGCTTTAAATACTAGAGCATCTACATTTGGTGCAGTCATGCTAGCTGCATAAACCTTCAAGTGTCAAAGAAATCAAGGCCACAACTTTCAAGCCAGACACAGCAGATGCAAGACACCGCAGACGTCTCTGCTAGGTGCAGATTAAGGCAACATTTTCTCTTTGTTCGGCATGCAGGTTACTGCCTCTATATACAATAGGGACCATGCATAGCATATTGAGGATCAAGCCTTACAAAAGAGAAAGCTTTTTCAACATTTTACACAGCAAGAATGTGAATGTCAGTGCAGACTCCAACCATGACATTCAATTGGCGAACAGGCTGTCCACAACGAGGAGGAAGCTCGGTATAAGGGGTGCAGTGAAGTATGGAGGAAGGCCACATTGCTTAGCGTAATTACAGCATAAAACTTCAAGCTTTGGCCACGATTCCAGAGAAATCCACAAGGGATCTCTGTCCTCGCTCACTTCTGTGCAGGCAAGCATAACGCTAGAGGACCGTCAGGAACCCTAAAGTTAGCTTTAGGCCCAACTGATATATCCAAAGATAAAGTGGTTGTGTTTAGACTGTACAAGAACAGGAATTATGTAAGCCATCATGTAGGAGTGACCAAATAGAGATAAGCAGGAGTGATTCTATCTACTGATCACAGATTCTTCAACACGCCGTAGGCTTCTTTTAAAAAAGACAATCACACGAGGGATGTCAAATTGGCAGCCCTGCAGAACTATAAGAAACATACATATTATTCCAAGGTCGCTATATCTCCAGGAATAAGCAAAGAGAACAGCAATGCCCCACTTGTCCTTTGTTTTGTTCCCCCGACAAATAGGCCAAGGAACAGAGTTTAGCACTGACCTCAGCATGTAGCATAGTCATGTCACTGAATCTTTGGGAAAGAAGGGGTGCATATAAAAAAGCAGAGTTTATTATGCTGTAGAGTTGTTAGTGTGGCAAGTTTATTGTGGCTAAAAACAATAGTGGCTGTAACAGTTTAGGGTTGGTTCTATAAATCATCAATTGCTACCATTAAGGTTTTGAAAATACGTCTTCCTGATAGATAATCTCTCACCACCTTCATCAGTATGCTCCAACAAAGAAAGAGCCACCAACCATATCCGGTCCTAACCAATATCCTGTAAAATCTGAAACTAAAGGAAGAAACGCCCCCCTCGAATAGCGTCATCAGATCACATCACCAGATCATCAGGTTTACCAGCATTCATCTAGGCTAATAGTAGCAGGGCACCATCATGGCAGTTACCAGTCTTGTGATAGTTTCCTAAAGATGTCATCTATACAACAAAGCTGTGTTACCGCCGATCTGGTGCATGTTTAGATATAGGGATATATTTAAACTCTGCAGTAAAATGTTTAAACCGGACCTTCACCCTGAATAAGAGTCTATCTTGTACGTTTTCCCCACCCCATACATACAGATTGTCCACATTAATCCGGACCCTCACCCTGAATAAGAGCCTATTTTATAGGTTTCCCCCACCCTGTACATACAGATTGCTCACATTAAAAAATCATCCTACCTGCACCTACTGCATTTTCTGAGCTTTTAAACATCCAAGATGGCGGCACATGTAGTCTCTGACTATGCCGCTCTGCATTTGGGGATTGCTGGTCTTTTCCTGAGCACAGCTCGGCTTTGTCTGTGCAAAGCACAGCTATAACCGCCCCTCTCCTCAGTATGTGATACTTCTGAGTCAAGATGATGACGCCAGTATCCTAAAGTCCTGAACAGAGTTGCAGCCCGGTGGAGGAAAGAAGACTTAATAACTTAAAATATATTAATTTTAGATGCTGAGGAATAGTTTTTTGAGGGTTTGGGCTTTTCATTAAATGATGCTGAAGGTCCGGATTATACACACACCAGCGCTCTATAGAGGACAGCATCCTTAGGAAATCATCACAAGACTGGCAATTCTTCAGGTTCAAAACCCAACAAAACAATTTAAAAAAATGTCAGAAAAAAACAAAAAGGTCCATCAAACCACCTAAGACTTCTCAGGCTGCTCAATTATGGCTGAGTTATTTGAAACCCAATCACAAGCGATAGGGAATCCGTATCAGGGAAGCAAGTCAAGCTGCAGATGCACTCATGCAATCTGATAGATTTGTGAGGTCTGCTTAAATAGATGGATTTCCTTATTCCACAAGAAGGATGTATTTAAAGGGAATGTTCACGGTTAATGC
The DNA here is from genome assembly GCA_027917425.1 of Gastrophryne carolinensis. Lineage (NCBI taxonomy): Eukaryota > Metazoa > Chordata > Amphibia > Anura > Microhylidae > Gastrophryne > Gastrophryne carolinensis. The sequence continues at coordinate 424,510,335 of CM051239.1, forward strand.
TTTGGGATTTTAAAGGACAAATCCAGGCAAAGTTTTTAAGCCTCTGATTAACAATTAAAACATATATTAAGTTTTAGATATAATAATTTAGTTCCGGGAGCATTTATACAATCTTTTTGTGTCTTCACCAAGTTGAAAAAAGGCGTCCCGTTTTTTTTTTTTTTGCTAAGCCCTTCACAACCAGATTCGATACAGTAGGGAAAGCCATTTGGTAAATAGATATTTTTATTCGTTTGACCCATTTTGGGTATTAGTTTGGCTGGTTGGGAATAGCTGAGCAAGACCCAGTTTCCTCAAACATAAAGAAAATTGGACATTCACAAAAAAATATCCAGCTTAAAGGAATAAAACTTAACTTTTACTGTAGAATCCAAAAATAAAACAAGTCCATAAGCAAATGTGACACAAGCAACCAGTGTCAGTGGCCTGTATAACACCCCCTCCCCCACCAAACACCGTGACGCGTTTCAGGCTAACATGAGCCCTTAGTCATAGTATGACTAAGGGCTCATGTTAGCCTGAAACGCGTCACGGTGTTTGGTGGGGGAGGGGGTGTTATACAGGCCACTTATTGCTTATGGACTTGTTTTATTTTTGGATTCTACAGTAAAAGTTAAGTTTTATTCCTTTAAGCTGGATATTTTTTTGTGAATGTCTATTGGAAATGATCAAGAGTCTTTCTATATCCGTGCCAGAGGAATCTTGCGTATACAGGTGGTGAGCTGGTTACCTACATTTTTTATAAAGAAAATTGGAACCCATTTTGTTAGTGTATATTGTAGATCAACAAGGGTTTTGATGGGTGTGGCCTAAGGTATTCAGTGCCTATTTGCCTACCTAAGATCTAAATCCAGCCTTGTATGACCCTTCAGGGGGCAGTGGTGAGCAGGCATGGACATCTAAAGGGTTCTTAAAGGAGCATTATTGCGAAATTGTGTAATATTAAACATTGGCTAATAAGAGAAGGCATCTCTTTTACACCCGAACTGAATAAAACTCCCGCCAAGCTTCTGCTTTTCTTTTCCGGGTAGGAATAAAATCCAGGGGTGAAAGGTTTAGTTTATCCCCTGATTTTTCGTCTACCTTCCACTAAAATAAAAAAAAAACAAGCCTGGCTGGATATTTCTTGATGTCAGGTGTATAAAAGTGACTTCTGCTCTGGCCATCCAGCATATTTTTATGGATTTTTATCATAGGGCCATTTTTCGCCATAGTGCTCCTTTATGGGGGTATATGAAACCAAACCAGAAATCCAATTGGAAGGCAAAAGTAAACATTTGTATAATTTGTCTAAAAATTAAATACGTGAATAAGTTTCAAAAGTGCAATAACTCTTAATATTTTGCACCAGAGGCCACGTCTACTTTAAATCCCCCTTAAAACGCTCCCACACCCTCCTGTTCAGGACGAGACCACTGCTTGTGACTGGGGAGGGGCAATCCTAGTTGATGATGCCTCCCCTTTTGCAAAGACTCCTCCCTAGCCCAGTTCCTGGAAGCCTGGATACTTCGCTATCATGGATCCCATCGACTGGATGAAGTGCTCATGTGACCTCCAGTGGCCAGTCATGATCACATAACTTTGATGTGCTATCCCATCCGACATTGGTTATTTGGGGCCAGGTCCAGGAAGAGGTAAGTATTTGGGCTCCAGGGACCAGGCTTGTATTTGTTGTAGCTGTAGTTGGTCTGCTTATCTGAATTGCATAAGGATACTAATTGTTGAAGCAGGAGAAATATCTTCCCGCTTATGGCCGAGGTCCTGTGCCTGGTTATTGTGGGCTTGGCTCCTCTCAGCCAATCACAGCTAGCTCTGCCAAGGTTTGGCAGATTCCATTGTATAAGCCAACGAGAACATTAGGTAGGAGGCTTGAAAGACCATGAAATGTTTTGAGACACTTTTAGCTGTTTAACTGTCATAGTTGTATAGCATCGGTACTATACAGGGAGCTTTTTTTTTTTTAATTATTTTTTAAAAAGGAGAGAATAAAAAAAAAGATCCCATCCCAATTAAATCAGGACTTTTACCACCTCAACCTAGCACACATTTAAAGAAATATTAACATTTATTGACTTATATCAATATCATATGAAATGAAGGCTGAACGTAGGTTGTATATATGTCCATATATGTAATTTTTCTTTAAACAGGAGTTGCTCTGATGAAGTCAGCCAACTACTGATGAAACGCATCTTGAACTTTTGCTCCTTTAAGGTACCAGCTATGCTCATGGAGGATCATTGTCTGTTTTGTGAATAAGCTAAACTTACTCAGATAATGTCAATTAGTATGTCATGTAATTAATGTTTTTTTTAATGATATGAATCAATCCATTTTAATATTTTTTATAAATGTGTGCTAGGCTGACACGCCGCGTTTGGTAAAAGTCCTAATTTCATTAGGATGAGAATTTTTGGGATTCTCTCCTTTTTTTTACAGTAAGCATAAGTCAGTCTGATAGGGAGGTCCTGTTTTGGTATGAGTCCTCATCTACCCTTGCTTATCTACTGCATAACAGTCACCCTAACCACAGAAGCTTATTTTTATTATTTTTCACTGCAGTGGCACTGCAAATAAATCCTGAGACTTGTCAGATGCAGCTTAAAGTGCAGATATATCCTACAACTACTATTGCTGTTGTGAGTGGAACATGACTCACAATTGTGAAAACACTGGTCTATACAGGAGTAGATTTAACACGAGTAGCTATGTGCCTATAGGCGACATCATGCCATTAGAAATGTTACAGCTTGTCTTAAGTCGGGGCCCACCTTAGCCCCCTCCCCTTCTTTTTCTAATTTCAACATGGATGTGAAAAGGAGGAGGTGCTGCGGGCGCATGTACTGATGCCAATAAGAAAGCGCTCGGCCCAAATGGCTTCAGTAGACATTTCTTTATGGGCTAAGCTAGGTAGAGCGTGCCCGCATTCCATGAACAAATATACTAACGATTTATGAATGACCGTCTGGCCTCCATGTGACCATTTGAGCAAGAGAGATCTCTTTGTACTTCATACTCTAAATGACCATGGACAAAAAGCTACCCCGAGAAACATAATAGAGGCTACGGTAGGTAGAGCGCTCCCCTATTCCCTGAAAGCAGATGAAAAGTTCCAAGGCTGCCATGAGGGCTAGAGGTCGGGCCCCATACAAGATTCCTTCCTGTACTGCCCTGATGGCAGCCCTGTGGGCCTGAACCAATTTAGATATTTTACCCATTCGGTAAACAGAGGCTTTAAATCCCTGGATCTCTCCTCCTCCTCAGTCTGGTGATTCTCATTGTCATTGTGATGTTATGGCTCAAATAAGAGGCATATGGGCAATGACATCACAATGGCAGAGTGGGAAATCTTTTACGGTCTTGACGTGGGCCCATAACATCAGTTGTCAAAATACCGGCCTTCCTTATCTTTTTTCGGTACGACTGCTCACTCCTCTTGGCGGGGAACTGTAAGTCACAGCAAAAACTGATTCAATATATAGGTATAGAACGAAAAGAAACGCAAGGCTTAACCCATAAGTGGACCAAAGCCCAGGCCAGACGGCCCTGGAATCTTATAGATTCCCTACCCCCGGGGGCATCCAGATTCAGGATGCCCAGCTGTCTGAAACCCCTCAGGTCGCACGGTAAACTCACATTCTTCCCTGATCAAATGGCACATGCGCGAGCAGTGGCAGCTCCCTAGCTATACCTTTAGTAGGGTGCGCACCGGAGCCACGCATTTGCGTGGGCACGCTCCCTATTAGATGGTACCCGCTGGCGCTCTCGGGTCCGGTCAGCTAGAGCCGAGTCTTAGACAATTCCTACCAAGTGGTCGGGAGCGGATGCCAGCGCTGATTGGACGAGAGGCCACGTATGTGCCGCAGGACCGGGAAAAGGTGAGTCACTTTCTGTCCCGGTGCCCCATAACAGCCTGCGTTTCTTTCTTTTTTTTCTAAAGCCTTTGCATAAACACTAACTGGAAGCAGCATGATGTCCGAATGGCGGTCGTTTATGAATTAATTCATTATGAATAAACCTAACTGTCACATAATGGTAGTTAGGTTAAGGTGCTCCCCAATGCTGAGTTGTGTGTACCGTAACTGAATGCATCATCGCTGGAAAGCACCAGGGGGCGGGGCTGCTCAGCCAGGGAGCAATATGGGCGACTGCATCCAGTTCATGTGGTTCTGAATATTGGGCAAAGGCTTTAGATAGAAAAAAAGAAACACAGGCTTATGGGGCACTGGGCTGGGGCGACAAAGTTAAATGTCCTTTCTGGGTATAGGATCACTATACATGCCCGGCCACTTGGTCACTGTTAAAGTCTAAGTAAAGTAAAGTAAAGTTGCCCGCACAGGTGCTGCAACCAGGGCCTCCCGCTGGAGGAGTGCCAGTGGCCAGCAGTGTGTGGTGGGGTCCAATCCCCCAGAAAATAAGAGCACCCCCATTGAGTAGGTAAACCCGGAGAAGGGGAAAGATAGCTAGCAGGAGGGGGGTATTTTAGCTTTATTTCCCAGAGAACCTTGCAGGGAGGCGAGCCAGATAGAGCCCCCTTTAACTAGCTTACACTGGAAGGGGTTTACCGGTCAGCAAAGACACAAGATATTCTTAGTATTCTCTTCTCTGAATCTCTTCACCTCTGTAGGTGCCCGAGATGTAAGTCCTGGCCCTGGATCTAGAACAATGGTTCCCAACCACTGATGCACCTGCAATGGTTTTCCCACACCGCAGTCAAGCAAATATAATGAACAAATCTACTTCTGATTTACGAATGACCGCCTGGCCCATGTGACCATTACAACGTAAGAAATCCCTTTATACTTCATACTCATGTTTAAGAGCCGCTGTGTTTGGCTTTATATATAAAGTGCAAACGTTATTTTTTTTTTTTTTTTTACAAGTAGTCGCTATTTTCATGGCAGAGCCAGTAAGGACCGGAAACATTGCAAAGCTACATGCAGCTTATAGTTACAGAGATCCTAGATTCTTATGATATTGCTGGTTACAAATGAAGAGAAACACGGCATAAGTCCATTCAGGTCACAAGAGAACAGCTTTATAATGCTTTTCATGCAGGGACATGCAGAGGATTCCTCAGGGGCGGGTACTAAAAAAAGACATTGTGCAGGGGGTTCCTCAGGGGCAGGTACTTAAAAAAGATTGTGCAGTGGGTTCCTCGGGGACGGGAGCACAAAAATTCAAATGACTATTTGCCCAACCAGACGGGTCAAATCGGTCTTGGCTAGGGCTGTAATTACATTCCTGAACACCCTTGTTGCAAATAATTTAATTGGTACGTGTAGGGACCCGTAAGCATTCTTTGGAGCTACTTTTCAATCTTCCCCCATTTTCAAACATAGCACAGAAACTTATTAGTGGTATCAGGGATTACAGCTGAAAATCTTTCCCACGAAAATAGTTCCTTACTTGAGAGAGGAGTAGGGACCCCCCCCACGTTCCCTATATCCATACCTGTTTTTTATTTTTTTAATTCTGCCCTTGAAGCACCCTAGTGGTACTATATCCCGATTTGAGATGCCCCACAGTGAGAGACCCCCAGGTTCCTCCATATACTCATCTGAGTCCTCGGCATCCCGGCTCTGTATACCTGCCGTGCCAGCCAGTCTTCAATGTTTGCCGGTAGCGCTGTGCAGGTGGAGGGAGCAGGGATGCCACAGAGTGTGGCTAAACTTAGCCACATTTATGGAACTGAGCAACACGGTACATAGAGACACTATGGGGCATGTCAAATTGGGAAACGTTCAAAAGGGGACCAACCCATTTATATGAGCCATGGGGGTTAGGCTCTTACTAATGTGGAACTGAACTGGAAGACCCCTTGATCAGTTATTTGGATAGGAAGACCAGTGGCCTGCTTGGGCTCCAGGACTTGGTTGCAGCTGCCTGGGTTGCTATGGCTGTAGTTACACTATTGTCTAGGGGACCAAAAGCTTTACAACAGCATTAGTGTAGTTACACTATAGATCCTGAGCCTGGATGGTCCAATCGCTGTACACCCCCCACCCCTTCACTTTTAGCCTCTTTTCCATTTCACCCAACTTCTCCTTGGGTTACGATCTCCTTTTTGAATCCCTCGCTACCATAGTGAGGGGTTCTTCCGCTCTCTACGAAGGTACATTAACCATACAGGGGGCTGCCAATGGCCATGCCACCTGCCTATTGGTTTAATCCTGTCTATGGTATTGATTGTTTACTAATTGAATTCTATTGTGTTTGGAGCTTGGCATGGTGGCTGTAGAGTCCAAGTCTTTGTAACTTCTTCTGACCCCCTCCTCTCTGTTTGTGTTCCCTTTAACATAAACACCTTCAGCATCTTAAAGCATGTTCACGCCTATTACTTCATTTTCCCTCGAGAGGTGGCAGTGTCATACTGTCTGATCAACACCAGAGGGAACAAATGCTTTACAACAGCAAACAGGAGGAAGTAATCTTCATTGCGAAGGGCAAGGGATGAGTTTTAGAGAAAAGTAGGGGACATCAAGCACCCGACATCCCCCCCCTCGTCTGCATGTGTCTGCTTCCACGAACACACCAGCCTACATCTGACTAGTAAAACTGCAGAAAATGTTTTATAGCAAGCCTGTAAAAGTGTTGTAAAAAACTTTGAAGATGTTTTTGTTTTTAAAACTTCATATAACATACAATTTAAGGATCATGCAGAAAGCGCCTCATCTGAATTGCTGAATTTTCATTTAACTTTCTTTTGATCTACACCTAGAAACTGGAAAACACTTCTCGCCCTCCGGGAGAGCCAATCGAGGGTGTCCTCGTATTGCGCGTGGTTTTATTCCAGTCCAGACGTGCGTATGATTGGCCACACAGATAAGTCTATGCGGCCGGGAATGTCGCATGGTCACACAGCACCTACTCAGACCGCCGACTCGCTCTCTACTTCCGGAGGAACCGTAGAGCCTTTGGGAGAGAGCTGTAACACGAGCGGCTTCTCCGTATCCACGCCGTTGGTGATGGCGCCACTGGCTGCATTGGGCTGTTTGGACTCCTCTTTGCTCTCTTCTGTAACGTCGGGGTAGATCACCAAGAACGCAGCGGTTAGAAATCCTAAAAAGGAACCCACGGAGGCGACCAGCGGTATCACCTGGACCGTACCCACCACATCAACCACTGCCCCCAAAGCGGAGGCCACCAAGATCTGGGAGATGTAAACCTGGCAGGACAAGATGGCGCAGTCTATGCCAAAGCCTCTCTTGGAGTTCCCCGGGCTGTGGTGGATGTACTGTAGAAGAAAAGATCGAAGAATCGGTGAAATGGCCAACATCGTATATAAAATCACAAACACAGCATAATGTGGTATCCCTCTAATTATACCGCGGGTTAATGTTTACATGTGACATAGCGTTTGGCATTGTGACAATCGACTTAAAGGAGCACTATTGCGAAAAAATGGCCCAATGATAAAAACATTGTATATAAAATCACAAAACAAAATCACAAAACACGGCATTATGTGGTATCCCTCTAGTTAAAGGAGGTGTATTGCGGAATTGTGTAATATTAAAAATCCATATAAACACTTCGGCGATTGAGAGGAGGGGTCACTTATACACCAGAGCTGAATAAAACTCCAGCCAAGCTTGTGGTTTCTTCTCCGGGTAGGAATAATACAATTCTGTGAATACTAAGTATGCAGCACACCCTGCTCCAGTAATGATTCATTACGTCTGGGATATAGTCCACAAGAGGGTGCTTTACTGCAGAGATGGCAAAAAAAGAGGCTCCTCCCGGTCCTTATATACCCGGGACCTCCCACTAAATTCCCCAGTATAAAAAAACAGTAAGGGAACCAGAAGAAGCCAATAACAAGATTAACAACATTAACCAGGAAACATTCACCATATAGAGGATCCAAGAAAAAGTACTCTGGGTGGGATGGAGCAGGACGTGCTGCATACTTATAATAACAATTCTACAAGGTGAGTATTCACAGAATTGTATTATTCCAAGTATGCAGCACGCCCTGCTACAGTAATGATTCATTACGTCTGGGACATCCAATAGCAGTGTCCAACAAACGGGTGAGGATCCCAAAAGGCAACAACGCGCAGTTCAAACCACTGCCGCCTGCAGAACTTTGCGGCCAAAAACAGCATCCGCTGAGGCCCGAACATCAACCTTGTAAAACTTGGAAAAAGTATGAACAGAAGACCTAGTAGCAGCCTTACAAACTTGTTCAACAGAAGCCTGGTGCTGAAAGGCCCAGGAAGCCCCAACAGCACGGGTAGAATGAGCAGTGACTCGGAAAGGTGGATCCTTCCCCTTAGCAGAATAGGCCCCAACAATGGCCTGACGAATCCATTAACTTAATTAGTTAACAGGCGCCAAACCCTTCTTGGGACCCGAGGGTACCACAAACAAGGCGTCAGTCTTCCTGAAAGGCGCAGTAGCCACCAGGTAGTATTTCAAATTCCTGACAACATCCAGAGATAGCAAGGCCCTCTCCCTGTCATTACCAGGATTAGGGCACAAGGAAGGAAGCACAATGTCCTGATTGAGGTGAAAGGCAGAGACAACCTTAGGCAAGAAGTCTAAAACAGGTTTAAAACAAAAAACCACCCTGTCCTGGTGTCTCTCAAAGTAGGGGGCCTGAATGGACAGAGCCGCCAACTCAATAACACGCCAGACAGAAGTAAAAGCCACCAAGAAGCCAACCTTCAAAGTGAGAATAGACAGCGCAGCCTAATGCATAGGCTCAAACAGAGGACCCTGAAGGGCAGACAACACCAAATTCAAATCCCAAACCGGTAAGATGGGTTTGTGGGGAGGGCAGGGCGCACATGCGTGACCCCCTGGAAGAAAGTCTTGACCAGAGGATGAATAGCGAAAGACCTCTGGAAGAAAAGCGGAAACATGCCGCTTCAGAGTGCTGAGCTGAAAACCCAAATCCAGACCATGTTGAAGGAACTCCAGTATCCGAGGGATGGAGAACACCCGACAGGGAAAGGCCCTAGCCTCACATCAGTCAATGTAGGTCCGCCTATAGTAGATGGTAGAAGAGGATTTCTTCCTAGCCCTGACCAGAGTCTGAACGACCGAATCAGCCAGACCTTTCTCCCTTAGGATGGAGGTTTCAGCAGCCAGGCCATCAAAGCCAGCATTTGTAAATTGGGGTAACAGATCCGTCCTTGAGTGAGAAGATCCGGAACCAGGGGCAGGGGGTACTGATCCACCGCCAGCTGCACGACGTCTGCGAACCACACCTGTCTTGGCCACCTGGGGGCCACCAGAACAGCTGGCGCTCTTTCCTGAATCAGCTTGCGCAGAACTTTGCCCAGAAGGGGAAACGGAGGGAAGAGGTACAGGAGACCGAGCCCCTGCCAGGACAGAGACATGGCATCCACCGCCAGAGCCAGAGGATCCTGGGACAGCGAGACAAATGCTGGCAGCTTGTGATTGTGGCGAGAAGCAAACAGATCCACGTCCGGCATCCCCCACCTGTGACAAAGGGATAGGAAGACATCGCTGTTGAGGGACCATTCTCCCAGGCGAGAGGCCCCCCTGCTCATAGAATCCACTTCTAGATTCTCCGCTCCCGGAATGTAAACCGCAGAGATGCACGGGACATTGTCCTCGGCCCAAGACAAGATCAACGACACATCCCGGAGGGCACTCTTGCTCCGAGTCCCTCCCTGATGATTGATGTAAGCGACTGCAGTCAGCTGCGCCAGCACCAACCGAACCGCCCTCAGCTCCAGAACATTGATGGAGGCGTGTGCCTCCTGAGGGCCCCACAGCCCCTGGAATTGGAGGGCTCTCCAGTAGCCCCCCCAACCTGACAGACTGGCATCCATAGTGACAGTCTCCCAACACGGCGTCAGAAATTATCTGCCCCCCAGAAGATTCCTCGAGTCCAGCCACCACAGGAGGGACCGCCGGACCAGAGGAGACAGAACAAAGGCCTGATCCAGAGACAGGGGACTCAGACTGACAGAAGATGGAGCTGAAGGGGTCTCATATGAAATTGAGCAGAAGGGACTGCCTCGAAGCAGGCCACCATCTGTCCCACCAGCTGCATCCCTTGCCGGATGGATGGATGAGAGCTGGACAGCAAGAAATGAGTAAGAGCTTGAAGAGAGTCCACCTTCTGCTGAGGGAGGAAAATCCTGTTCTGAATGGTATCCAGAGTCATACCCAGAAAGGGGGTCACCCGGGACGGGGAGAGTGAGGATTTGGGATAATTGATCACCCATCCGAACATTTCCAGAGTCGCCACCACCGTCCGGGTGTCCAATACTGCCTGCTGGAGTGAATGGGATGTAATGAGAAGGTCGTCCAGATAAGGAAGAATGCAAATACCCCGGGCTCTGAGAAGGGCCATCACACCCGCCAACACCTTGGTGAACACTCTGGGGGCTGAGGTGAGACCGAAGGGAAGTGCCACAAATTGGTAGTGTTGTTCCCCTACCGCAAACCTGAGGAACCGCTGGTGCCCTGGGAAGACCGGCACATGAAGGAAAGCATCCTTGATGTGTATTAAAGTCATAAAGTCCCCCGGGCGCAGGGAGCTGTTATGCGAAAACGTCTGGTCCTGATGAACTTGTTGAGAAGCTTTAGGTCCAGGATGGGTCTGATGGAACCATCCTTTTTGGCCACTGTAAAAAGATTGGAATAGTAGCACTGACCTCTCTCTCCCGGAGGGACCTGACAGATGACCCCCATGGCCAAAAGGTTTTGTACCGCCAGAAACAAATCCCGAGCTGCCCGAGGGTCCGTAGGAACCCGGGACCTGAGGAATCTGGGAGGAGGCCAGTCCGCGAACTCTAGCTTGTATCCGGAGGAGACAACCTCCAGAATCCAATTGTCTGAGACTTGTTGAGCCCAGACCTGAGCGAAGAGCCGCAGCCCCCCCCCCCCCCCCCCCGGAAGGGTGAGGGCACCCCCTCATTGCTGAACGGGCTTGGCAGTAGATTTGGGTTTGGCCCCCCAGGGAGGATCCGGGCGGGGCACGGCCTCTGCCCTTGCCCCAGAAATCTCCCCTTTGCCCCGCAAAGGATACCCCCCTGCCTGACCTAGGCCCACGAAAGGAGGGAGTGAGGGAGCCGGAGCCCCGAAAGGGTCGCGGCTGCTTTTTGCGTTGGGGTAACTTACCTCCCTTAGCAAAAAGGTCCAAACGATCACCAAACAGGCGCAACCCCTTAAAGGGGAGCCCAGTGAGCGCCTTCTTAGCGGCATTGTCAGCTGCCCACTGGCGCAACCAGACCGAGCGGCGAATGGTGTCATCTAAGGCAGAGAGAACATAGGTGATGAACATCTCACATTGTGACAAGGCTCTAAATTCAGCACTAGAAGGATCCTCATGGGAGTCGTCCAGAAGGCCTCTGTTCAAGGTCTTAATAGCCATGGCCGTAATAGTGAAAGCACAAACCGGGCACAAGGCCGAACCCACACAGGCAAAGGCGTGGGAAGCCAGTTGGTCAATACGCCTGTCCTCACTATCCTTCAAGGTAGTGGAATCAGGGGAATGCACCACAGAAGTGTTAGACAACCCCAAAACAAGGGGCATCCACCTCAGGGGGAGTTGACCAACATTTGACCACATCCGAGGGGAAGGGATACCTCCTATCCCACCCCTTAGGGATACCGGGGAGCCGGCTAGGCCGCTCCCATTCCTTGAGAACCAGATTATTAAAATGTGTCTGTTCTGGAAATTCCAAACGCGGTTTTGCGGTACCAAACAATTCCCCTTCCTGCTTAGGAGCCGCTGCAGGAGGGGAAATGGAAAGTACTTCAAAAATTTGAGTCAAAAGTCTATGGGTGTCATCAGCATCCCAATGATCTGAGCCGGCATCAAAGCCAAGACAATGCTGATCGTCAGATAAATCTGAATCTGAGAATAATTCCCCTTCCTCGAGAGGGGTATAGTCAGAAAAATCAAGGAAATTATCTTGTTGCATAGTAAAGGCCGGCGCAGCAGGCGCCACATGCCGTCTTTTAGCTGGAGCCTTACGGGCTGCAGAGCTAGCAATCAGTCTCTCAATGTTGGCCAGTCTGGTGGAAACATCATATTGAGACTCCCGGCTAGTGTTAAGCTCACTAGGGGTCATAATCAAGCGAGGGGGCGTGGGGGACGATGCAGTGGGTGCCGACCCAGACACATGTAGCCCAGATTGCCGCGCAGGGTACCCAGACCCGCACATCATCGCCCACATGGGATGCCCCGCACACCACACACAGCCGGGCTTGCCCCGAGGGGACCCCGAGCACAACATCCTGAGAAGCCTCCATATGGTGAATTTCAATGACTAATGGGAATTACGCTGTGCAGCTACCCGGGATGCCCCTTACATGTCCGCTAGTGGGAGGATTTAAAAATTAAGCCCCCAATTTCAATATGTTTAACATAGGGCACAGGGAGAAACCTCTAATTAGGTTGTCCCGTCTGAAAGAAAATAAAACACACAGTCAGCAGGGTATAACAATAAATAATAATAAGACACATAAGTAAATTAAAATACAAGCCCGCTGAGGGCACTCACGGACGTCGCAGAGCTTGCAATCTACAGCGATGCCAGGGCAAGATGGCGCTGATCAGCTCAGGAGGGGGCGGGCTGCTTGCGGAACGCGCCGAGCGCTAGGCCCCGCCCCCTCCAGGAACGCGGGGACAGGCAAGGGACCCGGCGGCCAATCAACACGCAGCCGGCCCCAGTGACATCACCGGCCCGCCGCAGAGTGCGCGCACGGGCCTTTCAAAAAGACTGACACACATGAAAGAATGACTGAGGAGAGGAGGAAGGAGCGCTGAGCCTATGTGCCAGCGCTTAACAGTACAGTGTCACAGAGTCAAATCACAGTTGAAATCACTCATACAGTAACGTACACCGACACCCCCCCCCCCCCCCCCGACTAACCGGGCAAACGGGAGAAGGGGGAGTATAAGCCCATAGTTACATTTGGGGCATGTAATGAGGGCTAACGCGGACGGGGCATCCCATATCAGGCTCACCAACCTGTGCCACCTACCCTTTGGTGGGGGATTTGCGGTGGAGCAATACTCCACCTCTAATAGGTGCTGCCTACCGTCACCCGACCACGCAGCCAAGGCTGGGAGGCAAGTAACAGTGGAACGGGTGGGAATAAATAGAACACAGGGCCAGGGGCTGTGCAGCCCGGCTTACCTGCGAGGAGAGAAGCCATCATCTTGACCTTCGCAGCCCTACTGCAGAGAAGGAACTGGGGAATTTAGTGGGAGGTCCCGGGTATATAAGGACCGGGAGGGGCCTCTTTTTTTTGCCATCTCTGCAGTAAAGCGCCCTCTTGTGGACTATTTGGTGACTTGGAATAAAATCCAGGGGTAACAGGTTTGAGTGTATTCCCCTGATATAGAACGTCTCCCCCCCCCCCCCCCATTTCCTCTACCTTTCAATAAAAGAAAGTAGCAAGCCTGGCTGGATATTTATTGATGGTCTTGGTGTATAAGTGACCCCTCCTCCCACCATCCAGCATATTTATATGGGTTTTTATAATCTTTTAAAAAGGACAAGAAAAAAACACCCTGCACCACCCCAAGTATCAAAAACACACAATTCAAAAAGGGGTGTGCCAATGTGGTAAGCCCTAAGCAAATAGCCAATCTGAAACAATATAACAATTTGTGGCCCCAGCAACCACAAGGAAGACCCACAGCGGCACCACCAACCCACTAATTTCACTGATCAAACATTTATATCATATCATAATCATGGATTTATTAAAAAGACAAAGACTTACAATTATCTAAAAAAAACATTCCTAACAGTAGGGATCATAAGGCCAAAAAGTGCCATACCACAGCCAATGAAGTATCTTTACAAAATAAATACAAAGTTTTCAAAAAACCATCTCATGTATAAACAGTGCATGTAAAAACATTTTGTGCGAACACCTATGCGTACCTAAAGTGCTGATATAAAGTGCAAATGCCTAATACAGAAAGAGAAACACTTGAAGGTGCCCAAGAAAATTCAACATAAAAGAGTCACCCTGTATATAGGACGAATGAAATCCCCACTGGAGCCTGGTGTTCCTTTACCCACGCGTTCCGTAGGACAATCCCACTTCAAGGGGCCGAAAAGAGCTATATGGATTTTTATCATTGGGCCAATTTTTCAAAATAGTGCTCCTTTAACTCGATCAAGGTCCTAATAGCCACAGCCGTAATAGCGGAAGCACAAACCGGGCGCAAGGCCGAACCCACACAAGCAAAGGCGTGGGAAGCCAGTTGGTCAATACGCGCAGGGTACCCAGACCCGCACATCATCGGCCACATGGGATGCCCCGCACACCACACACAGCTGGGCTTGCCCCGAGGGGACCCCGAGCACAACATCCTGAGAAGCCTCCATATAGTGAATTTCAATGTCACAATGACTAATGGGAATTACACTGTGCAGCTACCCGGGATGCCCCTTAAATGTCCGCTAGTGGGAGGATTTAAAAATTAAGCCCCCAATTTCAATATGTTTAACATAGGGCACAGGGAGAAACCTCTAATTAGGTTGTCCCGCCTGAAAGACACAACATAAAACACACAGTCAGCATGGTATAACAATAAATAATAATAAGACACATAAGTAAATTAAAATACAAGCCCGCTGAGGGCACTCACGGACGTCGCAGAGCTTGCAATCCACAGCGATGCCAGTGCAAGATGTCGCTTAGGGCTTCCTTTACCCACGCGTTCCGTAGGACAATCCCACTTCAAGGTGCCAGGAAAGAGCTAAATGGATTTTTATAATTGGGCCAATTTTTCGAAATAGTGCTCCTTTAACTCGATTGGCACAATGCCAAACGCCATGTCACATGTCACACGTTAACCCGCAGTTTAGTTTATATGAAATACATTACACTGCGGTTCCAATAAAGAAAGATATTACAACATGTTTTCAGCACCAGATACAAGAAGAACATGGACCAATTTCCAGTAGTAGTTTGCGGTTTTCCTTTCCCGTCTGTTTTTTATTTTCTCTTCTTTATTTGGCCAGACATGCGATCACATGATCAAGAGAGTTACAGAGGCGGCTGAACATTACATCGCATCTCTGTGGTTGAATAAATAAAAATGGGGGAGAGGAGACTGCGGTAGTCAAAACCAGGCCTCTCTTTTAAAGTGATCCTATAGGAAAGTTTATGTTGTCACCTTCGATCCCCAGCTCAGTGCCCCAAAACAGCCTTTTTTTTGCTATTCATAACAACACGAACTGGATGCAGTTGGCCATATTGCTTCCTGGCCAAGCAGCCCCACCTTCAGCGATGATGCATTCAGTTACAGTGCACACAACTCAGCGATGGGGAGCACTTCAACCTAACTGCCATTATGTGATAGTTTAGTTGTAATTGAATGAATTAGCATACAGATGTCATTCATCATCATGTTGCTTCCTGTTAGTGTTTTTATCAATATTGGGCAAAGGCCGTTTTGGGGCACTGGGCAGGAGATAGAAGGCGACAACGTAAACTTCCCTCTGAGTATAGTCGCACTTTAAAATGTTAAAAAAATGTGTCTATTCTAAGAACCTGAACTGAATGTTCTTACACTTACTGTTTGCTGCACCGCGTTACGAGGGCGACATTTTAGCGCACAAAATCTCTCAGGTTGGACCAGAACCCTGGATTTTCGCTATCCTAGGTTTAGGTCAGTAATCCCAATTAGCTAAACCCCTTCGGCAGCCTAATATACATACCTTGGCGCCTGCGACCTTGCAGCCATTCAGTTTTGGCAGGCGTGGCCGATCACAGACTTATAAAGGTGACATCAGTGAGCCTAAAAAACCTGATACTTATTGGGGGTCATGCTATTTATTTAGTGAAGCAGAAAAAAAGTAACTTACCCCCAAGTGAGAGCAAACGGCGCATTAATGTCAAAAGTTAGTTAAAATAACAAACAAATAACAAACAGGCCAAAAAAACGGTTGAAAGACATACTAGCACGGCTAGTGATAAATAATGCTCGGGTATCCCAAAGTATAAAAGTACAATTGATGAAAAATAGCCCAAAGTGCACAGTATACAATTAATATCTAAAGATAAATATCAATAACAATCCAAATAACATCGCACTGATTGTTTATATCATAAAGTGCAATAAAGGATTTGCGGGAACCAAGATTGAGCAAAAAAAAAACAGGTGCACACTAGCGTGGCAAATACCATGGGTGCGGTACCCTGGGTCCTCCAGTCCCAAACGTCCAATGAGAAAAAGAAGAAAGGGCGGTCCGCACTCCTAAAAACATAACTTTTATTGCCATCCAATAAAATAATCAAAAATTGAAAAGCAGCGGTAAAACCATCGAAGCAGTCCTAGTCGTTCTAACGCGTTTCGGGCTAGGCGCCCTTAATCGTAGATTCTATTCTGCTTTTCAATTTTTGATTATTTTATTGGATGGCAATAAAAGTTATGTTTTAGGAGTGCTGACCCCCCTTTCTTCTTTTTCTCATTTGCGGGAACCAATAGTGATCTATATGGTTTCAGTTAAACGCTACAATACCCCCTAAAGATCTGATGCCTGGTGGAAAACACTACTGAGCATACAAAGTGCAAAACAAATAATGACAATCAAAAAGATCCACTCATAAAATATACTGCCCTTATATATGATAAAAGTGCTGCATTGCGGACAATCAGTGTCCCCGCTTCTTATTTGCACTTGCCCTTTATGATATAATGGTGATATGATATAATATAATGATATAATAGTGTGATGTTATTATCACGATGTAAGGTTCAGTTCACACCCAAGAGTGCACCCAAAGTTAAACCTACATCACAACAAAAATATTGCACAATATCATGGACAAGGATTTCTTGATCTGTTATAAATATGAGGGGAGTACAAATTATCTTTGTAAAACTAAGGCCCTCCAATCTAGGCCCTGACTACCCCTTAAAGGTACACTCCAATAAATATACATGGAAAGCCATGAGATGCATACGGCCTATAGGGAAAGCATTCTCCAATGGCTCACCTCCTTCATCTCATGGTATTGTCCCAGCAGTGCATAGGGGCAGTAGGAGATACTCATAGACACGATGCCCATGGTGCTGATCATAATCATGGAGACGTAGACATTGGGGAAGATGAACATCACCGCCGTGCCGATGGAGAAACCAAGTGTCCCCAGGATGTAGATGATTTTGATGCTCAAGTCGTAGTTATCCAGATATTTCTGTAGTAAGGCTGCAAGGGAGAGGAACAAAAAGTGTCAGGAACCAGGCTCAGATTGGCCCACAGGGTTACCAGGGAATCCCCCCAGTTGGCCCAAGAACTTGAGGGCCTTCAACCACCAATGTCTGAACGATATATGGTTTATTTGTGGAATTCCAAGTGCACAATACAGATTGGCATAATCCTTCTGTGCATGGGCCCTAAATATAAGCCGGTATTATTTGTATCTAAGTGTGGGGTGGACTCCAGACACCCCAGTCCAACAGTGTCAGGAACCAATAGACAAAGGCACCATCAGTGGCGTGTGGCCTTCAAAGAAGACAATCACTTACCCACAGTGGCGGACTGGGGCCAAAAATCAGCCCTGGATTATACCAGCCCCTTAGCCGGCCTGAGACATCCCTGCTGAGGCCCCCCAACCATGATTAGGGGCTGCGGTTCCCTCTCCTGTGGGTACAGTGGGGCTGGGTACAGGGGGCTTATAGGAAGACTAAGGGGCAGGGAATGAATGAAGGTGTTAAAAGCAGCAGCCCAACTGGCCCCTAATCAGTGCGGCCCACTGGGCATTGTTTCGGGTCTCCTCATGGCCAGTCCGCCCCTGCCTCTAATCCATCCTCAATTCCAACAGCTCGGCTCACCCTGCCCCTGTTGCTGAAAAATCCTCCCATTTTTCTGCCCGTTGGGTCACCCAAACATTCATCCAATGGGTTGCAGTCAGTAGTTGATAACAATACCCATGGGGCAGAAGAAACTGAGGAATCCCCAGTGATGGAAAGCTGGCGCCGCGGGGGCGGGAGGCATCCATGAGTATGGCCCTAGGTGAGATGGGTAGCAATTGGTCCCTCTTTATTCACTTGTGAGTATATTTCTATAACTTGTTATTAGCCTTTTGCAACTTGTACATTACTCATAACTTACCCTTACCTCGTCCGGGATCCAGCGCCATTCCCCCTGGTGTTTTAGGTCCTGGACGTCCCCATCTTGAAGGGAAAGCACAGAACGGCTTTCTGCGGTCCCGCACATTTATTACTGCGGCGTGATTTGGGCAAGGTAACTGCCCCCCCCCCCCCCATACTGCCTCAACGCCAGGGGAAGGAGACAGGGCAGGAGGTGAAGACCCGGGACTAGACTTCCACTTTAAAGGGGAACAAAACCTGGGAATTAAACCTTCACAATAATTGGGATGCCCTGTTGTGTGAAACCCTCCAGAATGCCCCAAACAACTCCCCACTTCCGAGTTCCACCAGCCCATGCGCTTGCACTCCAATGAGAGCCATTTGCAGCGTTTACCTACTTCAGCAAGCGGCTCGTATTGACTAATGGGGAGCACGCACGTGCCGCCAGGGACGCACGCTCCCCATCGACAACAATCAGGCGTTTTCCGAAAGGCAAATGGCTCTGACTGGATGAGAGCTCACACACGCGCCATTGGACTAAGAAAAGGTGCGCTATTACTGGTGTCCTGGGGGGTTTGACACAGTGGGGCTTTCCGATTAAAGCGGAACAAAACCCACCAGCGCGGGCTCTCGTCCTATGAGAGCCACCTGCTATGACATATGCAATACATCATTCAGCAGGCGGCTCGCATTGCTTTGAATGGAGAGCGTGTGCTGGCGAATCCCCGGCATTGTGCGCGCAATCCCACCCCAGCCATTCAGCTGGAACGGGAGGTTGATGCTAATATTACCCCTCGGTGGCACCTGGGACTTCATTATGGTGATATGAGATATACTTATTTATACTTATGCCTGGTTTTCTGCTCTTTGCATATTTTCAAATGGGACCAGGATTTATATAAACAGCAGGACTGTCTATACATTATATATTTGCATATATTGGCCTTTTGTATAGATAGTTTATAGCACATTGCACTTTTTGTCAATAGTTGTTTTGCACAGATTACTATAGCACATTGCACTTTTTTTGTTAAATACCGGACCACTATTGAACCGGGTTTTTCCACATATATATAAGATGTTTTTGAATGGAGTTGTGTAAATATTTGTTTTCTTGTATATACACTTACTGTTATATTCATTATTAATTGGCCATATACTATGTATTGAAGTTGTCCCTATGTATAGCAGACAGGCAGTTTTTATATTTGGTTTAGAGTCTTAACAAGGTTTCACCACCAGAGGGTGTTGTCTTTTATGTTTTATAAAATGGTCTGTTTATGTGTGTATGTATAGTTTTGTGTTTATTGTAATGGTACTTGTTTGACATTAAACATATATATTTTTAATATCAATTTTGGTTTGTGCGGCCTCATTTAAGGTACCTTGTTTGAGCTAGTGCTGGCTGGCTCACTTCTTTGGTGGAACGGGAGGTTGCACAGGGCCGAGAATGCGGCAGTGCGTGCTCCGCCTTAAAGTCAATGAGAGCCGGTTTCCAAAAGAGATATGATTCTCATTGGCTGACCACCAGCGCATGCGCCATTGGAGCAAAGAAAAGGAAGTTGTTTGGGGCTTTCTGGGGGGGTCACACTTTCCCAGGTCTTGTTCTGCTTTAACTTGTCAGTAGCCTGGTATAATGTGTGAGCAAAATATTAAAAACCTACCCATTGGTTGTGTCCCCTGGGGACCTGGTCCACCATTGGAATACATTGTGCTAGTGTCGGGACTGCCCTTGTTTTTTTCATGCTCCCGGGAATCCCTGGGGAAGGTGAGCTGAACAATTTTATTTTCCTGGTGTTTAGAAGGGAAAGCTGCTATTAGTACCCAATATTTAATTGTGTGGGATACCCGATCATGATGTTTGATCTATAACCTGTTAGCAGCCTGTATTACCATGGAAGAGAAGTATTCTGAAGAGAAAAATATGTTCGGCCCTTTTGATATCAGGCAAGCGCTCATACTAGGACATGATGGCGACGTCTAAATAATGTGTATGGAAGGAATACGATTTAAACCCACTTTTCCATACTTGTATCTCATTAATTGCTACAGGCAGCAGGGCTGGCGAGTCTCACCTGAGCAGATGGCAGCAGTAGCAGCATATATAACCAGTCCCCAGCAGCCCATCTGCACGCCAGTATTGTAGAAATGGAGTTCCGTGGAGTTAACGGGAGCCTGCAGAAAAAAAACAGAGCCAGGTTACACCGACGGTGAGGAAGTAAAAGAGACAGCAGTGGCCTAATTGGCAATTCAAGTAAACCAGTGGGACAAGTAGACATTTCAATTTACCAGCCTCTAGCCAAAAGCAGGGCCCTTCTAGGGGCTGCACATCAGGTCCATTCTGCTGCCCTGTGTTAGTAGGCTTCCAGGGTCGGCTGCTGTTGCCAGGGTTGGCTGCTGTTGCCAGGGTCGGCTGCTGTGTGAACCCCTCCAGTTCGCCCGTAAAAACTCACCTTTCCCTGCTCCAGCGGCACATGCACGGGATCTTGTCCAAGGTGAACTACTTTATTTGGCAGGTGGTTTACAATGGAGATCTCCTGCACCCCCGGCATTGTGCATCCACTTCCGCCCCAGCCATTCAAGTAAATGAGAGCTGCCTGCCGAATGACGTCACAGCAGGCGGCTCTTGTCGGACGAGAGCGCGCATATGCGCTGCTGGAGCCATTAAATCCCCAGGTGTTGTTCCACTTTAATGTGCAGGCTCCCTCCAATCACTTCAAAAGAGGTGCATGACAGGCAAAAGAGTGTTGATTGGGCACCCAATGAATTCTGGGGCATGCTCTTGCTATGGAAATCATTCTCAGAAATTAGGTTTTTAAAGGTTTGAAACTACTGTGTGGGACAAAAGGCGAGTACCTTTTCTTTATTTTTTAGGTTTACAGGCCCTTAAACCAGGCCAACGGGTGTTGGTCCCGCAGACAGCTAACAAAAACAAGCTCGAGGGGGCATCCAGAATGCTGGAGTTCCCCGCACATAACCCTCCCCCCAGAATGCCCGATATACTTACCTTCACTACGAGACATCGCCTGGAAAGGAGTCCCGCAATTGGCCGCCGGCGCGCACGTGAGCCATGATCGCGTCCTCAGCCACCGGAAAGCCCCGCCCACCTTTCCGGGCACTGGCTTGTAGTGAAGATAGGGTTATAGGGGCATTCTGGGGGCTATGTGCAGGGGGGGCTCCAGCATTCTGGGTGCCCCCCAAGCTTGTTTTCATTAGCTGTCTGCGAGACCAACAAAATACAGGCGTTTTAGCCCGTTTAAATAGTCCTATTAAATAGTCCTAGTATTATAGTGTGTGCTTTTTTTCTGTGATTTTTGTGACCCTTTAAGTTATACTGATGAGCACCCTAACCCCCCCCCCCCCCAACTGCTCCCCGTCCACCCACCACTCTGGGCATGTATACACTCACGGATGGGTAAAATGGCCATTCATGCCCCCCAATCTTAATATAAATTCTGATGCCAACCCCAAACTGAAATGCAGCCAACTCATAAGAACCCCCAAGCACCCAGTAAGCTTTATTATGACATGCCTACTTTGGGATCCCCTTTGAAGAAGACCTGACCCATAAAGTCTGTATAAAACACTGCTTCAGCAATAATAGAAAACCAAGGTAGCAAGTGGCACACGCAGAGACACATATGGGGGCATTCTGGGGGCTATGTGCAGAGGGGCTCCAGCATTCTGAATGCCCCCCCCCCCCCCCCCCCCCCAGGCAGTCTGCGGGACCAACACCCATTAAAGATAAAAACGGGTGTTGGTTCAGTTTAAATAGTTCAGTTCAAATAGTCCTCTTCTTCCACTTCTATACAAGTAACCCACCAAGTAAACCAGTTAAATTGATAATAAACCCCAAAAATAAACACTCACGTTTTCTCCCATGCAGCAGCGACAGACCCGTCCGCCACTCATAAACCTTCCGGTTACTGAGAACGGCATAGGTGGGAGGGGCCATGGTCCCCGACCAACAGCAAGCAGCTTCCGCCGGATCGCGCTGGTCACACGGCGCCACCCATTTATTGCAATGAACGGACGGCACTGTGTGACTGACGCGAGAAGCAGGAGGGTGCACCGGGCACCGGGACCCCGTTCTCTGAAACCAGAAGCATCGGACCGGCCCGGGCGAGTGTGGTTTTTTTTTCGGTGATTTTCGTGATCCTTTAAGATATCCTGATAAGCACCCTAACCCCCCAACTGCTCCCCGGCCACCCACCTCCCTGGGCATGTATACACTCACGGATGGGTAAAATGCAGTGGAAAAATGGCCATTCATGCCCCCCAATCTAAATCTAAAAATAAATTCTGATACCAACCCCAAACTGAAATGCAGCCAACCCATGGAACCCCCAAACCTCTGGTAAGCTCTATTATGACATGCCTACCTTGGGATCACCTTTGAAGATGACCTGACCCATAAAGTCTGTATAGAACACTGCTTCAGCAATAATAGAAAACCAAGTTAGCAAGTGGCACACGCAGAGACACATCAACTCTTTGGGCATCTTTAACATGGAGAGCCAGAGCAGCCGGACCGTGGTCTCGGTCTCTCCCTCCTCGCTCTCGGTGTCGCCGCTGGAGGTGGTGGCCCCGCTCTGATTTCTGTGTCTCTGCCTCTGGCGCTGCCTCTTCTGCATGTCGTAGATGTCGTTCATGCTGCGGGACGACTTGATGAGCAAGATGGCGTTGGCTCTCCTGAAGCGGTAGCAGTGGGAGCCTACTTTGCCGTAGTAGGAGAAGGTGTAGGAAGGCTGGCGATAGAACATGTGCCTCCTGCGGCGCATGGAGCCGGCGGTGCAGGACTGCTTCATGCCTATCCGCGTGTGCCCATTGGCGTGCTCCGCCTGTAGCGCGTCACCGCCGTTCGGGACTTTGGCTTCGTTAATGTGATTATCGAGCAACATCTCCTCCTCCTTTTCATTCTCCCTGAGGAACGCTGAAAGACGGTTAAACTTGGACTTCATGAGTTCCTGGCTTGTGCTGCGCGGGGTGGTGGGGTAGGAACTGTCTTGGAAAATGGAGGGTTCGATATAATGGAGAAACTCGGTCTCGTAATCCAGCGTGGCGTCGGCCATGTGTAAGACGGAGTCGCTTTTGCTTCTCACAATGTCGACTTCGAGAAAGTCGAGGTTGAGCTCGTGTTCTGACTGGACCTCGTCGGCATAGTCCGAGTAGGGATCCTCTTCGTTGATGACGTTTAATCGGGACATCGGGGCCAGGCTGCTGTTTAATTTACTGCTCGACATGGTGTCGGCTTCGTCTTCTAGCCGGTCATGCTGGGGGCTGTACTGATCCTCCTCAATACTGAAGAGGTGAAGGCCGACAGAGACGGAAAAGATGATGGCGGCGAAGAAGAAGAGGACCTGCTGCTGGGATTTAAATAGAGTTCCAAGGAAAGTCTGTGTCCAGTCCAGGCCGCCGAGCATATAGCCGATTGCTCCACCTAGACCTACAGACCCGAGAGGAGAACACGAACATGTTAGTAGATACCAGGAGGACCAAAATAGGACAATATATATATATATATATATATATATATATATATATATATATATAATTAAATATATATATAATTAAATATAATATATATATATATATATATATATATATAATTAAATATATAAATATAATTAAATATAATATATATATATATATATATATATATATATATATATATATATATATATATATATATATATATATATATATATATATATATATATATTTAATTAAATATATCTATTATATATATTTAAATATATATATTATATATAATTAAATATATATATTATATATAATTAAATATTTATATTATCAAGATGGCATTCTAACAACATTGACACCATTCACACAACTTTCACACCGGAGCCAGGTCTTCACAGATACATGCAGCAAGTCTCGGATCTAGGGATCGATTTGAATGTTCTGGTCTGGGCATCAGGTTCCATTGAAGGGTAACAAAGTGCATCTCACTTCTCCGGTGTATAAAATCCATATACAAACACGTGAGCTAATGAGAGGAGGGGTCACTTATACACCCGAACTGAATATAACTCCTGCCAAGCTGTGGTTTATTCTCCTGGTAGGAATAAAATCCAGGGTGACAGGTTTAGTCTATCAGAGGTGACAGAGCCTGTCCCCCTAATTTCCTCTTCCTTCCATTAAACCAGATCTTCACCCCTGAAGATTGCCCACATTAATTTGGACCTTCACCCTGAATAAGAGCCTATCTTATATGTTTCCACCCCTGTATATACAGATTGCTCACATTAATCTGGACCTTCACCCCGAATAAGAGCCTATCTTATATGTTTCCCCCTACCCTGTACATACAGATTGCTCACATTAATCCGGACCTTCACCCTGAATAAGAGCCTATCTTATATGTTTCCCCCCCCTGTACATACATATTGCCCACATTAAAAATCATCCTACCTGCATCTACTGCATGTTCTGGCCCTTTAAATAACCAAGATGATGGCCCGTGGAGTCTCAGGCTGCCTGCAGACAGGAAGTGTCTTCTGACTGTCGCTCTGCATTCTGGGATTGCTGACCTTTTCCTGACCCCAGCTCTGCTCTGTCTGTGCAAAGCACAGCTATAACCCTACCCCTCTTGCACTTTATCCCGCTCTCCTCTCCTCAGTATGTCAGGCTTCTGAGGCAAGAAGGCGAAGTCTGTATCCTAGAGTCCTGAACAGAGTTGCAGCCCAGTGGGGGAAAGACTAATAAGTAAGTGACTAAAAACTTAAAATATATTAATTTTAGATGCTGCAGAATCTTTTTTTTTTTTTAATTTGAGCTTTTCATTAAATGACGCTGAACGTCCGGAATAAAATAAGAAGCCAGCCTGGCTGGATATTTCTTGATGCTGGGTGTATAAGTGGCCCCTCCCCCCGCCGTCCAGCATTTATATGGAATTTTATCATTGGACCATTCCTCACGACAGTGCTCCTTTAAAGTGGACCAGAACCCGCCTCGATCGGCCCAGGAATCTATAAAATTCCCCCCGGAGCATCAAAAATCGGGATGCCCCACTGTGTGAAGCCCCCTGGGATGCCCCATTCACTGAAACCGGACCTTCAGCATCATTTAATGAAAAGCCCAAACCCTTAAAAACTATTCCCCAGCATCCACAATTAATATATTTTAATTCTTTAGTCGCTTACCTGTTTTTCTTTTCCCCACTCGGCTACCACTCTGTTCAGGACTCTAGGATACGGGTGCCGCCATCTTTGCTCAGAAGCATCACACATACTGAGGAGAGCAGAGCGGGATAAAGTACAGGGGGGGCGGGTTATAGCTGTGCTTTGCACAGACAGAGCAGATCTAGGGTCAGGAAAAGGTCAGCAATCCCAGAATGCAGAGCGACACAGTCAGAAGTCACTTCCTTTTTGCAGGCTGCCTGATGACCCATGAGCCGCCATCTTGGAAGTTTAAAGGCTCATAACATGCAGTAGATGAAGGTAGGATGAATTTTAATGTGGGCAATCTGTATGTAAAGGGTGTGGGAAACATATAAGATAGGCTCTTATTCAGGGTGAAGGTCCGGATTAATGTGAGCAATCTGTATGTACAGGGTGTGGGAAACATATGAACAAAGCGGGGTGGGAGCAGCTCAATCACTATTATTTATACAAAATTATTATTATTATTCAGGGCCTGGGAACTAATTTACCGCCCAGTTTAACCCTCTCATCAACTAAATATCAAGCAACAAACATGTCTAGCTGTGTGGAAAGACAGAGATTTGGTTGCATATATCTGCAGATATCTGCATAACACACACAGGGAGGGATTCAGCCACCATGGATCTCTCCCTGTGGAGTGTTCTAAAGGGAGGCTGGCAGCTTCCCAGGTGAGTAGCTCTGGCTGCATTGCATGTCCCAACTTTGGGGACTCCAAAATAAGAGTAGGGACCACACTAAACACAGAGTGCCTTGCCGGGGCGGTGTGGCTTCCACATGTATCTGCAGATATATGCAACCAAATCTCTGTCTTTCCACATAGCTAGACATGTTTGTTGCTTGATATTTAGTTGATGAGAGGGTTAAACTGGGCGGTAAATTAGTTCCCAGGCCCTGAATAATAATAAT
The DNA here is from genome assembly GCA_027917425.1 of Gastrophryne carolinensis. NCBI lineage: Eukaryota > Metazoa > Chordata > Amphibia > Anura > Microhylidae > Gastrophryne > Gastrophryne carolinensis. The sequence continues at coordinate 424,536,480 of CM051239.1, forward strand.
CATTTTGTATAAATAATAGTGATTGAGCTGCTCCCACCCCCCTTTATTCATTTGGTGGAAACATACATACAGTCTTATTCAGGGTGAAGGTCCGGATTAATGTGAGCAATCTGTATGTACAGGGGGGAAACAGATAAGATAGACTCTTATTCAGGGTGAGGGTCTGGATTAATGTGGACAATCTGTATGTACAGGGTGTGGGAAACATACAAGATAGGCTTTTATTCAGGGTGAAGGTCCGGATTAATGTGGGCAATCTGTATGTACAGGGTGTGGGAAACATACAAGATAGACTCTTATTCAGGGTGAAGGTCTGGATTAATGTGGGCAATCTGTATGTACAGGGGGGGACACATATAAGATAGACTCTTATTCAGGGTGAAGGTCTGGATTAATGTGGGCAATCTGTATGGACAGGGTGTGGGAAACATACAAGATAGGCTCTTATTCAGGGTGAAGGTCCGCTTTAACTCGTTTCCCGGTCCCATGGCGCGTCTAAGAGCAGCGGCCGCATCCCACTATACCTCTAGCAGGGCGCCAGCCAATCATAAATGCCGGGCGTGGGCGCGCTCCCTGTTAGAGGGAAGCGGAGGATGCAGCCATCAAAGCCTCTGCTATTAGACGTGCGGTGGGACTGGGAAGAGGTGAGCTGGTCTCAGCGTTCTGGGGGGTGCAGAACTGGGGGGTGCAATTGGGGTGCCCCTGGGGTAGGGACCAAAGCCCAGGATAGTCCAAATCTTGGGTTTTGGTCCACTTTAATTTCATTGAGTATGCGGGGGATACGTTTTGCCAGCTATGGGAACCATGGCCGCCCTTTCATCCTCTCAGTGGCAGCCTACCTGCACATGCCACCCTCTGTTGCCGGGCAATTTTCAATATTTTGGGCTGTGCCTGTTTAACTGTTGTTTTTGAAAGGATTACAAGGAAATTCCAGGAAAATTATATGTTATATATATAATAATATACATTTTTTTTCAGACTTTAAGTTGGACTTTCCCGGGATCTTGTTCCATTCTATATTGGGAGTCTAAGTTGTCCTGATAGGGAGGGAGGGAGGCATGTGACCCCAGTTTGTTGTGTTGTCCTGGTTTAATTCATTTTTCACTGTTGGTCCGCTTTAATGCTTGGAGAGGCAACTATGTACATACATACTACATACATACTACATACATACTACATACATGCATGCTACATACATACATACATACTACATACTACATACATACTACACACTACATACATACTACATGCATACTACACACTACATACATACTACATACTACATACATACTACATACATACTACATACATACTACATACATACTACACACTACATACATACTACATGCATACTACACACTACATACATACTACATACTACATACATACTACATACATACTACATACATACTACATACATACTACATACATACTACATACATACTACATACATGCATGCTACATACTACATACATACTACATACATACTACATACATACTACATACATACATACTACATACTACATACATACTACATAGCTGGCACTGAAAGGGTTAAACCAGACCTTCAGCATCATTAACTGAAAAGCCCAAACCCTTAAAGCGGACCTTCACTCTGAATAAGAGCCTATCTTATATGTTTCCCACACCCTGTACATACAGATTGCTCACATTAATCCGGACCTTCACCCTGAATAAGAGCCTATCTTATATGTTTCCCCCACCCTGTACATACAGATTGCTCACATTAATCCGGACCTTCACCCTGAATAAGAGCCTATCTTATATGTTTCCCACACCCTGTACATACAGATTGCTCACATTAATCCGGACCTTCACCCTGAATAAGAGCCTATCTTACATGTTTCCCACACCCTGTACATACAGATTGCTCACATTAATCCGGACCTTCACCCTGAATAAGAGCCTATCTTACATGTTTCCCACACCCTGTACATACAGATTGCTCACATTAATCCGGACCTTCACCCTGAATAAGAGCCTATCTTATATGTTTCCCACACCCTGTACATACAGATTGCTCACATTAAAAATCATCCTACCTGCATCTACTGCATGTTATGAGCCTTTAAACATTCAAGATGGCGGCTCATGGAACATCAGGCAGCCTGCAAACAGGAAGTGCCTCCTGACTGTGCTGCTCTGCATTCTGGGATTGCTGACCTTTACCTGACCCCAGCTCTGCTCTGTCTGAGCAAAGCACAGCTATAACCCGCCCCCCTGTACCTTATCCCACTCTCCCCACCTCAGTAAGTGCGATGCTTCTGAGTCAAGATGGCGGCGCCCGTATCCTAAATTCCTGAACAGAGTTGCAGCCCAGTGGGGGAAAGAATAATAAGTTAGTGACTAAAAACCTAAAATATATTAATTTTAGATGCTGGGGAATAATTTTTTAAGAGTTTGGGCTTTTCAATAAATCACGCTGAAGGTCCGGTTTAAAAAAAAAAAAATTCCCCAGCATCTAAAATTAATATATTTTTAATTTTTAGCCCTCCTGGGCTTCAACGCTATTCAGGCTATTCAGCATCACATATTTAGAGAGGGGGGGTAAAGTGCAGGGAACGGGGTTATAGCTGTGCTTTGCTAAGACAAAGCAGAGCTGGGGTCAGGAAAAGGTCATCAAGAGGACACTTCCTTTCTGCAGGCAGCCTGAGACTCCAAAAGATTGAAAAAACGCAATAGGTGCAGGTAGGATGATTTTTAATGTGGGTAATCTGTATGTACGGGGGGGGGGGGGGGGATACAGGATAGGCTCTTATTCAGGGTGAAGATCCGCTTTAAAGTGGACCAACACCCAGGATTGTCACTATCCTGGGTGTTGGTCCACTTCTGCGTGGCACCCCACTGTGTGAAACCCCCAGAAAGCCCCAAGAAACTCACCTCACCGCCGACTGACAAGCTGAGGCCGCCTCTCGCGCATCCCTGTTACAGGGAGCGTGCCCGCGCCGGCCGTTCGTGAATGGGTGCGCGCCCTGCTACAGAGACACGCGAGAGGCGGCGAAGGTAAGGTTTGTGGGCGTCCGGGTGGGTTTCACACAGCGGGGCATCCCGATTTCGGATATCCCGCGGGGAGGGATCTGATCTATAAGATTCCCGGGCAGATCAGCGGTGGGTGTTGGTCCACTTTAAAGACATTACTCCCTATCACACAATGATGGGCACTTTAAGCGGATACCCAAGGTATGTTCCCTCTTCCCTATCCCATCCACCTTCCCCCCCTTTTTCTCTTCTTCTCGGCTCTACCTATTCCTCTCACCCGCAGCTTAAACATTTCTAGTTGTTTGCTTACTCTTTGTTTATTCTTCATATTTTATATTGGCCGACCAATCAGCAAGTCAGAACCGGGGGCTGGCGGAGGACTTTGCATTGATAGAACTCTTTATACTTAATACATATCGGATGGTCGTTCTGTACCAACACCGATCTACCGTCACAGGAGGCTGCCAGTTACTCACTGCCCCTCCCCCCCCCCCCCGGGGCACCTACCAGCGGAGAAGGCGTGAATGTTCAGCGCCATGTCCTGCTCTTCCGTGTCGGCCACGTCCAGCAGGTACGCTCTGATTGGCCCTTCAGTGGCGTCGGCGCAGAAGTCTAAAACCACAACTCCCAGCACCGTGAGAACGATGCCGATTGGCTGTTTGTCCGGGACGTCCCCGATGGCCAGACCTGCAGAGGACGAGACAACAGAAAAGTAACGACGAGGTTCGAGAGGAGGGAGGTAAACAGTAACATCATTCCTTTTATTATGTCACATTAGATGCATCTCCGTAGTAATAAGGCAAACCTTAAACCGGACCTTCACCCTGATTTAATGAAAAGCCCAAACTCTTAAAAAACAATTCCTCAGCATCTAAAATTAATATATTTTACATGTTTAGTCACTAATTTATTATACTTTCCCCCACTGGGCTGCAACTCTGTTCGGGAATTTAGGATATGGGCGCCGCCATCTTGACTCAGAAGCATCACACTTACTGAGGAGAGGAGAGTGGGATAAGGTACAGGGGGGCGCGTTATAGCTGTGCTTTGCTCAGACAGAGCAGAGCTGGGGTCAGGGAAAGGTCAGCAGTCCCAGAATGCAGAGCAGCACAGTCACTTCCTGTTTGCAGGCACTTCCTGTTTGCAGGCTGCCTGCAAAAAATGGCAGCTTCCATAAGCCGCCATCTTGGATGTTTAAAGGCTCATAACATGCAGTAGATGCGAGTAGGATGATTTTTAATGTGAGCAATCTGTATGTACAGGGTGTGGGAAACATATAAGATAGACTCTTATTCAGAGTGAAGGTCCGCTTTAAAATCCAAAGTGACAAAAGCCCCGGTACAAATGAGGTGATGGCGACGCGTTTCGGACCCAGTCCAGTCCTTAATCGTAGATCTATAGATTTCTCAACTTGTATGGGACTGAGACCGCCCAGGATCGAGCACCCTACTGATTACACGGTAGAGCATTTACATATTGCTTTTTGGTTGCTAATTACAAGGTTCAGCTGTGATCAGAAAATTGTGCAGGTCAGCGTGCATTATAGTGATCTAACACTAGAGGGAGCCCTTCTTTTGTTGGATTTTTAGTTTATTTTTATTTTTTTTTTTATGCCAAAGTTAGGTTTATTTTTATTATTTTTTATTTTTTTTTCAAATTCTTTATTTTCAGAATTATAACAATTCAGTACAGAAGTGAGAAGAGAGGTACAACGAAGTGGCTTTTTCAGAGCCAGCTACTGCATATACAATCAGATAAGGTACTCATGCATAAAATTAAGAACCGTTAACAATTGCTCATTTCCATTAAAGACAGAGTATGACATTTTATTTATTTATTTTTTTTATGCCAAAAGAATGTCCTCAAAGAGCAGATCTGGTAAATTTTTTTTATTTTAGAAAATGTGTGTTTTTTAGAAGCAGTCTGCAATCTGCCGCTATTGGCAAGAAGAGATCAGTGATCCCTATAAACACAGAACACTGCTGCTATGGCCACTGCTGAGGTGAGGGAGCTCACTCAACCCTACACATGCCCAACAGCAGTGTTCTGTGCAACTATATGCAGTCTGCTGCTATTGGCAATGTCTGTATCTGGTGTACGTTGCCCATAACAACAGATTGCACATAGAGAAAACTGCTTTTGCTAACATTAGAAAAAATAAATAAAAAATACTAGATCAGCTCAGCACCTTTAAAGTGGACCAACACCCTCCACTGATCGGCCCGGGAATCTATAAGATTCCCGGACCGATCAGTCCACTGACTGCGGGGCACCCCGATCGGGAAACCCCTAAATCCCTACCTTCTCCTCGATCCAGCGGCGCCCGCCGCCGCCGCCACCCGCGCGTCCCTCTAGCAGGACGCGCACCTGCGCCGGCCGTTTGTGAATGGCCGACGCGCGCCCTGTAAGAGTGACGCACGGGAGGCGGCGGCGGGTGCGCTCTCTTGTCCGTCGCCGGGGATTGGCAGCAGCGGTCACGTGGGGGCAGGGAGAGGCGAGTTTTCGGGGCTTTCTGGGGGGTTTCACACAGCGGGGCCCGATCGGGGTGCCCCACCGAAGTGGACCAAAACCCAGGATAGTCAAAATCCTGGGTGTTGGTCCACTTTAAGACATCAAAAATGTCACTTAGGTCACGTAACTCAAAAAATTCAATTGAAAGTTGACTTGCCCTTTAAAGTGGACCAACACCCAGGATTTTCACTATCCTGGGTTTTGGTCCACTTCTGCGGGGCACCCCCCAGAATGCCCCAAAAAACCTCACCTCACCCCGCTCCTACGCGAGCGCTCGTCCAATCAGAGCGCGCAGAGCCGCTGTGGTATGGACGGACAAGCGACGGACAACCACAGTGGCTCTGAGCGCGCTGGAGGCCGCCTCTCGCGCTTCCTTCTAACAGGGAGCGCGCCCGTGCCGGCCATTCGCAAACGGTCGGCGCGGGTGCGCGCCCTGCTGGAGGGAAGGTTTGTGGGCGTCCTGGGGGGGGGGTTTCACACAGCGGGGAGGGAGCTGATCGGCCTGGGAATCTTATAGATTCCCGGACCGATCAGTCCCCTGACTGCGGGGCACCCCGATCGGTGTGTGAAACCCCCCAGAAACCCCTAAATCCCTACCTGCATCTCGATCCAGCGGCGCCCACCGCCGCCTCCCGCGCGTCCCTCTAGCAGGACGCGCACTGTAAGAGTGACGCGCGGGAGGCGGCGGCGGGTGCACTCTCTTGTCTGTCGCTGTCACCCGCTTGTCCGTCGGCGGGGATTGGCTGCAGTGGTCACGTGGGAGCGGGGAGAGGCGAGTTTTTGGGGCTTTCTGGGGGGTTTCATACAGCGGGGCACCCCCGATCAGGGTGCCCCACCAAAGTGGACCAAAACCCAGGATAGTCAAAATCCTGGGTGTTGGTCCACTTTAATCTTGTTATAGAGGTGTGCTCTTTCTTGTGTTCAGTATGCAATGCAGCAATGTAACACCAGAGGGAGCTTCTTCTGCTTCGCTAGTTATAGGAGTGTGCTGTGTGCAATATAGCAATGTAACACCAGAGGGAGCTTCTTCTGCTTCGCTAGTTATAGGAGTGTGCTGTGTGCAATATAGCAGTGCAACACTAGAGGGAGCTTCTTCTGCTTCGCTAGTTATAGGAGTGTGCTGTGTGCAATATAGCAGTGTAACACTAGAGGGAGCTTCTTCTGCTTCGCTAGTTATAGGAGTGTGCTGTGTGCAATATAGCAGTGCAACACTAGAGGGAGCTTCTTCTGCTTCGCTAGTTATAGGAGTGTGCTGTGTGCAATATAGCAGCGCAACACTAGAGGGAGCTTCTTCTGCTTCGCTAGTTATAGGAGTGTGCTGTGTGCAATATAGCAATGTAACACTAGAGGAAGCTTCTTCTGCTTCGCTAGTTATAGGAGTGTGCTGTGTGCAATGCAGCAATGTAACACTAGAGGGAGCTTCTTCTGCTTCGCTAGTTATAGGAGTGTGCTGTGTGCAATGCAGCAATGTAACACTAGAGGGAGCTTCTTCTGCTTCGCTAGTTATAGGAGTGTGCTGTGTGCAATATAGCAATGTAACACTAGAGGGAGCTTCTTCTGCTTCGCTAGTTATAGGAGTGTGCTGTGTGCAATATAGCAATGTAACACTAGAGGGAGCTTCTTCTGCTTCGCTAGTTATAGGAGTGTTCTGTGTGCAATATAGCAGTGTAACACTAGAGGGAGCTTCTTCTGCTTCGCTAGTTATAGGAGTGTTCTGTGTGCAATATAGCAATGTAACACTAGAGGGAGCTTCTTCTGCTTCGCTAGTTATAGGAGTGTTCTGTGTGCAATATAGCAATGTAACACTAGAGGGAGCTTCTTCTGCTTCGCTAGTTATAGGAGTGTGCTGTGTGCAATATAGCAGTGTAACACTAGAGGGAGCTTCTTCTGCTTCGCTAGTTATAGGAGTGTTCTGTGTGCAATATAGCAATGTAACACTAGAGGGAGCTTCTTCTGCTTCGCTAGTTATAGGAGTGTTCTGTGTGCAATATAGCAATGTAACACTAGAGGGAGCTTCTTCTGCTTCGCTAGTTATAGGAGTGTTCTGTGTGCAATATAGCAATGTAACACTAGAGGGAGCTTCTTCTGCTTCGCTAGTTATAGGAGTGTTCTGTGTGCAATATAGCAGTGTAACACTAGAGGGAGCTTCTTCTGCTTCGCTAGTTATAGGAGTGTGCTGTGTGCAATATAGCAATGTAACACTAGAGGGAGCACATTGTGCAATCACAAGCTATCAAGGGTTTAACACATATGAAAATATTGGTGTTAATGGGTTAATAATAATGGCTTCTTCCCTTCCTAGTTACACCAGCCCTGGCACCAGAGGTTAGCAGGGCTTTGGTCCGCTTTCGATTATTCCAAAGCTTAAACCGGACCTTCAGCATGATTTCATGAAGAGCCCAAACCCTTATAAAACTATTCCCCAGCATTCCCCAGTTTTTAGTAAAATATATTATAGCTGTGATTTGCACAGACCGAGCAGAGTTGGGGTCAAGAAAAGGAAGAACAATCCCAGAATGCAGAGCAGCACAGTCAGAAGACACTTCCTGTTTGCAGGCTGCCTAATGCTCCATAAGCCGCCATCTTGGATGTTTAAAGGCTCATAACATGCAGTAGATGCAGGTAGGATGATTTTTAATGTGAGCAATCTGTATGTACAGGGTGTGGGAAACATAAGATAGGCTCTTATTCAGGGTGAAGGTCCGGATTAATGTGAGCAATCTGTATGTACAGGGTGTGGGAACATTATAAAATAGGCTCTTATTCAGGGTGAAGGTCCGGATTAATGTGGGCAATCTGTTATGTACAGGGTGTGGGAAACATAAAATAGGCTCTTATTCAGGGTGAGGGTCCGGATTAATGTGGGCAATCTGTATGTACAGGGTGTGGGAAACATATAAGATATGCACTTATTCAGGGTGAAGGTCCGGATTAATGTGGGCAATCTGTATGTACAGGGTGTGGGAAACATAAAAGATAGGCTCTTATTCAAAGTGAAGGACGGCTTTAAATAAAAGTGCTGTGCAGGAGCGTGGCTTGATGTGCAGGGGTGGGCGCCCCCATCAGGCGGCGCTGTGTATCGGCGATGGGGGGGGCGCTCTGTGTGCTGGGAAGTGTCAGGAGAAGCCGGGTCTCAGGGAAGAACAGAGAGTGTGAGAGGAGCGCGTCCTGGAAACAGGAAGTGCCGCCAGATATCTACTACAACAACAGGAAATATCTCCCTGTGACCGGGATCCCCGGGCGTTCTCATGCCCGCCGCTGCCAGGGGCGTGCCACAGACACCTGCCGGCCGGCGCAGAGCATGCTGGGACTTGTGGTTCCTAGAAGCCCCCCATGGGGGAGCACCGATCAATGGCCATTATCATGTCCCTGTAACGGACCATTAAAGCATACCAAAACCGTTTAAATCAGACCCTAGTGTCTAAAAGTCCCCCCCCCCCACCCAAGGGCATCCCGATTTGGAGTATAAAACCACCTGTGATCGCCATAAATCTTATCACATTTCCCTGCCCCAATGTACTCCAACGGAACCCCTCCACCTGATTGGCGCACCCCCCATCAGGTAGATTGGAATGGCCGGTGGCAGGGGAGCGCAGCTGTAGGGAGCGGCCGCCATTTATATGCACCATGGAATCCGTTCATGCCAGGCACAATATATTCTGATTGGAGAGACCGCACATGCACCGTGGGAATGTGGAGCAAGGTGGGACAAGCGGGGATCCCGGGGGGATCACATACAAGGACAATAAAGCATGATTGGAGGAGAGACCGCACATGCACCGTGGGAGTGTGGAGCAAGGTAGGACAAGCGGGGATCCCGGGGGTTCACATACAAGGGCAATAAAGTATGATTGGAGGAGAGACCGCACATGCACCGTGGGAGTGTGGAGCAAGGTAGGACAAGCGGGGATTCCGGGGGGTTCACATACAAGGGCAATAAAGCATGATTGGAGGAGAGACCGCGCATGCAACGTGGGAGCGTGGAGCAAGAAAGGACAAGCGGGGATCCAGGGGGGTTTCACACATGGCAACATAAAAGCCTGATTGGAGGAGAGACCGCACATGTGCTGTGGGACAACCAGATTGCAACGATGCATGCGTGGGCTCTTGTCCAATGAGAGCTGCCCGCTGTGACTACGTCATTCGGCAAGCGGCTCTCATCGTTTTAAATGGGAATGCGGCAGGGTGCTCTCCCCATTAAAATAAACAATATCTGCCTGCTGAATGGCGTGGTCACAGCAGATGGCTCTCATTGGACAGGACCCCGTGCATGCGCCATTGGAGCCTGGCAAGCTACGTTTTTATGGGTGAACTGTGGGGTTTCACACAGCGGAGCACCCCAATTCAGGATGACCCAGGGGCACGGAACAAAAGCTGGGAAAGTCAAATTCCCAGGTTTTGTCCCCTTTTAACTCCCCCCCTGGGCATCCCGATATGGAATACCCTACTAGTAGCCCCTTTCTGGTGACCGCCTCCCTGTCTTCTTGCCGGATAGGCTGGGGGCGGGAGCTTGCTGCAGACTGCAGGGAGACTGGGGATGCACCCGCTTCCCTTCTTACATGCCATTCTCTGTGAGCCCGCGCATGCGCTGTGGGACCGGTGGAAATGTGAGTCTTGAGAGTAAACTGGGGGTTTCACACAGCGGGGCATCCCAACTCAGGACGCCCCAGGGACAAGGATAGTAAGAAATCCTGGTAATAGGTCCTCTTTGCCTGTGGCATCCCCGGCTTGTGCACATCCACCACAACGGAGCAGCTGCATCACTTGCATTCTAGGCATGTGCGCGCATCCACGTACCAACCATTCAGTTAGGCTGGGGTGGTAACACACGCGTGTGCTACCGGGGATGCTCCCGCTCTCCATGGGAGCAAATCAGAGCCATTTGCCGAACAACATAGTCACTGCAAACGGCTCTGATTGGTCCATTTGCCTGTGGCATCCTCTGCTTGTGCACACCCATAGCAAAGGTGAGGGTGAGCATCACCCTCATCCCTGGGCTGTGCCCGCGCCCACACCCGATTCATTAAGGCAGGGGTGGGAGCATTGCCCGTGCCACCGGGGATGCTCCCGCTCTCCATGGAAGCAAGTCAGAGCTATTAGCCGAATGACACAAGTCTGCAAACGCTCTGATTGGACGAGAGCCCGCGCATGTGCCATTGGACCGGGTAGAGGTGAGTGAATACCAGTGATCTGGGTGGGCATGCCCATCACAAGGGATGCTTCAGGGGCACAGAACAAAAAAACTCACCTTTCCAGCTCCAACGGCACTCGTCCAATGAGAGCCACCTGCTGTGACTACATCATTCGGCAGGCGGCGAGTGCACTGCCGCATCCCCTGCATCCCTGGTGGCATGTGCATGCTCCTGTCCCAGGCATTCAAATGACAGGAAGGTGAGTGAACTGGGCGACCTGGGGGGGCACATCCCCTGCATCCCTGGTGGCATGCGCATGCACCTGTCCCAGGCATTTAGATTGGCTGTAGTGGGAGCACGCATGAGGCCGGGGATGCCGAGGATGGCGGCGCGCCCGCACATGCTTCATTGGTACATGGAAGAGGTGAGTTTTGGGGGCTTTCTAGGGGGTTTCACACCATTCGGGATGCCCCCGGGGAAAGACCCGGGATAGTCACTGCAAACCAGGACCCTTCTTGGCACAAAGTTGCTGCGGAAGGTGTAGGTCTGCTTTAGGCGATAAGGAGTTACAGCCATTTATCTCTGTTAGGGAAAGTGAGGGGGAACTCCGCCCGCCGGAGACCCCAGCAGAAGAGCCGACCATTGGCGGGGATATAAAGCTGGCAGCTTACCTATGACAGAGCCATTGAGGAAAAGTGCAACTCCCAGGAGGACCCCGATACACAGGGCGAGAATGAAGGGCCGCCGGCGGCCCCATGGTAGCGTGCAGCGGTCACTGGCCGAGCCAATGAGAGGAGTGAATATCAAACCGAGGATGGGGCTCAGGAACCACGTCAGGCTGTAGTACTGCTCGGGAAGACCTGTAGGGGGCGACAAAACATCTCAGGTTAATGGCCATTACATAGCAGGCACAGGAATCTCACATAGTGGCAGTGCTGGGATCTGCAAGTGGACCTAAACCCAGGCTTGTAGGCGCTCACCTGGTTTTGTCCACTATACAGGGGCATCCCAATTAGTGTTTGACCTCCCACCCCCAGGGATTGCCCATGTGCTTACCTCGATCTGCGCTCCCAACGCACATGAGTTCCAATCAGAACTCGCTGTGCATATGTCCAGCAATGAGCTATGGTCTGGGTCCTCCCAACGCTACCGCTGCCAGCAATTCAAGCTATTTTTTACAATGGGTGTGGGGCCACATTGTGACAGATTCTGGGGTCATGCAGATCGAAGACCCCCCCCCCCGTGCATAGACCCCTGAAACTGAATATCCGAGTGATTGGGCGTCGATAGTCACGTGGTCCGGGCTGGGACCATGTGACCACCAGCGGCCAATCACGAGGCTGATCAAAGTTCAGGTAAGGACTGTGGGGGACTACAAGTCACAAAATAATGTAACAGGTAATAGAAGAGGGTACAGATCAGGTTCCCAGAAGAATGGTAATGCCAGAGATGCAGGATGAGGGTTCTGGTGGAAATGACTGAGATGCTGGTTCTGATGGAAGTGCCCAATAGTGGCCAGAGGCATGACCATGGGTTACAAAATAGAGGTAATAGAAGAGGGTACAGGTCAGGTTCCCAAAAGAAGAGAGGTAATGCCCGAGATGCAGGATGAGGGTTCTGGTGGAAATGACTGAGATGCTGGTTCTGATGGAAGTGCCCACACAGAATAGTGGCCAGAGGCATGACAATGGGTTAGAAGATAGAGGTAATAGAAGAGGGTTCAGATCAGGTTCCCAGAAGAAGAGAGGTAATGCCCGAGATGCAGGATGAGGGTTCTGGTGAAAATGATGGAGATGCTGGTTCTGATGGAAGTGCCCACCGAGAATAGTGGCCAGAGGTATGACAATGAGTTACAAGAGAGTCGTAATAGAGGATACAGGTCAGGTTCCCAGAAGAAGAGAGGTAATGCCCGAGATGCAGGATGAGGGTTCTGGTGGAAATGACAGAGATGCTGGTTCTGATGGAAGTGCCCAATAGTGGGCAGAGGCATGACAATGAGTTACAAAATAGAGGTAATAGAGGATACAGGTCAGGTTCCCAGAAGAAGAGAGGTAATGCCCGAGATGCAGGATGAGGGTTCTGGTGGAGATGCTGGTTCTGATGGAAGTGCCCACTCAGAATAGTGGCCAGAGGCATGACAATGGGTTAGAAGATAGAGGTAATAGAAGAGGATACAGGTCAGGTTCCCAGAAGAAGAGAGGTAATGCCCGAGATGCAGGATGAGGGTTCTGGTGGAGATGCTGGCTCTGATGGAAGTGCCCACTCAGAATCTGGTGTATAATGGCCCGAGGGTAGGCTAGTAACTGGGCTACTAATCTTTTAGATTTCAGAGCCCTGCTGCGTGAGTTTTGAACCGCTTTTATGTTAAGTGGACCAATCACTAGGATTTTGACTAGCCTGGTGATTGGGCCCTTGCCAAGGGAATCCCGATGTAGGATGCCCCCCTGTGTAAAACCCCCCAGATCGCCAACTTTCACTCACCTATCCGCCATTCCCATGGCGCATGTGCGGGCACGCGTCCAATCAGCACGGCATAAAGCCAGCGATTTGAACTTCCCCGGCTCCCCTGTGGAGTGCGCGCTCCCACACACCAGGCCTATCAGAATGGCTGGACACGGGGAGTGTGCACAGCTACAGGGATTCCGGGGATGCGGCCACCAGAGAAGACCGTGTCGCAGGAGCCACAGGGATCAGGTAAAATTACTGGTACCCCGGGGGTTGCACATAGCGGGGAAACCAGAATAGGATGGTAGCGGCCAGCCCTGGAATCCGGCCTCAGGGGGGGTCGATTGGTATTTCCATAAACAAATGCACGAAAGCTCAGTCTGCTGAGGCATTGGGTGATGATAACACAAACATCTGAAATATTTGATATCACTGTAATAGATGGCTGCATTATTTTTAGTCAGTCCCATCCTATCCCAGTGATTCAGGTCAACAAAACCGGTGATTTTGACCATCATGGGTTTTGTTCTGTGGCCCGAATTGGGATACCCCGCTGAGTGAAACCCCCCAGGTCACCCAGTACAACTCACCCCTTCCTGGTCCAACGGCGCATGCGAGAGCTCTTGTCCAATCAGAGTGGTTGGCCATGTTATTCTGCAAACTGATCTAATAGGCTACAATGGGGAGTGAGAAACGGGCGCGCCCTTATTGGTGCACGCGCTCCCACCCCAGCCATTCAGATACCACGCAAACAACCTGAGGATGCAGGGGATGTGGCAGCCCTCGCTCTCCATTGTAAACTATCAGAGCAGTCAAATTACATAGGCACAGCAAATGGCTCTGATTGGCCGAGAGCCCGCACATCTGCCGCTGGACCGGAGAAAGGTAAGCGAATACCAGCACCCGTGGCTGTTTTACACAGCAGGGCATCCCTTATTGGGGTTATGAAATCTATAAAACCCAGGGAGGATGGTCCCCTCCCCAGGGCATCCCTTATTGGGGTTATTAAATCTTCAAAACCCAGGGAGAACGGCCACCTCCCCAGGGCATCCCTTATTGGGGAGGGGGCTGGCCCCCCTGGGTTTTAAAGATTCCATAACCACTGGAGGAGAGCTCAGTCTCCTGGGGGATTGGGTGATGAAAACCTGAATTTAGGATATTTTATATCACTGTAATATAAGGCTACACTATATTTAGAAAGTCCCAGCCTATCCCAGTGACCAAACAGGACTTAGACCTGCATTTAACTGAATGCAAAATCAATAACCCACTAGAGGAGAGATCAGTCTCCTGAGGGATTGGGTGATGATAATACATACAATTGAGATATTTTGTATCACTGTAATAGAGGGCTACATTAGATTTAGAAAGTCCCAGCCTATCCCAGTGACCAAACCGGGCCTAGTCCTGCATTCAACTGAATGCAAAGTCCATAACCTACTAGAGGAGAGATCAGTCTCCTGAGGGTTTAGGTGACGATAACCCATATTTGATATATTTTATATCACTGTAATATAAGGCTACATTATATTTTAGATATTGTATATCACTGTAATATAAGGCTACATTATATTTTAGACATTGTATATCACTGTAATATAAGGCTACATTATATTTTAGACATTGTATATCACTGTAATATAAGGCTACATTATATTTTAGACATTGTATATCACTGTAATATAAGGCTACATTATATTTTAGATATTGTATATCACTGTAATATAGGGCTACATTATATTTTAGATATTGTATATCACTGTAATATAAGGCTACATTATATTTTAGATATTGTATATCACTGTAATATAAGGCTACATTATATTTTAGATATTGTATATCACTGTAATATAGGGCTACATTATATTTTAGACATTGTATATCACTGTAATATAGGGCTACATTATATTTTAGATATTGTATATCACTGTAATATAAGGCTACATTATATTTTAGACATTGTATATCACTGTAATATAAGGCTACATTATATTTTAGATATTGTATATCACTGTAATATAAGGCTACATTATATTTTAGATATTGTATATCACTGTAATATAAGGCTACATTATATTTTAGATATTGTATATCACTGTAATATAAGGCTACATTATATTTTAGATATTGTATATCACTGTAATATAAGGCTACATTATATTTTAGATATTGTATATCACTGTAATATAAAGCTACATTATATTTTAGATATTGTATATCACTGTAATATAAGGCTACATTATATTTTAGATATTGTATATCACTGTAATATAAGGCTACATTATATTTCGAAAGTCCCAGTGTATCCCAGTGACCAAACTTGCTAGTCCTGGAAGAGAGAGCTCAGTCTCCTGAGGCATTGAGCGAAGAGAACTCATATTTGAAATATTTTATATTACTGTAATATTATTATTATTATTATTGTTTATTTATATAGCGCTATCATCTTCCGTAGCGTTTTACAAAGTAGTAGTTACAGACAGGGTAGAAACATACGGTACATATAATAATTCAAATGCAGTTTTACAGAGTTGACAGTTGATATTCTGAGTACAAGACACAATAGGGGAGAGAGCCCTGCCCTTGTGAGCGTACAGTCTAAAGGAAGATGGGTGAAGACGAGGGGGAAGGATCACAGTCAGTATTGAGCTTTGTGCCCTTTTAGAAGATTGGTTAGGCCAGATTATTCATTGTGTGACGATGACACAAGAGCAATTTCTAAACATTTCCCACAATATATCTGCAGTCAAGTTGGATTTAGACAGTTTTATTTTTTTATTTGTAATAGACGGCTACAATCTATTACAGTCCCAGTGTATCCCAGTGACCAAACAAGGCTTAGTCCTGCATTAAACTGAATACACAATCCATAACTCACTGGAGGAGAGAGCTCAGTCTCCTGAGGGATTGGGTGATAACCCAATTTTTATATCACTGTAATATGGATAATAAGGTTACATTATATTTAGAAAGTCCCAGTCTATCCCAGTGACCCAATGGGGCTTAATCCTGCATTCAACTCAACGCAAAGTCCAAAACCCACTGGAGGCAAGTCAGGGGTTTATTAATCAAGGGATAGCACCAGTTAGCGCCTTGTAGCGGCAGGCAGTGTCTGGTGAACGCCAGGCGCTGTACGCAATACCACATTTATGAAAGTGATTCTGGTGACCGACTTCAACAGCACCATGTAGCGTCCGATTCATCATTACAGGCAGCTCAGCATATAGCGCCGGAGCTCTAGCTTCCAGAGCGCCATGTATTACCTGTCGCTACCTGTCGCTCTCCGGTACATTTCAATGGCCGTTCCTTTTCTTCTGTTTAAACAGGGTTTTTTGTTTTTAATTTTTTTTTTTCTCTCAAATAACTGTGTGACCTCTCCTGGCCTAGAAAGAGTCATTTTTGAAAACTTTTTGGATGTTTTATATTTTTACGTAGAATTGTCATTACAGGTCTGGCACTAAAGTATTAATGTCACAATGTTACAACAATGTCATTCCGTGTGTTTTTGCTTTGTTACTGGTGGATATGTGTTCAAAAACAGACTTTAATCACACAGCATCTGGAGCTCTATGCTACAGCGACCAGATCCAGAGCGCCGACGTTGTATGTGTCTTTTTTTGTTGAATATGGTGTGAGTCACTGAGAGTCGGTCGCAATGAGCTGGCGCTACCTTTCGCTCCCTGCAATGCTGTACTGGTTTAGAGCGCCCAACATACATCTCATTCATCTACGCCGGCCAGGTTACTACAGTGACTGAGGCGCTCTGCTACAGCGCCCGACAGTCCATCACAGCGTATACTAGCGGTCGCTCTTAGCGCATTGAGAGGCGATGACACAAAAGCTATTTCCCACAATATATCCACCGTCAAGCCGGATTTAGGGCCTTATTCATGAAAATCTAGCGCCAGCTAGCGGCAGGTGAAAGCGGACACGGCTCGCAATTACATATTTATGAAGCCAAATCTGGTGAGCGACTAGAACTACGCCATGTAGCATCGGATTCATCATTATCCCAGGCTCAGCATACAGCGCCGGCGTTCTGCCTTGCAGAGCGCCACGTCTTACCTGTCGCTACCTGGCGCTCTCCCATACATTTCTATGGACGATCCTTAAATCCCTTTCCTGATCCCAATTTTTTTTTTATTATTTGCTTCTTAATAAAGTTTCAAATCTTTCTGACGTATCCTGGCCTAGAAAATGACATTTTTGAAAACTTTTTTGATTTTTTATATTTTTATACAGAATTGTCCTTAAATGTCTGGTATTAAAGTGTTCATGTTACGTTATAACAATGTCATTCCATATGTTGTCGCTCTGTTACTAGTGGATGCATGTTCAAAAATAAACACACAGCTTCTGGCGCTATGGGCTACAACGACCCGATTTTGAGCGCCGGCGCTGTTTGAGGCTGTTTTTTTTATGAATGTGGTGTGAGTCGGTCTCACTGAGCTGGCGCTACCGTTTGCTCCCATACAGCGTAGTACTACAACTCACATCACATTCATCAACGCCGGCCAGCGACTGATGCGCTCTGAAACAAAGATCCATGGCGGAGCACAGCGACAACTAGCGGTCGCTCTGAAATCCGTGCTACAGACCAGGGCTGTGGAGTCGGTAAGCCAATGTTCCGTCTAACATGGGTCTTAGATTGATAGAATATAAAATATATCTATAAATAACATTTTACGCTTCTTATGAAAGCTTCATTAATTATAAAATACTATTTAGAGATTGTCTTTCTTATGCTGGAGTTGACACATTTCTACCGACTCCACAGCCCTGCTACAGACGCTTATCTGTCGCTACCTGGCGTTAGTAATGAATCAGCCTGTTAGACAGTTTAATTTTTTTTTATTTTCACGTGCCCTATTTACGTCTGCATTTACTTGTTCTCACCAACAATTCTCTCATACAAATAACTGGATGTGACGCCGACTTGTTTGGTCCCGTCAATAAATAAATAGCACCCCCCCATTCATGGTAATCGGTTCAAACTATTGTCCGATGTTATCTGGGAAGTAAATATGAAGAATTCCGGGCCGGCTTTTCCCAGGTTCCTGAGCCTTCCTCCCCAGCCAAGCCGGGGTCTGCGCTGAGCAGTCACCTTCCAGGAGGAAAGCGGAACAAACACGCGGCCTCTGTGTCAGCTTGTTGTTGTCGGCTGTTATTTTCCAAATGATCGGACGGGGCTGGAAACAAATATCGGCTCCGTGTTCCGCTGGCACCGCTGATCCGGTTTACCTGGTCTCCGGTCATGTCCACCCCCCCCCCCACCCCCGCGCCATTCACAGGGAAAGGAATGGCGCTTACGCAGGAGGTCCGGCTGCCACTGAGACTGGAGCCAAGTGGCGATTCCCAGCGAGCGCGTAGTAAATAATTCCTTCTTATTTTTTTTCCCCCTCCAGTGAAACGTCGGCTAACAATAGTGAGAGCAGGACCAGGCGAGGTTCACAGGAAACGCAGGCTGTGTCACCGCCAGGCTCAGGGTCACCGGAGGTCAGGGGGTAACGCCGGAGAAAAACAAGGCTCGGGCACCGACACTTCCATCTGGCCCAATACTTAGAAACATAGAAGGGTGAGGGCAGAAGGAGACCATACGGTCCATCTAGTCTGCCCTTATGTGTATACTGTATGTTCTCTGTATCTTATGTGTATACTGTATGTTCTCTGTATCTTATGTATATACTGTATGTACTCTGTATCTTATGTGTATACTGTATGTTCTCTGTATCTTATGTGTATACTGTATGTTCTCTGTATCTTATGTGTATACTGTATGTTCTCTTTATCTTATGTGTATACTGTATGTTCTCTGTATCTTATGTATATACTGTATGTTCTCTGTATCTTATGTGTATACTGTATGTTCTCTTTATCTTATGTGTATACTGTATGTTCTCTTTATCTTATGTGTATACTGTATGTTCTCTGTATCTTATGTGTATACTGTATGTTCTCTGTATATTATGTATATACTGTATGCTCTCTGTATCTTATGTGTATACTGTATGTTCTCGGTATCTTATGTGTATACTGTATGTTCTCGGTATCTTATGTGTATACTGTATGTTCTCTGTATTTTATGTATATACTGTATGTTCTCTGTATCTTATGTGTATACTGTATATTCTCTGTATCTTATGTGTATACTGTATGTTCTCTTTATCTTATGTGTATACTGTATGTTCTCTGTATCTTATGTATATACTGTATGTTCTCTGTATATTATGTATATACTGTATGTTCTCTGTATCTTATGTGTATACTGTATGTTCTCTGTATCTTATGTGTATACTGTATGTTCTCTGTATATTATGTATATACTGTATGTTCTCTGTATCTTATGTGTATACTGTATGTTCTCTGTATCTTATGTATATACTGTATGTTCTCTGTATATTATGTATATACTGTATGTTCTCTGTATCTTATGTATATACTGTATATTCTCTGTATATTATGTATATACTGTATGTTCTCTGTATCTTATGTGTATACTGTATGTTCTCTTTATCTTATGTGTATACTGTATGTTCTCTGTATCTTATGTGTATACTGTATGTTCTCTGTATCTTATGTGTATACTGTATGTTCTCTGTATCTTATGTGTATACTGTATGTTCTCTGTATCTTATGTATATACTGTATGTTCTCTGTATCTTATGTGTATACTGTATGTTCTCTGTATCTTATGTGTATACTGTATGTTCTCTGTATCTTATGTGTATACTGTATGTTCTCTGTATCTTATGTGTATACTGTATGTTCTCTGTATCTTATGTATATACTGTATGTTCTCTGTATCTTATGTGTATACTGTATGTTCTCTGTATCTTATGTGTATACTGTATGTTCTCTGTATATTATGTATATACTGTATGTTCTCTGTATCTTATGTGTATACTGTATGTTCTCTGTATCTTATGTATATACTGTATGTTCTCTGTATATTATGTATATACTGTATGTTCTCTGTATATTATGTATATACTGTATATTCTCTGTATATTATGTATATACTGTATGTTCTCTGTATCTTATGTGTATACTGTATGTTCTCTGTATCTTATGTGTATACTGTATGTTCTCTTTATCTTATGTGTATACTGTATGTTCTCTGTATCTTATGTGTATACTGTATGTTCTCTGTATCTTATGTGTATACTGTATGTTCTCTGTATCTTATGTGTATACTGTATGTTCTCTGTATCTTATGTATATACTGTATGTTCTCTGTATCTTATGTGTATACTGTATGTTCTCTGTATCTTATGTGTATACTGTATGTTCTCTGTATCTTATGTGTATACTGTATGTTCTCTGTATCTTATGTATATATTGTATGTTCTCTGTATCTTATGTATATACTGTATGTTCTCTGTATCTTATGTGTATACTGTATGTTCTCTGTATCTTATGTGTATACTGTATGTTCTCTGTATCTTATGTGTATACTGTATGTTCTCTGTATCTTATGTGTATACTGTATGTTCTCTGTATCTTATGTATATATTGTATGTTCTCTGTATCTTATGTGTATACTGTATGTTATCTTTATCTTATGTATATACTGTATGTTCTCTTTATCTTAGGATAGATGTGTGCTTATCCCAGGCATGTTTAAATTCAGTGACTGTTGGTTTTTCAGCCACCTCTGCTGGAAGTTTGTTCCAAGCATCTACTACTCTTTCTGTAAAATAATATTTTCTAACATTGCTCCTGATCTTCCCCCCGACTAGATTCAGGTTGGGCCCCTTGTTCTGTCATTAAGCTTCTTCTTAAAAACACTTCTCTCCTGAACCTTATTCAATCCTGTCACATATATAAAGATCTCCATCATGTCCCCTCTCTCCCTTCTTTCCTCCAGACTGTACAAATTAAGTTCTTTAAGTCTCTCCTGATAAGTTTTAAGTTTAAGTCCTTCCACCATTTTTGTTGCCCGCTTCTAAGGTGAACTGCGACGCCGACGCCGCGCAGGATGGTGGCGGAGGGGTTAGAACGCTCATATAAAAGCAAAGCTATTACAAGACAGGAGCTCTAGATAAGCCCCCAATTAACCCCATAGATGTAGCCGCACTCAAAAATATGTAAAAGATATAAAAGTAAATAATTTTACTGAGATTAATGTGCAGCTGGAACTTACAACATACAAGACAAGATTAAAAAACATATACACAAGAAGGAGGAATCCTCAGCATATACAGATTTATAGGCAAAAATTCATTAGGGGGATAGGTTAGGCCAATATACTTAATTAAATATAAATATTTGTAAAGTGCAAAGCAGTGATTATATATATATATATATTCCATGAAACATGAGTTTAATAATAATTAGAAGAAAAATAATTTTTATATTAGTGTATACAGTACAAAAGAATGTGCAAATCAAGCAAAAAAAAGTGTTGAATGCTCAGACAATCACAATTCCATGTGTATATGGTAAGTATGAGTAAAGTGACATAAGTGCATTAATGCAGCGCATTGACCAATTTCATGAATAATAAATTAATGAAAATTAACATCACCAATTCAAACTGAGCCGAGGTCCTCCTACAGCAGACTACCACCGACGCATTGCGTGGCCGAATGCCACTTCACCATAAAAGCAAAGACTTCTACCCAGGACCCAAATCTGTTCCAGCGGCCTGCTTTTCATCCCAATCTATATCGACAAGCCCTAAAACCGCTCAGCATGGTGGTGGAGGGGTTAGAACCCTCATATATAAGCAAAGAAATCTACCCTCCAATGGTTCCAGTCTCTTCCAATAGCCTGCTTTTCTTCCCAACCTATACTCACAAGCCCGAAAACTGCTCAGCATGGTGGTGGAGGGGTTAGAACTCTCATATATGAGCAAAGACTTCTACATAGGACCCAAAATCTATCCCAATAGCCTGCTTTTCATCCCAATCTATACAGTAGGTGGCGGAGAGATTAGACCCATCATATATGAGAGGACTTCTACCAAGGACTCAAAATCTCCCCTACAGCAGCCTGCTTTTCATCCCAATCTGTACAGTACCCATGGTGGTAGAGGGGTTAGAACCCTCATATTTGAGCAAAGACCTCTACCCAAGACCCAAAATCTCTTCCAGCAACCGGCTTTTCATCCCAACCTATACCCACAAGCCCAAGAACATAACAGGATGGTGGCAGGGGGGTTAGAACCCTCATATTTGAGCAAAGACTTCTACCCAGGACCCAAAATCACTTTCAACAACCTGCTTTTCATCCCAAACTATACCCACAAGCCCGTAAACCGTGCAGGATGAGGATGGTGGTGGAGGGGTTAGAACTCTCATATATGAGCAAAGACTTCTACCCAGGACCCAAATCTCTTCCAGCAGCCTGCATTTCATCCCAACCTATACCCACAAGCCCAAAAACTGCTCAGAACAGTGGCGGAGGGATTAGAACCCTTATATACAAAGGACTTCTACCCAGGACTCCAAATCTCTTCAAGCTGCCTGCTTTTCATCCCAATCTATACCCACAAGCCCAAGAACAGCACAGGATGGTGGTGGAGGGGTTAGAACTCTCATATATGAGCAAAGACTTCTACACACGACCCAAAATCTTTCCCAGCAGCCTGTTTTATATCCCAACCTATTCCCACAAAAGCCCAAAAACTCGCAGCATGGTGGCGGAGGGCTTAGAACACTCATATAAGAGCAAATACTTCTACCCAGGACCCAAAATCTATCCCAGTACCCTGCTTTTCATCCCAACCTATACCCTCAAGCCCAAGAACAGCACAGGATGGTGGCAGAGGGTTAGAACCCTCATATAAGATTTTTTACCCAGGACCCCTCTGGGGTCTCTGCCAGCAGCCTGCTTTTCATCCCAATTTATATAGTACCCACGGTGGCGGAGGGGTAAGAACCCTCATACATGAGCAAAGACTACAAAGATTGTAAGCTCTTCTGCTTCTGTTTCCTCCCTTATACTCCAATAGATTGTAAGCTCTTCTGCCTCTGTATCCTCCCTTATACACTAATAGATTGAAAGCTCTTCTCCTCCTATATCCTCCCTTATACCCTAACATATTGTGAGCTCTTCTTCCCCTATATCCTCCTGTATACCCTAATAGAGTGTAAGCTCTTCTCCCCTTGTATCCTCCCTTATACACTAATATCTTGTAATCTCTTCTCCTCCTGTATTCTCCCTTATACCCTAATAGATTGTAAGCTCTTCTTCTCCTGTATCCTCCCTTATACCCTAATAGATTGTAAGCTCTTCTCCTCCTGTATTCTCCCTTATACCCTAATAGATTGTAAGCTCTTCTTCTCCTGTATCCTCCCTTATACCCTAATAGATTGTAAGCTCTTCTCCTCCTGTATTCTCCCTTATACCCTAATAGATTGTAAGCTCTTCTCCTCCTGTATTCTCCCTTATACCCTAATAGATTGTAAGCTCTTCTCCTCCTGTATCCTCCCTTATACCCTAATAGATGACTTTAGGTCTGCTTTAAGTTTGATATATCCCTTTTCACTGGATCTAAGTCCGAGACACATAATTCTCCGGGGCCTGTTCAGCAGCAGGCAGAAGATACGCTGTTAAGATTCAAACCGGTTTGATGGTATATGTTTTGTCTGGGTATGTTACACTTTGTAAGGTGAAATGTTTATTATTGTGTGCTTTAGGTAGTCTTGTGATTGAACCCATTCATGTGACGGCAGCTGAGATCTGATCTCCCTGGAGCAACGCTGTCTAGTTGTTTTGTATGAATTTCCTCTGCGGGTTATTTGAGAAGAACATCACCTCTCCTAATTGACGTTTCCACTATATCATGGGGCTTCCTCCTGAGCTAATCACAGGCCCCTATTCCAGGTGTCTTCCTCTTTTTTTTTTGTCCAGTACCGCCTAAATGTTTTATTTAAAGCAGACCTAAATTCAAATCAGATTGACTGCAGCGTCCTAAGGTGGACCAAAGCCCATGTACATCCGCTCTGGTGTCTAAAAGTTTCCAGGACTGGGTTGCAATGTGCCCCTGTAGGCATTGGGACGGCCCTACTGTGCGAAACCCTCTGGTCTGCCCAGTACTAGTCTCAAAATCTCGCAATCCTATGGCGCATGTGCCTTCCAGGCATCCCCCGAACCCCTCCATCCACTATGTGCCCCCTGACGGGCTTATCTGTATGGTTGGCGATGGGAGCGTGCTGCCGCAGGTAGGGGCCAGCAGGAAAAGTCTGGCAATCCACTGATTTATAATTGTAAGATCTTCTCCTTCTCTATCCTCCCTTACATCCTAATAGATTGTAAGCTCTTCTTCTTCTGTATCCTCCCTTATACCCTAATAGATTGTAAGATCTTCTCCTTCTGTATCCTCCCTTACATCCTAATAGATTGTAAGCTCTTCTCCTTCTGTATCCTCCCTTATACCCTAATAGATTGTAAGCTTTCTCCTTCTGTATCCTCCCTTATACCCTAATAGATTGTAAGCTCTTCTCCTTCTGTATCCCCTCTTATATCCTAAAAGAGTGTAAGCTCTTCTCATTCTGTATCCTCCCTTATACCCCAATAGATTGTAAACTCTTCTTCCTTCTGTATCCTCCCTTATACCCTAATAGATTTGAAGCTCTTCTCCTTCTGTATCCTCCCTTTAACCTAATAGACTGTAAGCTCTTCTCCTGTATCCTCCCTTAAACCCTAATAGATTGTAAGCTCTTCTCCTTCTGTATCCTCCCTTAAACCCTAATAGATTGTAAGCTCTTCTCCTTCTGTATCATCCCTTATACCCTAATAGAGTGTAAGCTCTTCTCCTTCTGTATCCTCCCTTAAACCCTAATAGATTGTAAGCTCTTCTCCTTCTGTATCCTCCCTTATATCCTAAAAATACAATTCTGTGATTACTCACCTGTAGAATTGGTATGATGAGTATACAATACGTCCTGCTCCAAATCTAATACTTACAGTTGGGATATACTCCCGCTGGCGCAGGACTGCAGAGACACCGAAAATCGGCTCCTCCCGGCCCCTCAAATACCCAGGGACCTCCCACAAATCCCCAGCATTAAAAAGCAGTTAAGGAGAAGCCGGGAGCATTAAACAATCCAAACTATCAACTATAACAATGATAACAATCACCATACAGGGGATCCAAGAAAATGCAAACCAAGGGTGGGTTGGAGCAGGACGTACTGTATACTCATAATACCAATTCTACAGGTGAGTAATCACAGAATTGTATTATTCTTAGTATACAGTACGTCCTGCTCCAAATCTAATACTTACAGTTGGGACATCCAATAGCAGTGTCCATAACGTAGGGTGGGATCCCCAAGAAAAATCAGCAGCAGGCAGTTTAAACCACTGCCGCCTGCAGAACCTTTCGGCCAAAAACAGCATCAGCTGAGGCCCTAACATCAACCTTGTAAAACTTAGAAAAGGTATGAACAGAAGACCAAGTAGCGGCCTTGCAAACTTGTTCAACAGAAGCCCAAGAGGCACCAATAGCACGAGTGGAATGAGCCGTAAGGCGGAAGGGAGGATTCTTCCCCTTAACAGAGTAGGCCTGAATCACAGCCTGACGAATCCACTTGCTTATAGTAGACTTGGCAGTAGTCAAACCCTTCCTAGGACCAGAAGGGACCACAAAAAGAGCATCAGTTTTCCTGAAAGGTGCAGTAGTCACCAGATAATACTTCAGACACCTAACCACATCCAAAGAGTGCAAAACTCTCTCCTTAGCATTGCTAGGATTAGGGCACAAAGGAGGAAGAACAATATCCTGATTCAAATGAAAGGCAGACACGACCTTAGGCAGAAAATCAGGCTTGAAACGAAACACCACCTTGTTCTGGTGTCTCTCATAGTAGGGGGGCTGAATGGACAGCTCCGCCAACTCAGACACACGCCTGACAGAAGTGATAGCCACCAGAAACACAACCTTGAGCGTAAGAATGGCCAAGGCAGCATCCTGCACAGGTTCAAAGGGAGCACCCTGCAAGGCTGACAGAACCAAGTTCAAATCCCAAACAGGCATCATAGGTTTACGTGGGGGACGCACGAGTGACCCCCTGGAAAAAAGTCCTGATCAGAGGGTGCTGAGCAAAGGACTTCTGGAAAAAAATAGCCAGGGCAGAAACCTGACCCTTCAGAGTACTGAGTTGGAGCCCCATCTCCAACCCATGCGGCAGGAACTCCAGAATCCTGGGAATAGAGAACACACAACAGGGAAGAAACCTAGACTCACACCAGTCAATGTAGGCACGCCAAACCCTGTAATAAATGGAAGAGGAAGACTTCTTCCTAGCTTTAATCAAAGTATCCACAACGGAGGTTTCAGCAGCCAAGTCGTCAAAGCCAGAGTTTGTAAATTGGGATGGCGTAGTGAGCCCTGAGTGATCTGGCACCAAGGGCAGAGCGTACTGATCTACTGCCAGCTGTACCACGTCTGCGAACCACACTCTTCTTGGCCACCTGGGGGCCACCAGAATTGCTGGCACCCCTTCCAGAGCAATCTTGCGCAGAACCCTGCCCATCAGGGGAATTGAAGGGAAGACATACAGGAACTGAAAGTCCTTCCATGACATTGCTAGCGCATCCGAGGTCAGGGCCAGAGGATCCCTGGACAGAGAGACAAAAGCTGGGAGCTTATGATTGTGGCGGGACGCAAACAGATCCACATCTGGTTGGCCCCAAACGGTGACACAGAGATTGAAACACCCTGCTGCATAGGGACCATTCTCCCTGGCGAGAGGTCCCCCTGCTCAGAGAGTCCGCCAGGTGATTTTCCACCCCCGGGATGTACACAGCTGAAATGCAGGGGACATTGGCCTCCGCCCAAGTCAGGATCAGAGACGCTTCCTGGAGGGCCCCCTTGCTCCGGGTCCCTCCCTGATGATTGATGTAGGCAACTGCCGTCTGGTTGTCCGAGCGCACCTGAACAGGCAGGCCCTGAAGATGAGTAGTCAAGCGAGCCAGAACTAACCTGATCGCTCGCAGCTCCAAGACATTGATAGGTGTGTGGGCCTCCTGAGGGCCCCACCTCCCCTGGAACCGCAGGGACTTCCAGAAACCCCCCCCAACCTGACAGACTGGCATCCGTGGTGACCATCTCCCAGGACAGGCAAGAAAAGATCTGCCCCCCAACAGGTTCCTTGAGTCCATCCACCACAAGAGGGACCTCCTGATCAGGAGGGAGAGCACACAGACCCTGTCCAGGGACGCTGGGTCCTTGTCCCATACAGACGATAGGTGAAGTTGCAGAGGCCTCAAGTGGAACTGAGCATAAGGGACCGCTTCGAAGCACGCCACCATCAGGCCCACCAGCTGCATCCCCTGCCTGATGGAGGGATGGGGACAAGCTAGGAGGGACTGAGTCAGTGCAATCAGACTGTCCACCTACTGCTGAGGAAGGAAGATCATTGCCTGAACTGTATCCAGATTCATTCCTAGGAATGGAGTTACCAAGGAAGGGGACAGTGAGGACTTGGGGTGGTTGATCACCCATCCAAATGACTCCAGAGTAGACACCACCAGCTGAGTGTCCAACTCTGCCTGATGTAGAGACTGGGAAGTGATGAGGATGTCGTCCAGATAGGGAAGCACGGGGACGCCCTGACATCTGAGCTCCCCTTCATCAGACGGGGTATAGCCACACAGATTCATAAACTCCTCAGTTCGCATAGGGAAAATAGTAACATTAGGCATCAAGTGCCGCTTCTTAGCAGGGGCCTTACGCGCTAAAGACTTCACAATAATCTGTTCAACAGTAGCCAGTCTAGAAGACACATCAGGCTGAGAATCCCCACTAGTATGCAACTCAGCAGGAGTGAGATTTAAGCTTGGGGGGAGTAGGTGAAGTGAAACGAGGTGCAGCCACTGGCAGGCCAGATTGCAATGCAAGCACCTGCTCAGCACAGGGTACACAGACCCGCGCCTTGTCAGCGTCAGCATGAGGCTGCCCACACGCTACACACAGCCGGTCTTGTCCCAAAGGGAACCCGGTAACATTATCCTGGGATGCCTCCATATGGTGATTATAGCGGTGCTATACGCCGATAGGGAATGACGCTATATAGCAACCCTGGATGCCCCAATAACCCGCTAGGGACGTGGGAATATAATTTGTACAATGCCTACAAGCAATATACTAAAACAGGGCCGGGAGAAGCCAAGAAGGGTTTGTCCTGCCTGAAAGACATAAGCTGACAAGACCTTAAGTACATCGTAACAAAAGTGAAGCAGATAAGGCCGCCTGCGAGGGCACTTACGGACCGCGGTAGGTAGGAGTCCGTCGCGCATAGGCCTACCAAGTCAGAAAAGATGGCGTCGGTATACCGAGGGGCGGGCCAGTAATAGCGATGACGCGGAACGTGCCAAAGACGGGCCCCGCCCCCCCCCGAAGAGTGTGAAGCCAGAAGGCCAACAGCCAATGATGGCGCACCAGCAGCTGAGGTAATACCGCCGCCAAGCGCGGAACCAAGTCAGCGCGCGACGGCGGTAAATTTAAAAGCAATACAGACAAGTCAGCGCGGCGGCTGACACAAGAATAAAGAAATGTGAAAAGTGAAAGCACAGACTGCATAACATACATATCTATACACATACACACCCCCCCTCTTTTCCCCCGAAGACTACAAGGAGGATGAGGGAAGACGGCGGCCACTTAAATAGGGCCCACCGATAGGCAGGGGAAATAGTGCGGGAGGGGCATCCCATAGAGGCTCACCATAAGCCTGAACCGCCTACCCTTTGGTGGGGGATTGCGGTGGAGCAGCGCTCCTAAGCACCAACGGCGGTGCTGCCTACCTTCACCCGACCAGCGCAGCCAAGGCTGGGAGGCATATTACTAATGGAACGGGTGGGAATAGTCCTACAGGGCCGCAGGTTAATAGCCCCGCTCACCTGCGAGTAGAGAGCCATTTCTCGTCCTTCGCAGCCAGACTGCAGAGAAATTCTGGGGATTTGTGGGAGGTCCCTGGGTATTTGAGGGGCCGGGAGGAGCCTATTTTCAGTGTCTCTGCAGTCCAGCATCATCTGGCGGAGTATATCCCAACTGTAAGTATTAGATTTGGAGCAGGACGTACTGTATACTAAGAATAGAGTGTAAGCTTTTCCCCTTCTGTATCCCCCCTTTACCCTAATAGATTTTAAGCTCTTCTCCTCCTGTATCCTCCCTTATACCCTAATAGATTGTAAGCTCTTCTTCCTTCTGTATCCCCCCTTATACACCAATAGATTGTAAGCTCTTCTCCTTCTGTATCCTCCCTTATACCCTAATAGAGTGTAAGCTCTTCTCCTTCTGTATCCATCCTTATATCCTAATAGATTGTAAGCTCTTCTCCTTCTGTATCCCCCCTTATACACCAATAGATTGTAAGCTCTTCTCCTTCTGTATCCTCCCTTATACCCTAATAGAGTGTAAGCTCTTCTCCTTCTGTATCCATCCTTATATCCTAATAGATTGTAAGCTCCTCTCCTTCTGTATCCTCCCTTATACCCTAATAGATTGCTTGGTTTTACACAATAAAAAAAAGTTACAATCATATACAATATATACAAAGTTACAATAATAAATAAAAATAAAATAAATAATAACTAAACAAAAAGAAACAGGCCTAACAATCTGGCATATAATATATAATATCCATTATTCTATATACAATCCTATCTACAACCTAACACTACACTATACACAAATCAACAGGAAGACTAAGAGACCCCGTCACCTGTGCACACAGCCATGTCAAAAATCTGTCATTGTTATAAAAAATCTATGGGTGATAAGAGACAGAAAAGCCCACCCAGAGGGAAGTCATGGGGATCAAGGAGGCCTGATGTTCCTCCACGCCTTCATCCAGGTCCCCTGTTCCCACCTGTCCCTCTCCAGCACCCGGATCTTGCCCACCTCATGCAGGATGTCATGCACCACCACCGGGACACGGAGGACTTTCTTCCTAATGCAGAGCTGACACTGTGCATTCCACGTGAAATAGCGGATCACTAGACTAACTAGATATAAAGTGTCCAAACAAAAATCCCCTCTGTTCTTGAATGCCCCGTACACCCACTCAGCATAGGAAAGCTGGGAGAAGAAGGGGGCACCGAGGGCCAACCCCACCTGTTTACACACATCTACATTAAAGGGACACCGGAGCAGGAAGTGATCCATAGTTTCCACCTGATCCTGACACTCCTCATGGAGACAAATTATCTCTGGCAGGCTGTGACTCTTCCGGATCCCCCTAAGGTAGAGTTTTCCTTGGAAGGAGAGCCAGGCTATATCCCGGTATTTCAAAGGAATTCTTGAGGAGTTAATAAGCCTCAAACCCTCCCTCATGATGGAGCCTGGGCAATCCCTGAGGGACAATGGCTCATGAAAAGACAAACCCAGGACCCGAATCACCAGAAGCTTCCTTGGAGTAGGTCTCATGTCCTCTGCTGTCAATTGCCATTGCCAAAGTATTTTCAAGCACGGGGCAACATAGGCCGGGAGCTGAGCCTGAGGAACTCGAGGTCTTTTCACCAGGCCACTATTCTTCCAGTCTCGCAGGAAGGGCTTAAACCAGGACTGGAAAATACCCACCCAGCCAGGCGGGCTCTCTGCCAACATGCTTCCAAAATTATGTTTCAGAAACAAGAGAGAGAAAAACACGACTGGGTTGACCATCCCTAGGCCACCCTCCCGTCTGGATAAGGTGACATTTCTTTTCACCAGGTTCATGCGGTTTTATCTGGAAAAACACGCTGTAGACCCTGGTGTAGAGAGACACTGGCAAAACACAGACGAAGCTGACGTATAAAAAGATGGGGATCAAGTAGGTCTTGATAAGGTCAACCCTTTCCCTGAGAGACATTTTCCAGCTCTTCCAGACTGCAACCTTGGCATTGGCAATTTACAGCCTACACTCCGAGTTTTTTTGGCCATAATCGCCAGGACCGAAATTAATGCCAAGGATCTTAATTTACTGCAGGGGCACTGTGAAAGCGTCTGGAAGTTCGAAGCCCTCACCCTCTTTACCCATCCAGAAAACTCTTCTCGTGATTGACCTTGGAGCCCGACACTTCTGTATACTGTGCTATCAGAGAGGCCACCTCCTCTGCCTCATTTGTCCCAGAGACAATCACAGATACATCATCAGCATAGGCAATGACCTTCAAAGGAGGCTCACCAGGCACACCCAGAGGAACCCCACATAACATGCTGCTCTCGACCCTCCTTATAAAGGGATCGATTGCAAACACATACAGTAGGGGACTCAGAGGGCATCCCTGTCGCACACCAGAGCCAACTTCCTAATAGCCTAATAGATTGTAAGCTCTTCTGTATCCCCTCTTATACCCTAATAGAGTGTAAGCTCTTCTCCTTCTGTATCCTCCCTTATACACTATTAGATAGTAAGCTCTTCTCCTGTATCCTCCCTTATACCCTAATAGATTGTAAGCTCTTCTCCTCCTGTATCCTCCCTTATACCCTAACAGATTGTAAGCTCTTCTTCCTTTTGTATCCTACCTTATACCCTAATAGATTGTAAGCTCTTTTCCTCCTGTATCCTTCCCTTATACCCTAATAGATTGCAAGCTCTTCCTCCATCTGTATCCTCCCTTATACCCTAATAGATTGTAAGATAGTAGGTCTGGTTGCTGGCCGAGCACAGAGAAGGGGGTTGCAGTAGTCCAGACGGGAGATGGTCAGGGCAGCACTAGAACGTTAGTGGTGTCAGGTGAGAGGAAGTGACGGATGGCGGAGAGGTTTGAGTTGTAGATGACATGAGGTGGCGGGTGATGAATGTAAGGTGTGATGAGAGAGGAGTCCTGTATAATCCAGAGACATTGTGTTTGGGGAGCTGCAGTGATTGACAGTTAGTAATCACTTAGTGGTTGACAGTGACAGTTATTGTTACATTGGAGACAGGAGCAGAATTGCATTCTGTGAAAAAGACCAGCTCAGCTTCATGCCCATGTTCAGTTTGAGGGAGCGAGATGGAAAGAATGAGGAGGTCCCCTTTAAAGTGTCACATAGGAGAGAAGCCGGGGCTCTCCAGATCGCAGCTCTCCCGCCGTGTTCCGTCTCATCAGCAATACCTGGGAGGAGCAGCAGGAATGTCAGCCACGGCGCTATGCAATAGGATTAAGTGCGTGTCCTTGGGGGGATGTCAACATCTTTGCTGCAGTGCCGTCACATGACCCCCACCCAACCGGTACACAAGGGTATTCGGGGTCGACCCCCCTCCAACGCAAGCACAGGGGACGCAGGATCCAGGAGAAGGCTCAATATTGCAGACGCTGATTTTATTGTGTTGATATCGCAGCTTGCGCGCGCATTTGCTTGCGTATTCCTCTCAATTGTATTTTTCCATTTTATTTGAGTGAACGTCAGCTGCTGGGTTTGGCATCATTGCAGCAACGAGGACCTGGGTTTAATTCCCACTATGGGGTCAAAAATTCTAACTCCTCTTTTAGGAGAGAAATCTGCCATTCACTTTCATGGTCTACCTTGGGGATGATTCAGAGCCAGGTAAAAATTTACACCCGATGATGAAAGTCAATTGCAGTTTTCTCTCCTAAAAAAGCAGTGAGAATTCTCACCTGGTTCTGAATCGGCCCTAATCTGCATGGAGTTTATATTATTGTGTGACCATAATTTCCCACAGTTTGTGTGTGTGTTTGTGTATGTCTCGATAACATCATGACTCACAATGTGACACAATGCTTTCATGTGCTGCATCTCTGCAGATGCTTGGGGTGACCTGTCACGCTGCCGTTATCTAGCTGTCTTTTAAAGCCCCATCTGGGCCAGGCTGGGTAGTAGCTTGTAGCGGGTGTATGGATCCGGTGGTGGCTCTATAGCGGGTGTAGGGATACAGTAGCAAAGTTGTAGCAGGTGTCTGGGTCCGGTGGTGGCTCTGTAGTGGGTGTCTGGGTCCGGTGGTGGCTCTGTAGTGGGTGCACAGGTCCGGTGGTGGCTCTGTAGTGGGTGCACAGGTCCGGTGGTGGCTCTGTAGTGGGTGCACAGGTCCGGTGGTGGCTCTGTAGTGGATGCACAGGTCCGGTGGTGGCTCTGTAGTGGGTGCACAGGTCCGGTGGTGGCTCTGTAGTGGGTGCACAGGTCTGGTGGTGGCTCTGTAGTGGATGCACAGGTCCGGTGGTGGCTCTGTAGTGGGTGCACAGGTCCGGTGGTGGCTCTGTAGCGGGTGCACAGGTCCGGTGGTGGCTCTGTAGCGGGTGCACAGGTCCGGTGGTGGCTCTGTAGTGGGTGCACAGGTCTGGTGGTGGCTCTGTAGTGGGTGCACAGGTCCGGTGGTGGCTCTGTAGTGGGTGCACAGGTCCGGTACTGGCTCTGTAGTGGGTGCACAGGGCCGGTGGTGGCTCTGTAGTGGGTGCACAGGGCCGGTGGTGGCTCTGTAGTGGGTGCACAGGGCCGGTGGTGGCTCTGTAGTGGGTGCACAGGGCCGGTGGTGGCTCTGTAGTGGGTGCACAGGCCCGGTACTGGCTCTGTAGTGGGTGCACAGGGCCGGTGGTGGCTCTGTAGTGGGTGCACAGGTCCGGTGGTGGCTCTGTAGAGGGTGCACAGGTCCGGTGGTGACTTTGTAGTGGGTGCACAGGGCCGGTGGTGGCTCTGTAGTGGGTACACAGGTCCGGTGGTGGCTCTGTAGTGGGTGCACAGGTCCGGTGGAGGCTCTGTAGTGGGTGCACAGGTCCGGTGGTGGCTCTGTAGTGGGTGCACAGGGCCGGTGGTGGCTCTGTAGTGGGTGCACAGGTCCGGTACTGGCTCTGTAGTGGGTGCACAGGTCCGGTGGTGGCTCTGTAGTGGGTGCGCAGGGCCGGTGGTGGCTCTGTAGTGGGTGCGCAGGGCCGGTGGTGGCTCTGTAGTGGGTGCGCAGGTCCGGTGGTGGCTCTGTAGTGGGTGCGCAGGTCCGGTGGTGGCTCTGTAGTGGGTGCGCAGGTCCGGTGGTGGCTCTGTAGTGGGTGCGCAGGTCCGGTGGTGGCTCTGTAGTGGGTGCGCAGGTCCGGTGGTGGCTCTGTAGTGGGTGCGCAGGTCCGGTGGTGGCTCTGTAGTGGGTGCGCAGGTCCGGTGGTGGCTCTGTAGTGGGTGCGCAGGTCCGGTGGTGGCTCTGTAGTGGGTGCGCAGGTCCGGTGGTGGCTCTGTAGTGGGTGCGCAGGTCCGGTGGTGGCTCTGTAGTGGGTGCGCAGGTCCGGTGGTGGCTCTGTAGAGGGTGCACAGGTCCGGTGGTGGCTCTGTAGAGGGTGCACAGGTCCGGTGGTGGCTCTGTAGAGGGTGCACAGGTCCGGTGGTGGCTCTGTAGTGGGTGCACAGGTCCAGTGGTGGCACTGTAGAGGGTGCACAGGTCCAGTGGTGGCTCTGTAGAGGGTGCACAGGTCCAGTGGTGGCTCTGTAGTGGGTGCACAGGTCCAGTGGTGGCACTGTAGAGGGTGCACAGGTCCAGTGGTGGCTCTGTAGAGGGTGCACAGGTCCAGTGGTGGCTCTGTAGTGGGTGCACAGGTCCGGTGGTGGCTCTGTAGAGGGTGCACAGGTCCGGTGGTGGCTCTGTAGAGGGTGCACCGGTCCAGTGGTGGCTCTGTAGTGGATGTACAGGTCCAGTGTTGGCTCTGTAGTGGGTGCACCGGTCCGGTGGCGGCTCTGTAGTGGGTGCACCGGTCCGGTGGCGGCTCTGTAGTGGGTGCACCGGTCCGGTGGCGGCTCTGTAGTGGGTGCACCGGTCCGGTGGTGGCTCTGTAGTGGGTGCACCGGTCCAGTGGTGGCTCTGTAGTGGATGTACAGGTCCAGTGTTGGCTCTGTAGTGGGTGCACAGGTCCGGTGGTGGCTCTGTAGTGGGTGCACAGGTCCAGTGTTGGCTCTGTAGTGGGTGCACAGGTCCGGTGGTGGCTCTGTAGTGGGTGCACAGGTCCGGTGGCGGGTCTGTAGAGGGTGCACCGGTCCGGTGGCGGCTCTGTAGTGGGTGCACCGGTCCGGTGGCGGCTCTGTAGTGGGTGCACCGGTCCGGTGGCGGCTCTGTAGTGGGTGCACAGGTCCGGTGGTGGCTCTGTAGAGGGTGCACCGGTCCAGTGGTGGCTCTGTAGTGGATGTACAGGTCCAGTGTTGGCTCTGTAGTGGGTGCACCGGTCCGGTGGCGGCTCTGTAGTGGGTGCACCGGTCCGGTGGCGGCTCTGTAGTGGGTGCACCGGTCCGGTGGCGGCTCTGTAGTGGGTGCACCGGTCCGGTGGTGGCTCTGTAGTGGGTGCACCGGTCCAGTGTTGGCTCTGTAGTGGGTGCACAGGTCCAGTGTTGGCTCTGTAGTGGGTGCACAGGTCCGGTGGTGGCTCTGTAGTGGGTGCACAGGTCCAGTGTTGGCTCTGTAGTGGGTGCACAGGTCCGGTGGTGGCTCTGTAGTGGGTGCACAGGTCCGGTGGCGGGTCTGTAGAGGGTGCACCGGTCCGGTGGCGGCTCTGTAGTGGGTGCACCGGTCCGGTGGCGGCTCTGTAGTGGGTGCACCGGTCCGGTGGCGGCTCTGTAGTGGGTGCACCGGTCCGGTGGCGGCTCTGTAGTGGGTGCACCGGTCCGGTGGCGGCTCTGTAGTGGGTGCACCGGTCCAGTGGTGGCACTGTAGAGGGTGCACAGGTCCAGTGGTGGCTCTGTAGTGGGTGCACAGGTCCAGTGTTGGCTCTGTAGTGGGTGCACAGGTCCGGTGGTGGCTCTGTAGTGGGTGCACAGGTCCAGTGGTGGCTCTGTAGTGGGTGCACAGGTCCAGTGGTGGCACTGTAGAGGGTGCACAGGTCCAGTGGTGGCTCTGTAGAGGGTGCACAGGTCCAGTGGTGGCTCTGTAGTGGGTGCACAGGTCCGGTGGTGGCTCTGTAGAGGGTGCACAGGTCCGGTGGTGGCTCTGTAGAGGGTGCACCGGTCCAGTGGTGGCTCTGTAGTGGATGTACAGGTCCAGTGTTGGCTCTGTAGTGGGTGCACCGGTCCGGTGGCGGCTCTGTAGTGGGTGCACCGGTCCGGTGGCGGCTCTGTAGTGGGTGCACCGGTCCGGTGGCGGCTCTGTAGTGGGTGCACCGGTCCGGTGGTGGCTCTGTAGTGGGTGCACCGGTCCAGTGGTGGCTCTGTAGTGGATGTACAGGTCCAGTGTTGGCTCTGTAGTGGGTGCACAGGTCCAGTGTTGGCTCTGTAGTGGGTGCACAGGTCCGGTGGTGGCTCTGTAGTGGGTGCACAGGTCCAGTGTTGGCTCTGTAGTGGGTGCACAGGTCCGGTGGTGGCTCTGTAGTGGGTGCACAGGTCCGGTGGCGGGTCTGTAGAGGGTGCACCGGTCCGGTGGCGGCTCTGTAGTGGGTGCACCGGTCCGGTGGCGGCTCTGTAGTGGGTGCACCGGTCCGGTGGCGGCTCTGTAGTGGGTGCACCGGTCCGGTGGCGGCTCTGTAGTGGGTGCACCGGTCCGGTGGCGGCTCTGTAGTGGGTGCACCGGTCCGGTGGCGGCTCTGTAGAGGGTGCACCGGTTCGGTGGCGGCTCTGTAGTGGGTGCACCGGTCCGGTGGCGGCTCTGTAGTGGGTGCAGGTCAGGCAATGTTGGGCTTGTGGCCCCATCCAGTGCAGTACTCACTCCCCCAGCTTCCTCTCATTGCATCACTGAAACCTGAGCTGCACAGGGAGGCTGGAGGAGCCAATCCATTCCTGGCTGCCGACAGGGGGAAGTAACTCTGCTCCCCCAATCCATTCTTCAAATCAAAGGTCTTGTGCAGGCAAGCGAAAAACTAAACATATACTTACCCCCCTCTCCCACAACAAACAGCAAGTGACCCTAAAATGGTTGTAAACCTTCCCTATTCTATAAAAAAATATTTGCTGGAGCCAGGCTTTAAGGATCCAACATCGTGACTAATTCCAGTGAACCCATAAATAAGGCTGATGGGGTACCTGCTCTGCACTCCCCCTGATCTGTAGGCAGCACCCCCTCCCACTGGAGCCCCCTTAGAGAGGTTGGGATGGTGCCTTGTGCGACTGTACATCTTGCACACCCCATGTCCGGTCCCGGGATCCCCGGCACTTCTCTACCTGATGCATGTACCAACCGCCAGCAGGTGAGTGGCCACCGAGACGCACCCGGTAATCGTTCCATTCAGAACTCATTTCCGGGCATGAATAATCACAGCAAGTTCTGATTGGACGAGAGTCTGGGCATGCGCTTGTATGCATGGGATTGTAGGTTGAGGTGCATAAACAGGCGCTCAGAGCAGTTTCGCACAACCCAAATTCGAGTTGCCCCTGCAAAGCGGACCAAAACCAAAATAAAAGGAGGACCTAAAATCATTCATGACTTGGAAAAATAGTGGAGCCCCTTGGCCATCGGAAAGTAAAATGCAGCAGGCAAGGGGTTAAACAAAATGAAAAGTGACCCCGTTCCCTCCTCTAAGCTCATCAGATATTCATGTGCCGATTCTTTTCGCCGCGTACGGGTCTGTGGTCTCCCGCCGGTTGTGAGATCCGATACCCGGGCTGCAGGCGTTCGCTGCTGAAAGGCGATACTTGTTTTGCACATTTATAGACGAAGCCGCGAACAGGCGAGAGGCGCGGGAGGCTACACAGATACCTGCTCTGGGGCTCTGACATTGCTAAAAAAACTCTGCGGACTAGAAGGCGGCTGAAATCTTAAAGCGGACCTTCACCCTGAATAAGAGTCTATCTTATATGTTTCCCACACCCTGTACATACAGATTGCCCACATTAATCCGGACCTTCACCTTGAATAAGAGTCTATCTTATATGTTTCCCACACCCTGTACATACAGATTGCCCACATTAATCAGGACCTTCACCTTGAATAAGAGTCTATCTTATATGTTTCCCACACCCTGTACATACAGATTGCCCACATTAATCCAGACCTTCACCCTGAATAAGATCCTATCTTATATGTTTCCCACACCCTGTACATACAGATTGTCCACATTAAAAATCATCCTACCTGCATCTACTGCATGTTATGAGCCTTTAAACATCCAAGATGGCGGCTCATGGAGCATCAGACAGCCTGCAAACAGGAAGCATCTTCTGACTATCGCTCTGCATTCTGGGATTGCTGTCCTTTCCCTGACCCCAGCTCTGCTCTGTCTGTGCACAGCTATAACCCCCTGCACTTTATCCTGCTCTCCTCTCCTCAGTATGTGATTCTTCTGAGTCAAGATGACGGCGCACGTATCCTAGAGTCCTGAACAGAGTTGCAACCCGGTGGGGGAAAGAATAATAAGTAAGTGACTAAAAACTTAAAATATATTAATTTTAGATGCTGGGGGATCATTTAAGAGTTTGGGCTTTTCATTAAAGTGGACCAACACCCAGGATTTTGACTATCCTGGGTTTTGGTCCACTTCGGTGGGGGACCCCGATCTGGGGTGCCCCGCTGTGTGAAACCCCCCAGAAACCCCCAAAAACTCACCTCTCCCCGCTCCCACGTGAACGCCACAGCCAATCCCCGCCAACGTCCAGGCGGGGGACAGGAACGTACAAGCCTCTTCCGCCGCCTCCCGCGCGTCACTCTCGGCGCGCGTGCGCGCGCCCCCGCCGGCCATTCACAGAGGGGGATCAGGTAAGATCTTTTTGGGGTTTCTGGGGGGTTTCACCCCGTGGGACATCCCGATCTCGGATGTCCCGCGGTGTGGGAGGTGATCGGCCCGGGAATCTTATAGATTTCCGGGCCGATCACCCCTGGGTGTTGGTCCACTTTAAATCACGCTGAAGGTCCAGTTTAAAGCTGAATTTTGGCCACACACCCGGCAATCTCTGGTGGTCGTAACATCTATTCAATATATAAGAAACGATCAAATAAAAAAACCCCCGAGCGGATGGTGCACCGACATTTTAATTTCATTTTTTTTTTATTCTTTATTTAAAGCAGAACAAAACCCTAGTCCCATACCCCGGAGGAAACCAACATTGGGTTGCCCCACTGTGTAGAATTCACCAGAAAAACTCACCTCTTCCCGGTCGAACTGCACATGCACGGGCTCTCGCCCAATCAGAGCCGTTTGCTGTGCCTATGTAATTCGGCACTGACAGACTTAAAGCAGACCAAAACCCACTAAACTTGTGAAATATATTTGCCCAAGCCTCTGACAATACTCCCTTCTTATAGTGTAGAACTAGAAAAGGATATTTCAGCTTTTTGATTTGTCCTGGATCAATGATTTTTTTTTGCTGCTCCTCCTAAGATGGCGGGGTTATCAGTCATAGGTGTGGCAATGACATCACTGTTGTGTGTGGCTATGACATCATTGCCACACACAACAATGGCAATGAATGGAGGAGGCGGAGCTTTACAGATTACACAAGGGCCATTATCTGGGATTAGAGTGAAGCTGGAGCAGTTAAAATTGGCTAAAGGTTCTCTTCAGCAATTCAGGGGATGCTAGTTAAAAATGTGGGTTTTGGCGCGCTTTAAATGGGGAGCGCAAGTGGTCGCATCCCCAGCCGTACATGCGCTCCTGTCTCCTGTTTGAATGGCTGGGGTCGGAAGCGTGCGCAGCCTGAAGAAAGTGAGGGGTGAGGCCGCTCTCGTTCCACAATGTAAAGAAATCAGAACAGGCACGACAAATGGCTCCGATTGGACGAGTGTCGCACATGTTCCGCTGGACTAGAGAAATGTAAGCGGTAATCTGGGGGGGGGTTCACACATACAGGATGCTCCGGGGGAATGCCAGCAGCCGGCCCTGGGGTTTGTTCCGCTTTAAAATGACAAAAAAAAAAAATAATTGTCCATAACCATGATTTTTACTTTCCCCGGTGTTGTTCGTCTTTAGCAGTGCATCCAGATTTGGGATGCCCTGCTGTGTAAAACCCCTGCGATCAGCATTGAAGGCTCCTCTCCTGGCAGTCCAGCGGCACATGTGCGAGTCGCTGGCCAATTAACACTTGTGGTCTACAATGCCCTTAGCCAACCTGAGGGCAGATCGGACGTCAGGTACGGACTAAGATATGTGAATGGAGAGCACACCTCTGGCGGCATCCCCAGAGGAAATGGCTGGCACGGGCATGCGCCACAGCCAGAGGGATAGCGGAGATGTGACCGGCGAAGGCACAGTGGGATTGCTAGCTAAGTATAGAGGGCGATGCTTGGGGGGGGGTTTACACAGCAGGGCATCCCAATTTGGGAAGAGGACATTGGCACGTTGTTGCTCTTTAAAGGCAGAACAAAAACCCAGTGCCGCTAGCCTTCCCCCGGGACATCCCAAATTGGGATGCTCCGCTGTGTGAAACCCCCAGATCACCTTTCCCCCGTTCCATGTCACATGGCAAACTGCTCTGCTTGTTTTCAATGGGGAGCAAGAGCGGCCACATTCATTGCATCTTCGTGCTCCCATCCTGGCCATTCGGATAGGCTAGGACGGGAGAGCGTATCCTGCAGGAGATGCGCTCGCTTGCGCTCCCCATTGAAGCCTATCAGAGCCGTTTGCCGAATGACATAGCCATGAGACGAGAGCCCGCACATGCGCCATTGACCCGTGGGTGTTGTGGGGGGTTTCACACAGCGGGGCGACCTAATTTGGGATGCCCCCGGGGCACAGAAAAAAAAAAACCCGGGCTTTGTTTTCCGCATTAAACCGGACCTTCAGTGTGATTTAATGAAAAGCCCAAACTCTTTAAAAA
This sequence comes from Gastrophryne carolinensis, assembly GCA_027917425.1. Taxonomy (NCBI): domain Eukaryota; kingdom Metazoa; phylum Chordata; class Amphibia; order Anura; family Microhylidae; genus Gastrophryne; species Gastrophryne carolinensis. The sequence continues at coordinate 424,577,148 of CM051239.1, forward strand.
ACGGTTCCCCAGCATCTAAAATTAATATATTTTACGTTTTTAGTCACTAACTTATTATTCTTTCCCCCACTGGGCTGCAACTCTGTTCAGGAATTTAGGATACGGGCGCCGCCATCTTGACTCGGAAGCATCACACTTACTGAGGAGAGGAGAGTGGGATAAGGTACAGGGGGGCGGGTTATAGCTGTGCTTTGCTCAAACAGAGCAGAGCTGGGGTCAGGTAAAGGTCAGCAGTCCCAGAATGCAGAGCAGCACAGTCAGGAGGCACTTCCTGTTTGCAGGCTGCCTGATAAGATGGCGGCTTCCATAAGCCGCCATCTTGGATGTTTAAAGGCTCATAACATGCAGTAGATGCAGGTAGGATGATTTTTAATGTGAGCAATCTGTATGTACAGGGTGTGGGAAACATATAAGATAGACTCTTATTCAGAGTGAAGGTCTGCTTTAAAGCAGTCAAACTCTTGCGCCCGGCTGGAATTTGAAAGACTCCAGGGTGGAAGGCGTGCCTAGCCCCCCAGGGCATCACGATTTGAGGTGCCCCACTGTGTTACATGATCACTTTAGAAACGCTTACCCTCCAGTGGTCCAATGGCACATGTCGAGTCGCTGCCCTATCATCGCTCGCACTCCTTAGCCAGACAAGCGTCCGATCTGATGTCCGGCGGTTGATAACGGGGGGGTTCACACAGTGGGGCATCCCAAATCAGGATGCCACAGCGATGAGGACATCTGCCTCCCTGTAGTCTGTTAGACGCTTAAAGTGGACCAAAACCCATTTAAAAAAAAAAAATCGCCTGTTTTTTGGTCCCCTTTAACACGGGCATCGCAATTTGGGATGCCCCGCTGTGTGTATCCCTAGTGGTAACACTCCCCCTTCCGGCATTCACACAGCATAGCAGTCAGTGGGCAGCCAGTTGATGCACTCAGCTCGATTCAGAGTCTCCTCACTTATGGGTACATGCCTAGGTAAAGGCAGAGGGGGCGTGGCCTGTGCTGTTGGCGTTGTTAATGCCGCAATTGCCAATGTTTCACACGGCCGGTCATCACAAATCAGGGCAAGAAGCAGCCGGCCGTGGAGTCTTTTAAGGTGCCATATAAAAAATAAAATTAAGTACCGCAAGTGCTCCTGGCCGCTTCAGATTTTCCCTGCCATGACCATTCTTTTAATCCAAAGGGGCCGACGACTGTCCGCGTAGCTTTTTTACGCAGAGGGTTGGAGGTCGAATTGATATTCAAGGCCGGCAATGATCTGGCACAAAGGAAGGGGATAACAAAGGGGGGGTGGCAGCCGCTCAGACCATTTTATAACTAACCTGGGAGGTGCACGTGAGCAGGGCAATTAGGATACACAAGTCTAGGCTCTAGGCTGTACTGCTAGGTCTTCGACCCTTCCACCCCATGGGCTGCACTCGAGGTTATAGGGCAACCTCAGGTAAGCCTGCACCCAATTTATCTATTGCATTGCATGTTCCAAATGGGGCTCTCAAAGATTAGAGTTAGGACTGTACCTTACAGAGGCACCTTGGCGCTTGGTGGTGCAGCTTCAGCAGACTTCTGCAGATGTGTGTGACCGAGTCCTCTGTTTTTAACCAGATTTAGAGACAGATTATAGATTTGTCAGCAAGCTAACAGGGTTGAGAATCAGAGGCCTCCCAACCAGGGCCGGATTATGAGGGGGGCGCAAGGGGCTAGAGCCCTGGGGCCTCACCACTTGCCTCCACCAACTTTTGGGTTATGGTCTGGTCCAGGAGGCTTTTCAGTCTTTGGTCTGACGGGCAGCAAAGCCGCTGCAAACAACGCTACAGTGATGGGTGCAGAGCTGTCACTGCACATAAGCCACCAAGCACAGCCGCTGGCAGCTCAATGCAGGGAACCAGCCGGGCGACTACACTACCCCCCACCCAGAATGGCAAAGCAGGAGTTCCCGAGCAGCACGCACCCGCAAAAGGGACTTGATCTGACGTTCCAGTAAGTGGGCGGGTGCCAACCGACCACCAATCAGTTACTTGGCTGGACTATTATTTCAAATGAAATAAGAAAAAACTGCATCTGGGGCCTCCACCAGATTTTGTGCCCAGGGGCCTCCACCGCACTTAATCCGGCCCTGCCCCCAACACTTTAAGGACTAACACTGGGGTCTTGGCTGTCCTGCCCCGATTATGGACCCATTAGGTAGGCAGCTATAGCAGAAGACCCAAAAATGTAACACACCTCTATCCCTATTTTAATCAAGGGGTACAGCTGCCCTTTAGCCATCAAATCAACAAGTCACAGGGGGTAGGTCAGTTATAGGAATTTCATGGAATCCGTAACCCCCCCCCCACCCACCTCCTTAGGAATCCCGATCAATTCCAGGTAGGATACCACCGGTTACACATTCACTCCGTACAGCAGGACGCACAACAAGAGCCAATTGGGAAAAGGAGGCCATGCAAATGATTAACCCCACTCGGGTATTTACATTAATATTACCCCAGCGTATGTATAAACCAGCGACCTGTACACCTCCCGGGATGGTCAGATCAGCGCCCAATTATAAAAGAGGAAAAAAGCACAGGCGGCATGTTCCAGCCGGCCCGGTCCCATGAGATAACACGCATAGCTCCCCCCCCCCCCCAGTCGCAGCAAAAGGTTATTTCCATCCAGACAGAAGAAAACAGCATTGGAAAGTATTCGCCTGATAAACGAGCGGCGATAAAAGTCAGGGATGAACGGCGGAGGAAATGTGGAAAGGGCTGGAGAGGATCGGGAGCAGGGTGTGTAAGGGATGCTAAAAATATATGATCGGCCCTAAAAAGAACACCAAACACTGAACTAGTCCCTCATTTATCTCCCTGTAGAAGTGGAAGAGTTCCCCCTTACTAGATCCATCTATCTGGAAGTAGAAGGGTTCCCCCTTACTAGATCCATGTATCTGGAAGTGGAAGGGTTCCCCTTTACTAGAGCCATCTATCTGGAAGTGGAAGGGTTCCCCTTTACTAGAGCCATCTATCTGGAAGTGGAAGGGTCCCCCTTTACTAGAGCCATCTATCTGGAAGTGGAAGGGTTCCCCTTTACTAGAGCCATCTATCTGGAAGTGGAAGGATTCCCCTTTACTAGAGCCATCTATCTGGAAGTGGAAGGGTTCCCCTTTACTAGAGCCATCCATCTGGAAGTAGAAGGGTTCCCCTTTATTAGATCCATCCATCTGGAAGTGGAAGTGTTCCCCTTTACTAGAGCCATCTATCTGGAAGTGGAAGGGTCCCCCTTTACTAGAGCCATCCATCTGGAAGTAGAAGGGTCCCCCTTTACTAGATCCATCTATCTGGAAGTGGAAGGGTTCCCCTTTACTAGAGCCATCTATCTGGAAGTAGAAGGGTTCCCCTTTGCTAGAGCCATCTATCTGGAAGTGGGTGGGTTTCCCATTATTAGATCCATCTATCTGGAAGTGGAAGGGTTCCCCTTTACTAGAGCCATCTATCTGGAAGTGGAAGGGTCCCCCTTTACTAGAGCCATCTATCTGGAAGTGGAAGGGTCCCCCTTTACTAGATCCATCTATCTGGAAGTGGAAGGGTTCCCCTTTACTAGAGCCATCTATCTGGAAGTGGAAGGGTTCGCCTTTACTAGAGCCATCTATCTGGAAGTAGAAGGGTTCCCCTTTACTAGAGCCATCTATCTGGAAGTGGAAGGGTTCCCCTTTACTAGAGCCATCCATCTGGAAGTAGAAGGGTTCCCCTTTGCTAGAGCCATCTATCTGGAAGTGGGTGGGTTTCCCATTATTAGATCCATCTATCTGGAAGTGGAAGGGTTCCCCTTTACTAGAGCCATCTATCTGGAAGTGGAAGGGTCCCCCTTTACTAGAGCCATCCATCTGGAAGTAGAAGGGTTCCCCTTTACTAGAGCCATCTATCTGGAAGTGGAAGGGTCCCCCTTTACTAGAGCCATCTATCTGGAAGTGGAAGGGTCCCCCTTTACTAGAGCCATCCATCTGGAAGTAGAAGGGTTCCCCTTTACTAGAGCCATCTATCTGGAAGTGGAAGGGTCCCCCTTTACTAGAGCCATCCATCTGGAAGTAGAAGGGTTCCCCTTTACTAGAGCCATCTATCTGGAAGTGGAAGGATTCCCCTTTACTAGAGCCATCTATCTGGAAGTGGAAGGGTTCCCCTTTACTAGATCCATGTATCTGGAAGTGGAAGGGTTCCCCTTTATTAGATCCATCTATCTGGAAGTAGAAGGGTTCCCCTTTACTAGATCCATCTATTTGGAAGTGGAAGGGTTCCCCTTTACTAGAGCCATGTATCTGGAAGTGGGTGGGTTCCCCTTTACTAGATCCATCTATTTGGAAGTGGAAGGGTTCCCCTTTACTAGAGCCATCTATCTGGAGGTGGAAGGGTTCCCCTTTACATGGCCTGTTAATTGAGCAGTTGGTTGGTTCCACTTTATTAGGCCCCAATGTCTGGTGGTGGGTGGGTTCCCCTTTCCCACGTAGATTGAACTAGTAGCGGGTGGATTGGTATTCAGTAAGTCCAGCTATTCAGTGATGGATGGGTTTCCCTTTACTAGGTCAGTTTATGTAGTAGTTGGTGGGTCCCATATTACTAGGTAAAGCAACCCCGTAGTGGGCGAGTTTCCCCTTACTAGGTCCATCTGCTTAGTAGTAGATAGGCTACCCCTTACTAGGTCTAGCCATCCCATAGTGGGTGGGTTCTCCATTACTAGGTTCATCTATTTAGTAGTGGGTGGGTTCCCCTTTACTAGGTCAATGTATTTAGTAGTGGGTGGGTTCTCCATTACTAGGTCAATGTATTTAGTAGTGGGTGGGTTCTCCATTACTAGGTTCATCTATTTAGTAGTGGGTGGGATCCCCTTTACTAGGTTAAGTTATCTAGTAGTGGGTGGCTTGCCCATTTCTAGGTCCAACCATCCCGCAGTCTATTTGATAGTGGGTTAGTTTCCCTTTACTAGGGTAATCTATTTAGTAGTGGGTGGGTTCCCCTTTACTAGGTCAATGTATCTAGCAGTGGGTGGGTTCCCCATTACCAAATTCATCATTTTTTAGTAACATTTGGGGGTTCTTCTTTACTATGTCGATCTAACTAGTAGAGGGTGGGTTCCTATTTACTAGGCCCAGCATTTCAGTAGTGAATTTCCCTTTACTATGTTTATTTATTTACGATTGAATAGATACCTTTACTAGGCTTGAATTATCCAGTAGTGGGTGGGTCCCCCTTAACTAAGTCTATTTACATACTAGCGGATGGGTTCCCCATTACTAGGCTCATTTATCTAATAACAAGAGGGTTCCTCTTTACAAGATCCATCTAGTTACCCCCTTGCTAAGTTAATCTAGTTAGTAGGGGGTGAGTAAAGTTTGTGTTTACCGGCCCATCTGTCTAGTAATTGTAAGGACAGAGTGATGGGAACCCATCAACTACTGGGTCTAGTAAAGGGGAACCCACCACTCGATAGATAGGCCAGTAGATGGAAACTAATCTACTACTAAATAAATGTACTTATCAAAAGGGGTAACCTGCCCACTGCAAGACAGGTGGATCGACTAAAGGGGAACCCTCCTGCTACTATTTGATAGACAGCCCTAATAACTGAGCGGGGAGAGGTTGGGGTCATACCGAACCTATAACGGAACTACAATCCCCAGTATACCGAAGTTGGCAGAGTTGCTTAGCCTACGTCTATGGTAGGGAGATAACCGGCTGGGATAGCGGGGGCGCGGTGCTTTGTTGTGGAGTCTGGTCAGCTAACAATCTAGGAGAGGCAGGCGCTCGCTCCTGTTCACACGCCTCCTCCCCGAGATCTTCCCTTCGCTGAAAGGAACTCCGGGCACCTGATAAGAAGGCGATGGCAGCGGCGGCGCAGTGGAAAATTCCACCGCCTGGCAGAATGAGCCAAAACAACCGCCGCCATGACTCATTGTTTTTTTTTTTTTTTTCGCCTCTTACAAATCGGCACCGTTGCCACACAGAGCGTGCCGGGGTGTGAGCTCAGCCATTAAACACGGGTGACAGTGTGGCGTAACACTTAAAGGAGAACTCCAGAAGAAGTAAGGCTTCTATCTATAAATAAATATAAATATAAACAAATGTCTGCCCTGTCCCTCCATCTATTATATATATATATATTATATAAAATAGATGGAGGGACAGGGCAGACATTTGTTTGGTGTATATGTATATATATATATATATATATTTTTTTTTTTATTATTATTTTTTTTGGGTGACGTGCACCCAAGAGTGAGGAGAAAACAAATGTCTGCCCTGTCCCGTGACGAGATTACTGCGGCATGCTGCCCCATTGACTTCCATTGAGAAATGAAGGGGGAGTGCTTTATCTCATACATTTCAATGGGGCGACAGCCGAAGTAATCCCATCATAGCTGCTCCCATGACCCACAAGTTATTTAGACCGGAGTGTCCTTTTAAAGTGGACCAACACCCAGGATTTTGACTATCCTGGGTCTTGGTCCACTTCGGTGGGGCACCCCGATCGGGGTGCCCCGGTATGTGAAACCCCCCCCCGATCACCCGAAAAACTCACCTCTCCCCGCTCCCAGCGCCGACGGACAAGCAATCTGGCAGTCCCGGACAAGCGGCTCCTCCACCGCCGCCTCCCGCGCGTCCCTCTTGACGCCCGCGCCGGCCATTCACAGACGGCCGGCGCGGGCACGCCTAGAGGGGCGCGAGGGAGAAGATAAGGTAAGGGGGTTTGGGGGGGTTTCACCCCGCGGGACATCCCGATCTCGGATGTCCCGCGGGGAGGGAGGTGATCGGCACGGGAATCTTATAGATTCCCGGGCCGATCACCCGTGGGTGTTGGTCCACTTTAAAGTGGCCCAAAACCCACATAGCTCAGCCCTCTAGATTCCCGGACTGACCGATTCCCTTCCCCCTGGGGCATCCAAAATCGGGATGTCCCGCTGTGCGAAACCCCCCCAGGTCGCCCCATTCATTTTTTCTTTTCCGGTCCAACCGCGCATGCATGAGCCGCGGCCACATCCCCGCTATCCCTCTATCAGGGCACGTGCCAGGCATCTGTGAATCCAGGACCAGGTTACAGCTTGCCCACGGGGCATCCCAAAGTGTGAAACCCCCCCTGGGATTGTCTGAAATCTTATTTCCATCCCTGCTCCCCTGGTGCATGCGTGGCCTCTCTATTAATCAGCATTGACCACTTCCTCCAGCTGCACGGACATGCCGCCAGCCCATCAAATATGCCTAACAGAGGTGAGCATATCAGATAGAGGAGCGCCGCTGGAGGCCCGCGCTTGCGCCATGAAAATACAATTCTGTGAACCTCACCTGTAGAATTGTTTTTGAATATATCCAGTCCAGGTCGTCCCAGAAGTGATGACAGTTTGATGACCCGGTGGCGGACTACCAAACTGTCATCACTATTGGGACGACCTGGACTGGATATAGTGAAAAACCATGCCCCTAGCAATCTGATGCGCGCACCCCCACCAGCATATCTAAATGGCTGGTGGCAGGTGCGTGCAGCCAAATAGAGTTCAGCCATGATAGAGCATTGAATTTGACCATTCAGCATTGATAGAGGCGGTCATGGAAGGTTTCATAAAGTAGGGCATCCCAAATCGAGATGCCCCGGTAAAGCAGACTGTAACCCTGGAGGTTGAGAATCAGAGGTTCTAGTCTATTTTAAGAAAGACATTCAGTATCAGCTAAAAGTTGAAAGCAAGACCCAATTTGGGCAAAATCACTTACTGGGCCTCGCTCCTGCACCGCAAAGCAGACCAAAACCCTTGCGCAGGGCTCCGGCAGCATCACCGGGACTCTTCTCTCTAATGCGCACAGGTGTGGGTGTAGTAGAGGGGGGCGGCCAGCGGGGGGCATCTGGCAATATGAATACATTGGCGGGCATGAATATGCATCAAGTTCCGACTGGATAAGGGTATGTATATGGGCTGGGTGAGTGTGGATCTAGGGTCTCACACACAGGGGCATACAAAATCAGGAGGATCTAGATTTGTTTAGACTCCGAGGTCAGGTTTAAAGGGGTTTGGTGCGCTTCAAAGTTTTGGTACAAATAGCATGATCCTTAGGGGCCATTCAGATTTGTGACATTCCTCTGTGATGTGACGCGACTCCAGGATGGGCTGACATTTGCATCTGCCAGCCATGGATGCCGACAGAAGCCCTGTGCGTGTGATGTGGCATTGAGGAGAGGATATGCAAGATGTCACACCATGGGGCATCCCAAATTGGGGGTGGGGAATCATTAGGCCCTAGAGTCAGGGCCTGGTTGTGACACGTTTTGGTCCCCCAAGTGACCACTGGTGGCCAGTTGAGTTCCCTGTAGGAACACTATTGACCACTGGGGAGCAGATGAATGCTGCAGGAGCATGGGCCAGGCTTGGCCTTTGCCCAAGAAAGGGGAGTATGTTGGGTTTCTCATTTAGGGATACTAAAAGCCGGGGGTGCGAGTGGGTCTCCAATCATTTTTGACTGTATGTCAGTTTTAAAAAGTTGCTGTAGGCAGACAGTGCTGCTCTTCTGCCTTCAGAATAACTCCGCTGACCTAAAAGCAGTCAGATTAGTCATTCAGGGTGCGTGCCCCTTTCCAGTTTTCAGCAAGGGAGCCACCCCAGGGGAGGATAGAAGAACAATGTCTCCTCTTCCTTCTGGTGCGCCATGGAATATGTCAGAGCTATATAAATGTAAAAAAGCACAGAGGAGCAGTGAATGCTGCGGGGGAGTGCAGAGCTGTAAGCTAGCACCGGTGACCAGTGAAAGTAGGTGACCTCCAGCCTGACTCATATAGCGGCTTCTCAAATGCCAGCACACGGGGTATCGTCTCGCAGCCCGAGTTCAATTCACCTTCCCCGAGCTGTTGTATCTCCTTCCAGTATTTTCCACTGGGTTTGCTGATGTGGGAAATAGCCGAGCAGCCAGGAGGTGCAGGGAGTACCTGAGCATGAGTCTCTGGGGCCCTGACATGCTCGGGAACCCAAATTACTGACCATACTAAAAAGGCAGAGTCCGGTCGCTAAGGATGGAGGAAGGTTACCCTTGAGAACAAGCAGGGGACAGGAAGAAAAGGTGGAGGATTGAGGGGCAGAGCCCAGGGATTGGAAAGCAGGAGTGGAAAGCAGGATAACGAGGATTGAAGAGTGAGTGGATAGTCTAGAAAAAAAAAAAAAAGAGAGAGAGAGATGGGGCACAGAGAAGCAGAGAGTGGGCATAGAGAAGCAGAGAGCAGGCACAGAGAAGCAGAGAGTGGGCATAGAGAAGCAGAGAGCAGGCACAGAGAAGCAGAGAGCGGGCACAGAGAAGCAGAGAGTGGGCATAGAGAAGCAGAGAGCAGGCACAGAGAAGCAGAAAATAGAAGCAGAGAGTGGGCACAGAGAAGCAGAAAATAGAAGCAGAGAGTGGGCACAGAGAAGCAAAGGGCACAGAGCAGCAGAAAATAGAAGCAGAGAGTGGGCACAGAGAAGCAAAGGGCACAGAGCAGCAGAAAATAGAAGCTGAGGAGCAGAGAGTGGGCACAGAGAAGCAGAAAATAGAAGCTGAGGAGCAGAGAGTGGGCACAGAGAAGCAGAAAATAGAAGCTGAGGAGCAGAGAGTGGGCACAGAGAAGCAGAAAATAGAAGCTGAGGAGCAGAGAGTGGGCACAGAGAAGCAGAAAATAGAAGCTGAGGAGCAGAGAGTGGGCACAGAGAAGCAGAAAATAGAAGCTGAGGAGCAGAGAGTGGGCACAGAGAAGCAGAAAATAGAAGTTGAGAAGCAGAGAGCGGGAACTGAGAAGCAGAAATTTAAGCAGAGATGCAGAGAGCAGGCACAGAGGAGCACGGAGAGCAGGCACAGAGGAACAGAAAGCAGGCACTGAGAAGCAGAAAATAGAAGCCGAGGAGCAAAGAGTGTGCGCTGAGAAGCGGAGAGCTGACACTAAGCAAATAATGGGCACTAAGGAGCAGAAAATAGAAGTTGAAGGCAGAGAGCGGGGATTGAAGAGCAGAAAGCATGATAAGGAGGATTAAAGAGTGAGGAGTTGAGGGAGAAAGGCAAAGCGAGTGGAGCAGAGGACAAAATGAAGAACAAGGGGCAGAAGACAGAACGGTGGACTGAGGAGCAGAAGACAGCATGGTGGACTGAGGAGCAGAAGACAGCATGGAGCAGATAACCGGATAGAGGAGAAGGATTACTACATGCATAATAAAATTCTGTATGAAATCATGTTAACCCTTTTGACCCTGGGTTGGGGGATGCTAGACTCATCTTCAGAGGGAGGGCACCAGCGGAGGATGAAATCATCATTTATAGAGGGATTGTGACATAATACTCACCCCCCCCCCTCCTGGCCACTGCAAGCAATAGCCAACGTCACCAGAATAAAACGGAGGATTAATCTGGACTAATGCTAATACAGATGTCAGAAAGAGAGAATACAATAATCCAGGCCGCACACGCCTTCAGATGGATGCCGGAATAGTCTCCCTGTCCCTGGTGAGGGTAAATGGACACAGCAAGCCGCTGAATATTTTACAGGGTGAGATGACGGGCGTGCTCATCTCTACACAGCAGAGAAGCATTTCCCAATTCCCAGCAGAATCTCCCAGCAGACAATTAGGTAACTGCAGAATACATAATGGGGGGGGGGGGGGAGGGGGGGGGCAAGGGCCACTCCATTCCCATTGGCTCTAATGGTATACACTGAGAAACTGAGCAACCTTGCCTTTTATCACACTTCCTCTGCTATTCCTTCTGCTGCGTATTTAGACTGATTGAGCCATCTCCCATAGAAGCATCAGGGGTGATGTATAGGAGGGTGGGCAAAAAGAGGGGGGGGCAAGGAGGAGGGTGGGCAAAAAGAGGGGGGGGGGCAAGGAGGAGGGTGGGCAAAAAGAGGGGGGGGGGGGGCAAGGAGGAGGGTGGGCAAAAAGAGGGGGGGGGGAGCAAGGAGGAGGGTGGGCATAGGACATGGCCCGAGGGAAATGAGTGTCGGGTCTGCAGCAGTGTGGTCTGCCCAGGTAAGTACCCCAGCGACTGGAAACCTACTACTGGATGCACCAACCAAGCCTAACATAAAGGACCATGGGCAGACAGGGGGCCCCTAGGCCATAAGAATACCCCTCTAATCTAATACTGACCCCTCAGCTATAAGAATACCCCTATAACTTAATAGTGACCCCTAAGCTATATGAATAACCCTCTAATATAATAGTAACCCCTCAGCCATATGAATACCCCTCTAATATAATAGTAACCCCTCAGACATATGAATAACCCTCTAATCTAATACTGACCCCTCAGCTATATGAATACCCCTATAACTTGATAGTGACCCCTCAGCTATATGAATAACCCTCTAATCTAATAGTAACCCCGCAGCCATATGGATACCCTTCTAATATAATAGTGACCCCTCAGCCACATGAATACCCCTGTAATATAATAGTAACCTCTCAGCCATATGAATACCCCTCTAATCTAATAGTAACCCCTCAGCCATATGAATACCCCTCTAATCTAATAGTAACCCCTCAGCCATATGAATACCCCTCTAATAAAATAGTAACCCCTCAGCCATATGGATACCCCTCTAATCTAATAGTGACCCCTCAGCCATATAAATACCCCTCTAATTAAATAATGACCCCTCAGACATAAGAACGCCTCTCTAATCTAATAGTGACCCCTAAGGCCATTTGAATACCCCGCCAATTTAATAGTGACCCCTAAGACATAAGAATGCCCCTCTCATCTAATAGTGACCCCCTCAGCCATATGAATTCCCCTTTAATCTAATAGTGACCCCCCCAGCTATACGAATACCCCTCTAATTTAATAATGATCCCTCTGCCATATAAATACCCCTCTAATCTAATAGTGACCCCTCAGCCATATAAAAGTCCCTCTAATCTAATAGTGACCCCCTCAGCCATTAATCTAATAGTGACCCCCCCAGCTATACGAATACCCCTCTAATTTAATAATGACCCCTCTGCCATATACACACCCCTCTAATCTAATAGTGACCCCTCAGCCATATAAACACCCCTCTAATTAAATAAGGACCCCTCAGCCATATAAAAATCCCTCTAATCTTATAGTGACCCCTCTGCCATATAAATACCCTTCTAATCTTATAGTGACCCCTCTGCCATATAAATACCCTTCTAATCTTATAAAGTCCCCTCAGCTATACGAATACCCCTCTAATTTCATAGTGACTTAATGTGTGGCGAGTAAAGAGGTGAAGCCGTATCTAGCGTGTTCCTGGCTTCCCCGGTATTTATCAGCGAGATGTGTCATCTCTGGGCCTCTGTACTGCGCCGCTGTATCTGCCAGAGCCATCCTCAATCATTCTAAGCCCAGCAGGCAACCTGGGGCCACCTGCAGAGAGTGCGCAGTGGGCGGGGCTTATGCTGGAACGAGGACAGGACACAAGTGACTGCGATGTATTCAGGTCACGCTGGCAGCGGCGGATCGGCTGGAAGTCACATAGCACCTTATAAAGAAATTATGTCTTATCAGCGCGGCCTTTGATATCACTCTGCAAGAGGCGGAGGAGCTATTTGTAGAGCGCCCGGGGCACGAGGGGCAAACAGACTTAAAGAGGACCAAAACACACATAAAAAAGGGGCAGTCTGGTCTAAATAACTCTTGTGGTTCATGGGAGCAGCCATGATGGGATTACCTAGTCTTCTACTGAGATGTATGAGACCAAGCACTCCCTTCTCCTCCCAATAGAAACTGTGGAAACTAGAGTTTAATGTCTCTAAATGTAAAATCCTGCACTTGGGTAGAAGGAATCCTGGCTCTGAGCGCCGTATGGGCAGCACTGTGTTATCCAGGACCTCGGAGGAGAGAGATTTAGGGATACTGATTACTGATAGCTGCAAGATGATTGGACAGTGTAGCCAGGCAGTGGGAAAAGCAAGCAGGATGCTCGGCTGCATAGCTCGAGGCATCACCAGTAGGAAGAGGGAGGTTGTGATGCCGCTGTATAGAGCCCTGGTGAGGCCACAGCTAGAATACTGTGTGCAGTTCTGGAGACCTTACCTGCAAAAAGACATTATTGAAATAGAACGGCTCCAAAGGCCGGCAACAAAAATGGTGGAAGGACTTACATTTAAGTCAGGAGAGACTTAAAGAACTTAATCTGTACAGTCTGGAGGAAAGAAGGGAGAGGGGGGACATGATGGAGACCTTTATATATGTGACAGGAGGGAATAAGGTTCAGGAGGGAAGAGTTTTAAAAAGAAACTTAATGATAGAACAAAGGGCCCAACCTGAAGCTAGTCGGGGGGAAGATCAGGAGCAATGTTAGAAAATATTATATTACAGAAAGAGTAGTAGATGCTTGGAACAAACTTCCAGCAGAGGTGGTTGAAAACTGGTCAGTCGGTGAATGAGCACATGCCTGGGATAAGCCTCCATCTATCCTAAGATACAGAGAACATACAGTATACACATAAGATAAAGAGAACATATAGTATACACATAAGAGCAGACTAGATGGACTGTATGGTCTCCTTCTGCCATCAACCTTCTATGTTTCTAATAGAAGTCAATGGGGCGGCAGCTGCAGTAATGGCTGCTCCCATAAACCACAAAAATTATTTAGGCTGCACTGTCCCTTTAAAACTCTCCTCTCCTCTTGCTGCTCCTCTCGGTCAGTCCCCCCACATGCTGCCCCACTTCTCTGGAAAGCCTTCCCCCATACAATTCACCACTCTCCAACCCATGAAACCTTCAAAAGTGCCATTAAAGTAGAACACCACACATTCACTTTCCTGCATTTTGTTCTCCCCACAGTTCGCCCACTCCACTCACCTTCCTAGCGCTCCCACGTAACAAGCTCGTCCGAAACCGAGCGCGCCCATTGGCCTTTCTGTATAGCTGGCATGGGCGCACACACACAACTAGAGCCGAGCGGGGAGGCGGCCAGCAGCGCCAGCACCATTCAGAATTTCTTGCTGATCTGAGCTCAACGCGGCAAAGGGAATCTAATTGGGACGAGCCCCGCTGATTGGCTCATGCGCCGTGGGGAAAAGAAAAAGGTGAGTCTTGTGGGCGATCCCGGGGATACACACAGTGCATCCCCAGAGAGGATCACCACCCAAGAAAATCAATTTCTTGGGTGTTGTTCCTCTTTAAAGCAGGCCTCCAGTCAAAAAGGGCTAATCCCAGGATTTTAAAGAGGAACATTGTCCTCCCTGGTGTTATTCAGATTTTATATTTACTTATCCCTGGGGCATCCGGCAATTGAGGGGCACACATGCTGGCTGTGGCCACATCCCCACTAAACCCTTAGCTAAGGCTCGTACCTTCGCCAGGTCTTTCTGAATGGCTGGCATGGACACGCCCACAGCTAAAGTGGGCGGGGCCACTCCCTCCATTCAGATGTATTTGCTGCACCTAGCAGAATAGGAAATGTGAATGGAACGAGCACCGCTTATTGGCCAAGTGGCCCGCGCATGCAACTTTGGGAAAAGGCGAGTTTATGGGCAATCCTGGGGGATACACAAAACGGGTTGGGATGCCCCCACCAGGAAGAACAAAATCCCAAGAAAGTGAAAATCTTGGGTTGTGTTCCTCTTTAAAGTGGATTTTCAGTATCCCGGGTTTTGGTCTGTCCTCCTGGGGCACCCCAGTTTGGAGTGCTCTGCTGTGTGAAGCGCCCCCCCCCCCCCCCCCCCCCCACAGGCTACCAAGTCCACTTGCATGTCTTTGGGCCCAGGCTGCAGCTAGAGCAGCCGGCTTAAATCCTAGTCGCACTTGCAGGGTGGGTTTTGGTCCACTTTAACTATCCTGGGTTTTGGTGTGTACCACCAAGGAAATTTTCACTATCCCATACCTCCAATGTGAAAGCGGGACAAGCCACGCCCCCGGCCGCGCGCCCATGTCACGCCCCGACCACACCCCCTGTCACGCCCTCCAGCAATGTCGGCTGCCTTCACCCCTGCATGGCAGCCTGCGTAAGTTTTTTTTATCCCCAACCCAGCCCCCCGCGCGCCGCCCCCTGCACGCTCACCCGCAAGCCAGTATCTTCGCGCCGGCCAGTGTTTATACTGAAGACGCCGGCGTCGTTGCGGCACTGGGCACACCGCCACAGCGCAGGGCGTCCCGGGACACTTGCTAACGGTCCGGGACCGCGGGATTTTGTTGAAAAATCGGGATAATCCCGGGAAAATCGGGACAGTTGGGAGGCATGCTATCCCGGGTTTCACTCTTTACCCCGGGGGAACCCCGATTTGGGCTCAGACCGCCTATAAAAATGTACCCTTCCATGGTCCTACGGCGCATGCGTGAGATCTCATCCAATCAGAGCAGTAGGTTGCGCATATTAATGATTAGTATATGGCTCTGCTTACACACACAGCTTGGCAACAAAGAGCTGCCGCATACCGATCTACCTTTAGATTGGAGAGTACTCTCGTCCTCAGCCTATCTGAATGGCTGGGGGGGGGGGGGGGGGGGGAGCGCCCTGCGATGCTAAGGACGCGGCCGGTATTGTTTACATCGCCGCGGAAGCCAGGATAAAGGTGAGTTTTGCAGTGACCCGGAGGGAGTTCACACAGCAAGGCATCCCCATTTGGGATACCCAGGGGGGAAAACCCCAGTCTTTTTTACTCCAGGGCCGGCGGTGCTGGGTTTCGTTACGCTTTACCTACGCTGCTATTTGTTGCGTGGCGCCAGGGCATGATTTTGGGATGCTACTGTATTGTGAAACCTCGGCTTCGCCTTGCTCACCCACCTTGCTGGTCAGGGCCGGCTCCAGGTTTATGTGGGCCTTTGGGCGGAATGGTCTCAGTGGGCCCCTTTGTGGTGAAGAGTTGCGTCACATCACTACTCACTAAGGATCATGCCATTTGGACCAAAACTCTAGTTTTGGTCTACTTTGAAGCGCACCAACCCCCTTTTGGATCCGATTCCTTCCTCCCCTTTGTTCATTACTTTCCTGGAACTGGTGAATGCACTGCGGGATCTCCAGTTTGTGAAAGAACCCCCCTGGTTTGGCCGTTAACTCAAACAGGGGCATCCCAAATTGAGATGCCCCTGTAACGCGGACCAAAACTCAGTGGTGGAATTGCTTGCATAGTGGGTATGCCAGCGATCCCAGGGGGTTTCACACAGTAGGGTATCACAGATTGGGATGCTCCAGGGATAGGAAATCAGCTGGGGGGGGCAACTTAAAAGCAGAACAAAACCCCTGGAATCTAAATCGAGATGCCCCGTTGTGTGGAACCCCGCCATTCGAGGAGATGTGGGCACTAGCTGTGGCGGTGCCCTCCCAGTCCGCTGCTGGTCAAGCGCTGTCGCACACCCCAAAAACCGGCCCCGTCAGTGGGCTCCCCAGGGAGGGTGGGGGCAGCTGCCCCGCCTTGCCAGGTGCCGACGCCGGCCCTGTCGCTGGTGATGCCACGGCGCATGCACATGCTCCATAACTATTTACATTACAACTAACCGTTTTGTCATCTTAAAAAAAAACACACACACTCACCGATCTGCAACAGAACGGGCGTCACCAGGGCGGTCTCCATGGCGTAGCAGAACTCGCGGCCGAACATGACGGCGCCGTGCATGACCCAGAGGCGCACGGGGATGCGGTCGATGGAGCTCTCGCTGATGGTCTCATCACGGCTCTCGTTCTCTTTGGTCGCCTCTTTCTTGGGCGCGGTCAGAGCCAGCTCCTGAACTTGCATAGATTCCGCGTCGGAGTTGCGGGGGGCCATCGTGCCACAAAAATATATTTATTTATTTATTCTTAGATTCTATATAAATATTAATACTATAGCTCTCGAAAGATAATATACAGACTTCTTTTTCTTCTTCTCTGGTTTTTGTTCAGCTTTCGTGGCGTTCCTCATGCAAATGAATTAATACTTATATTCCAAAGTCTTCAAGTATAAGGGGTGTCGCCGGGACGTCGTCGTCGTCGTGGAGGGAACGGAATTTGGTGCTGAACGAAACATTTGGCTTAATGGCTTACTGTGAATTAGAGTTAAAAATCCATAATTGCCATTCAGTTAATACCAGTTTCATACTTTCTATAGAGGAAGTGGTGAAACGTTGGGTCTGGCTCTTCAAGGGGGGGAAGGCGTCACGAGCAGGTGATCCGCTGTTGCTCCCCATCGAGCGGCTGATTTATCTGCAAGGAAAAAAAGATGCAGAAAAGTTACCGGGGACGGCAGAGAAGCGCGCGGGAAGGCTAAAAAAAAGGGATGAAGAAGGAAGAACAAGAATGGGAGAGTGAGACGGGACCGAAAGAGGGAGAGTGGGGGAAATATCGCAATATCAGGGGGGGGGGGGGGAGTAGAAGGATAAAAACATAGCAGAGGTGAACGTGCTGGGTAAGGGCGTTAGAGATAAATAAAAAAACAGGGGAAAGTGGAAGATAAAGTTGTGGAAAAAGAGAGCAGAGGGAAAGGAGAGAAGGATAAAAAAAAGACAGCATAAGGGAAATAAAAAAAAAACAGCAGGGAAAGAGAGAGAGAGAGAGAGAGAGAGAGAGAGAGAGAGAGAGAGAGAGAGAGAGAGAGAGAGAGAGAGAGAGAGAGAGAGAGAGAGAGAGAGAGAGAGAGAGAGAGAGAGATAAGAAGACAGCAGAAGGGAAATAAAAAAACAGGGAAGAGAGTGTTTGGGGGGGGGGGGGGGGGGGGATAGTAGTAGAGATGAAGACTGAATAGGGAAAGGGGGAGGATATAACAACAGCAAAGGGGGATATTAAAAAAAGAAAACAGGAAAAATAGAGCAGGGGAGAGATAGATGGAAGGAAAAAAAGTGGGGGACAGGTGAAGGAAGAAAGAGGGGGAAAGGTGAAGGATATAAAGACAGCAAATAGGGTAATAAAAAAAGAGAGCAGGGGGAGGTGAAAGAGAGAGATGGAATGTTGGAAGATTACAGTGCAGGGTGAAAGGGAAAAGATAAAAGAGTGGGGAGGGTAGAACAAGAGCAGAGGGGAAGTGGTGGAAAAAGAGAATGGGAGTGAGAAAGAGAGAAAGCAAGGGAGGGAGGGAGAAACTAACACTAGAGAGCAAGGGATAGGGGAAGAAGAGACAATGAGAAATCGGGAGGGCAGGAGAGGATTACATGAGAAGGGGGGCGGAAGATAATAGGAGAGAGTGGGGGAGAAGGGAAGAAGATAAAATTAGAGAGTGGGGGAGAAGGGAAGAAGATAAAACTAGAGAGCAGGGGAGAAGGGAAGAAGATAAAACGAGAGAGTGGGGGGGGGGGGAACGGAAGAAGATAGAGGAGGAAAAAGAAAAGATAAAATGAGCGCATGGTCCTCGCTTGGCCAGCACAGATCAGACACAAGACCCCCAATAATGTCATCCACGTAAAAAAAAAAAAAAAAAATCTTCCAAACGTTCTACTGAAGACACTGAGTAGAAAAGGATGGTTTAGGTCCACTTTAATGTTCCTGGCCCAACAGGGTTGCGTGTATACCCCCCAGTATGGGGCAGGCTGGCATCCATTCTATTCTCCTGACTCAGAGCTGACTACCCCCCCCCCCCCCCCCCCCCCGGGCACCACGTGTAGGAAGCGCCGATATATTGTGGCGATTGCTAGAGAAAGTGCGAGAAGGAAAATCGCAGGGGACACAATGGCGGGAGAAACATCACACAGAACACAATTCACCACATGGTCAGGAATATAGGAATATTATTACATAGGTAGGAAAAAAGCCTATAAGGGGGAGTAGGTGGTGCTGCTTAAATGACTGAGAAATAAAGTAAAAGGTATCAGCTGCACATAACCGGGCCCCATAGCAGAGACTGTGAGCGGGACCCCTTCTGCCCATCAATGATAACTGGTACATGCGACTTATTTGTCACATACATCACCATACCAGTATGACAGGAAGAGATGTTAAGCCAGAGCACAGAATGCAGGGAGAGAAGAGCTTACACTCTATTGGGAAAGAAGGAGGATACTGAAGGATAAAGAGCTTACACTCTATCAGGGTAAAAGGCTGAATAAAGGAATCAGGGAAATATTAAAAGAAAACTACGAGAGGAGGAAGTATATATTAGGGTATAAGGGAGCATATGGAAGGAGGAGAGGAGCTTACAATATATTTGGATTTAAGGGAAGATACATAAAAGCTTACAGCAGAAAAAATATTAAAGTGGACCAACACCCAGGATCCTGGGTTTTGGTCCACTTCGGTGGGGCACCCCGATCGGGGGTGCCCCGCTGTGTGAAACCCCCTAGAAAGCCCCAAAAACTCACCTCTCCCCGCTCCCACGTGACTGCTGCAGCCAATCCCCGCCGCCTCTCGCGTGTCACTCTTACAGGGCCGGCGCGGGTGCACGTCCTGCTAGAAGGATGCACGGGAGGCAGCGGCGGCCACCGCTGGATCTAGGAGCAGGTAGGGATTTAGGGGTTTCTGGGGGGTTTCACACAGCAGGGCACCCCCGATCGGGGTGCCCCACAGGCCTGATGCTGATCGGCCCGGGAATCTTATAGATTCCTGGGCCGATAAGCATCGGGTGTTGGTCCACTTTAAAAGAAAAATATGAGAGGAAGAAGTAAATATTAGGATATATGGGAGGATACAGGAGGAGAAGAGCTTACAATCTATTAGGGTATAAGGGAGGATACAGAAGGAGAAGAGCTTACAATCTAATAAGGTATAAGGGAGGATACAGAAGGAGAAGAGCTTATAATTATTAGGGTATAAGGGAGGATACAGGAGGAGAAGAGCTTACAATCTATTATGGTATAAGGGATGATACAGAAGGAGAAGAGCTTACAATCTATTAGGGTATAAGGGATGATACAGAAGGAGAAGAGCTTACAATCTATTAGGGTATAAGGGAGGATACAGAAAGAGAAGAGCTTACAATCTATCAGGCTTACAGAGAGTAACAAGAACTTGGGGTGGCTTCTAACCCTTCCTTTCTCTATCCAGCACTAAATGTAGAGCCTGGAGTGGGGCTGATGAGGATGGAGGTGGAGGAGTGGGGAGGTCCACAGAATCCCGTACCCAACAACTTTCTTGTACAGTTTATTAATATCACAATGGCCAGCGGCAAGTCATGTGACCTCCTGGCTACGCACGCTACACCTGGTGGCGACCTCTACAGGCCATCATCCATACATCCAGGGTGTATAGAGGACAGTATGAGGGCAGCAGTGTCCCACAAGGAGTAGAGGACCCGGGCTCCCCAGATGTAGCTCCATAGAGACCAGCATCACTAGAGTGTAAAAGTGTTTGAAAACAAGCAGTGAATACAAATATATTTCGGGTAAAGTAGGGGGAAGTGATATTACTTTATCCTGGAATGTGGCCAACCTATACCTAAGGCCACTGAGACTTATATGGTATATTTCATTTTTATACTCCATGGTGCTTTACAGAGTACATAGAGGCATTCATACTGGTCCTGGCCAATCAGCCGGGCAAATAATGGTGGTGCTGGCAGCGGCAATGTACACTCCAGCACGCCGTGTCCCCGAGCCTGGCAGATCTCTCCCACGTAATTGTAGCTTGATGCCGTGATTCAGACGCTAATAAGATGTCGGAGCCTGCGCCGAGCTCAGGACATGAATTCTCCCCGATAAAGCGTAAGCTCCACCTCCTTCTCTCACATCTTATTCCCTAATAGATTGCAAGGTCCTCTGTCATATGTCAATAGATTGTATACTTACCTCTTCTATATCCTCCCTTATAGATTGTAAGCTCTTCTCCTTCTGTATTCTCCCTTATACCCTAATAGATTGTAAGCTCTTCTCCTTCTGTATCCTCCCTTATACCCTAATAGATTGTAAGCTCTTCTCCTTCTGTATTCTCCCTTATACCCTAATAGATTGTAAGCTCTTCTTCTGTATCCTCCCTTATACCCTAATAGAGTGTAAGCTCTTCTCCTTCTGTATCCTCCCTTATACCCTAATAGATTGTAAGCTCTTCCCCTTTTGTATCCTTCCTTATACCCTAATAGATTGTAAGCTCTTCTTCTGTATCCTCCCTTATACCCTAATAGAGTGTAAGCTCTTCTCCTTCTGTATCCTCCCTTATACCCTAATAGAGTGTAAGCTCTTCTCCTTCTGTATCCTCCCTTATACCCCAATAGATTGTAAGCTCTTCCCCTTTTGTATCCTTCCTTATACCCTAATAGATTGTAAGCTCTTCTTCTGTATCCTCCCTTATACCCTAATAGATTGTAAGCTCTTCTTCTGTATCCTCCCTTATACCCTAATAGAGTGTAAGCTCTTCTCCTTCTGTATCCTCCCTTATACCCCAATAGATTGTAAGCTCTTCCCCTTTTGTATCCTTCCTTATACCCTAATAGATTGTAAGCTCTTCTTCTGTATCCTCCCTTATACCCTAATAGATTGTAAGCTCTTCTTCTGTATCCTCCCTTATACCCTAATAGAGTGTAAGCTCTTCTCCTTCTGTATCCTCCCTTATACCCTAATAGAGTGTAAGCTCTTCTCCTTCTGTATCCTCCTTACACTCTAATAGAGTGTAAGCTCTTCTCCTTCTGTATCCTCCCTTATACCCTAATAGATTGTAAGCTCTTCTCCTTCTGTATCCTCCATTATACCCTAATAGAGTGTAAGCTCTTCTCCTCCTGTATCCTCCCTTATACCCTAATAGATTGTAACTTTTTTATTGAGTAAAATCAAGCAATCATATACAATATATACAAAGTTACAATAATAAATAAAAATAAAATAAATAATAACTAAACAAAAAGAAACAGGCCTAACAATCCGGCATATAATATATAATATCCATTATTCTATATACAATCCTATCTACAACCTAACACTACACTATACACAAATCAACAGGAAGAGACCCAGTCACCTGTGCACACAGCCGTTCTTCAAAAATCTGTCATTGTCATAAAAATCTATCTATCTATCTAAAAATCTAATAGATTGTAAGCCCTTCTCTCTCTGTATCCTCCCTTATACCCTAATAGATTGTAAGCTCTTCTCTCTCTGTATCCTCCCTTATACCCTAATAGATTGTAAGCCCTTCTCTCTCTGTATCCTCCCTTATACCCTAATAGATTGTAAGCTCTTCTCCTCATTTAATCACAGATGGAGGGCAGTTATTTCCTGTTTGTTGTGGTGGAGATCTTTCCTAACTTTCAGCTCCTCAGCCGTCCTTCCTTTGCCGTAGTTGTAAACCTCTAGCCCATTAATGAGTGAGAAAACTACAAGTCCCAGCATGCTTAGATAGTTAGAAACCGATGCTTGAAATAGAGAAGTGGGATCGGCGCGGTAAGATCATTACGAGGGATTAGCCGGCGGAGTCCTGCCAAAACACGCCCGACTTTGCAGCAAATAAAGCAGCTTTGGTGACACAGCAGCATTTCCATAATCATTTTCATAATCAGAGCTGCGCTGGTCGCCTCTGTAGCGCCAGCTTAATGAAGTGGAACAGGAGTGCTCCGCCTCCCGCTGCCCAATCATCTCTCTCGGATGGGGTGCCCTGACAATGAGGGCAGTTAGAGCCACCATTAAGGAAATGTGGGCCCCATCTAACCTGTATCAGAGGCTTCCTGGGCTTTGTGACGGCACCTGCTATATACCGTAGTAGCAGTATGGTCACTAGATTGTGGGGACATTTGATCTGGATGTCTGTGGCCCTGGTCGGGTATCGGGGAGCGTGGGCCTCTGGCTTATTTTGGAGTTTCGGCCCTCATTTACTTTCATTGTCAACCAAAGCCAGGTGGAAATTCTCACTCCTTTAAGGAGAGAAAACTGCCATTGAATTTCATTGCCTACCTTGGGGCTAATTCAGAGGCAGGTGAAAATTTACACCTGGTAGACAATAAAAGTCAATGGCAGTTTTCTCTCCTTAAAAAGGAGTGAGAATTCTCACCTGGCTCTGACGCTATTGTCTTGCCCCGATTTAGTCAGTTCCTTGTCTAACCATTAGCAAATGGCCGGTTCTAACTCGGCCGTTATGTATTAAACTTAGGGGGTTATTCATCAAGGGATAGGGCCAGGTAGTGCTTCGTAGCGGCAGGTAGCGTCTGGTGAACGCCGGTCGCTGTACGCAATACCACATTTATGAAGGGGATTCTGGTGAGCGACTGGTGAGCAACAGCGCCATGTAGAGTCACATGTATTATTACAGGCAGCTCAGTGTATAGCACCTCTAACAGCGCCATGTAGCGTCACATGTATTATTACAGGCAGGTCAGTGTATAGCGCCTCTAACAGCGTCATGTAGTGTCACATGTATTATTACAGGCGGCTCAGTGTATAGCGCCTCTAACAGCGCCATGTAGCGTCACATGTATTATTACAGGCAGGTCAGTGTATAGCGCCTCTAACAGCGCCATGTAGTGTCACATGTATTATTACAGGCAGGTCAGTGTATAGCGCCTCTAACAGCGTCATGTAGCGTCACATGTATTATTACAGGCAGGTCAGTGTATAGCGCCTCTAACAGCGTCATGTAGCGTCACATGTATTATTACAGGCAGGTCAGTGTATAGCGCCTCTAACAGCGTCATGTAGCGTCACATGTATTATTACAGGCAGCTCAGTGTATAGCGCCTCTAACAGCGTCATGTAGCGTCACATGTATTATTACAGGCAGCTCAGTGTATAGCGCCTCTAACAGCGCCATGTAGCGTCACATGTATTATTACAGGCAGGTCAGTGTATAGCGCCTCTAACAGCGCCATGTAGTGTCACATGTATTATTGCAGGCGGCTCAGCGTATAGCGCCTCTAACAGCGCCATGTAGCGTCACATGTATTATTACAGGCAGATCAGTGTATAGCGCCTCTAACAGCGTCATGTAGCGTCACATGTATTATTACAGGCAGGTCAGTGTATAGCGCCTCTAACAGCGTCATGTAGCGTCACATGTATTATTACAGGCAGGTCAGTGTATAGCGCCTCTAACAGCGCCATGTAGCGTCACATGTATTATTACAGGCAGGTCAGTGTATAGCGCCTCTAACAGCGCCATGTAGTGTCACATGTATTATTACAGGCGGCTCAGTGTATAGCGCCTCTAACAGCGCCATGTAGCGTCACATGTATTATTACAGGCAGGTCAGTGTATAGCGCCTCTAACAGCGCCATGTAGTGTCACATGTATTATTACAGGCAGGTCAGTGTATAGCGCCTCTAACAGCGTCATGTAGCGTCACATGTATTATTACAGGCAGCTCAGTGTATAGCACCTCTAACAGCGCCATGTAGCGTCACATGTATTATTACAGGCAGGTCAGTGTATAGCACCTCTAACAGCGCCATGTAGCGTCACATGTATTATTACAGGCAGGTCAGTGTATAGCACCTCTAATAGCGCCATGCAGCGTCACATGTATTATTACAGGCAGCTCAGGGTATAGCCCCTTTAACAGCGCCATGTAGCGTCACATGTATTATTACAGGCGGCTCAGTGTATAGCACCTCTAACAGCGCCATGTAGTGTCACATGTATTATTACAGGCAGGTCAGTGTATAGCGCCTCTAACAGCGCCATGTAGCGTTACATGTATTATTACAGGCAGGTCAGTGTATAGCGCCTCTAACAGCGCCATGTAGTGTCACATGTATTATTACAGGCAGGTCAGTGTATAGCACCTCTAACAGCGCCATGTAGCGTCACATGTATTATTACAGGCGGCTCAGTGTATAGCACCTCTAACAGCGCCATGTAGCGTCACATGTATTATTACAGGCGGCTCAGTGTATAGCACCTCTAACAGCGCCATGTAGCGTCACATGTATTATTACAGGCAGGTCAGTGTATAGCGCCTCTAACAGCGCCATGTAGTGTCACATGTATTATTACAGGCAGGTCAGTGTATAGCACCTCTAACAGCGCCATGTAGCGTCACATGTATTATTACAGGCGGCTCAGTGTATAGCACCTCTAACAGCGCCATGTAGCGTCACATGTATTATTACAGGCAGGTCAGTGTATAGCGCCTCTAACAGCGCCATGTAGTGTCACATGTATTATTACAGGCAGGTCAGTGTATAGCACCTCTAACAGCGCCATGTAGCGTCACATGTATTATTACAGGCGGCTCAGTGTATAGCACCTCTAACAGCGCCATGTAGTGTCACATGTATTATTACAGGCAGCTCAGTGTATAGCACCTCTAACAGCGTCATGTAGCGTCACATGTATTATTACAGGCAGCTCAGTGTATAGCACCTCTAACAGCGCCATGTAGCGTCACATGTATTATTACAGGCGGCTCAGTGTATAGCACCTCTAACAGCGCCATGTAGCGTCACATGTATTATTACAGGCAGGTCAGTGTATAGCACCTCTAACAGCGCCATGTAGCGTCACATGTATTATTACAGGCAGGTCAGTGTATAGCACCTCTAACAGCGCCATGTAGCGTCACATGTATTATTAAAGGCAGGTCAGTGTATAGCACCTCTAACAGCGCCATGTAGCGTCACATGTATTATTACAGGCAGGTCAGTGTATAGCACCTCTAACAGCGCCATGTAGCGTCACATGTATTATTACAGGCAGGTCAGTGTATAGCGCCTCTAACAGCGCCATGTAGTGTCACATGTATTATTACAGGCAGGTCAGTGTATAGCACCTCTAACAGCGTCATGTAGTGTCACATGTATTATTACAGGCAGGTCAGTGTATAGCACCTCTAACAGCGTCATGTAGCGTCACATGTATTATTACAGGCGGCTCAGTGTATAGCGCCTCTAACAGCGTCATGTAGCGTCACATGTATTATTACAGGCAGGTCAGTGTATAGCACCTCTAACAGCGCCATGTAGTGTCACATGTATTATTACAGGCAGGTCAGTGTATAGCACCTCTAACAGCGTCATGTAGTGTCACATGTATTATTACAGGCGGCTCAGTGTATAGCGCCTCTAACAGCGTCATGTAGCGTCACATGTATTATTAAAGGCAGGTCAGTGTATAGCACCTCTAACAGCGCCATGTAGCGTCACATGTATTATTAAAGGCAGGTCAGTGTATAGCACCTCTAACAGCGCCATGTAGCGTCACATGTATTATTACAGGCAGGTCAGTGTATAGCACCTCTAACAGCGCCATGTAGCGTCACATGTATTATTACAGGCAGGTCAGTGTATAGCACCTCTAACAGCGCCATGTAGCGTCACATGTATTATTAAAGGCAGGTCAGTGCATAGCACCTCTAACAGCGTCATGTAGTGTCACATGTATTATTACAGGCAGGTCAGTGTATAGCACCTCTAACAGCGCCATGTAGCGTCACATGTATTATTAAAGGCAGGTCAGTGTATAGCACCTCTAACAGCGCCATGTAGCGTCACATGTATTATTACAGGCAGGTCAGTGTATAGCACCTCTAACAGCGCCATGTAGCGTCACATGTATTATTACAGGCGGCTCAGTGTATAGCACCTCTAACAGCGTCATGTAGTGTCACATGTATTATTACAGGCAGGTCAGTGTATAGCACCTCTAACAGCGTCATGTAGCGTCACATGTATTATTACAGGCGGCTCAGTGTATAGCGCCTCTAACAGCGTCATGTAGCGTCACATGTATTATTACAGGCAGGTCAGTGTATAGCACCTCTAACAGCGCCATGTAGTGTCACATGTATTATTACAGGCAGGTCAGTGTATAGCACCTCTAACAGCGTCATGTAGTGTCACATGTATTATTACAGGCGGCTCAGTGTATAGCGCCTCTAACAGCGCCATGTAGCGTCACATGTATTATTACAGGCAGGTCAGTGTATAGCGCCTCTAACAGCGCCATGTAGTGTCACATGTATTATTACAGGCAGGTCAGTGTATAGCACCTCTAACAGCGCCATGTAGTGTCACATGTATTATTACAGGCAGGTCAGTGTATAGCACCTCTAACAGCGTCATGTAGTGTCACATGTATTATTACAGGCGGCTCAGTGTATAGCGCCTCTAACAGCGTCATGTAGCGTCACATGTATTATTACAGGCAGGTCAGTGTATAGCGCCTCTAACAGCGCCATGTAGTGTCACATGTATTATTACAGGCGGCTCAGTGTATAGCGCCTCTAACAGCGTCATGTAGCGTCACATGTATTATTACAGACAGGTCAGTGTATAGCGCCTCTAACAGCGCCATGTAGCGTCACATGTATTATTACAGGCAGGTCAGTGTATAGCGTTGCCACTCTAGCTTCCAGAGCGCCATGTATTACCTGTCGCTCTCCCATACATTTCAATGGCCGTTCCTTTTCTTCTGTTTAAAACAGGGTTTTTTGTTTTTATTTTTTTTTTTTCTCTCAAATAATTGTGTGACCTCTCCTGGCCTAGAAAGAGTCATTTTTGAAAACTTTTTTGATTTTTTATTATTTTATGCAGAATTGTCATTACAGGTCTGGCACTAAAGTATTAATGTCACAACGTTACAACAAGGTCACTCCATGTGTTTTCGCTTTGTTACTGGTGGATATGTGTTCAAAAACAGACTTTAAATCACACAGCGTCTAGCGCTCTATGCTACAGCCTGTGCATGTTTTTGGTGAATATGGTGTGAGTCGCTGAGATTCGGTCGCAATGAGTTGGCGCTACCTCTCGCTCCCTGCAACGCTGTCCTGGTGTTAGAGCGCCCAACACACATCACATTCATCAATGCCGGCCAGGTTACTACAGCAACTGAGACGCTCTGTTACAGCGCCCGATGGTTGATCATAGCTTCTGCTAGCGGTCGCTTTAAGTGCCGCTATACAGACGCTCATCTACCGATACCCGGCGCTAGTAATGAATCAACTAGACAATGGTTGTAGCACACTTAATGAAGTAAACTAAAAGAGAAATATAATTGGCATAAAGCATAAGGCAAAAAGAGAGGGGTTCTGAGGCTCCAATGTGCATCCACTCTCTGCACATAAGGGAACAATCTATGTAAGGACCGCATCTCTTGAGAAAGGCCTTAACAGGCCGAAACGCCGAGTTTTGTATCTGTTGTCTACCCGGTATCCTAGCTTGCTGCTTGTCTTTGTAAGTCGCTTTACTGTAATCTCTGTATTCTCTGCATTTTATGCTGTATAACATCAAGGCCGGGGGTAATCTAGTATTGTGATGCATTATGTTTATAGCTTAAAAACCCTATCTGCTGCCTGCCATATCCGTTGGACTTGTTTGTTGGGATCATCATCACCCCTTCTTTGTATATGCTGGATACCCATTATTATTATTATTATTGTTTATTTATATAGCGCCATCATCTTCCGTAGCGCTTTACAAAGTTCATCTTGTTCTTGATTAATCTGCGGTCCATAACTGTACATTGTAATCTGTTGCTAGTTTGCGTTTGTATATATTTATTCACAATATATTTTTATATACTGTATTTTTTCACCAGCATTAAAAATAACATAATTTTAAATGCAGTATTGAGTTTTGGGTGTTCGATTCTCCAACTCCTTACATAGCTAGTAATGAATCAGCCTGGATTTGTCCTAGCTTGTAGTAGCTTGAGTCCAAATTTGGGCCGCTGGCCCTCTACGGCATTGTTTCTCAACCTGTAGCAGACGCCACAGCTTAAAGCGGACCAAAACCCACGGAGATCAGCCCGGGAATCTGTAAGATTCCCTAGCCGATTGATTCCCTCCCCACGGGGCAAACTTGCAGGTTCATTCTTTTGAGTGTTCCTCTGAAGAGTTAGAAAGTGTCGAACAGAACTGGGGAAGGGAATTCCAAAGAAGCAGGTGAGAAGTTTTGAAGATCTAAAAAGGAGCAACAGAAGAAATAAAGCAGTTCCTCACTCCCAGGGAATCAGAGGCCATCAGTGTGGTTCAGGAGAGGCCTGTGGCAAAAGAGCCACGGGGACCCGGCAGGCCCTCGGTAAGGCAAGTATAGCAAAGTCCGTTTCTTGATAGCAGTCCATCTGACCAGGGCTGGATTAAGTGTGGTGGAGGCCCCTGGGCACAAAATCTGGTGGAGGCCCCAGATAAAGTATTTTTTTTCCCTTTAAAATAATAGTTCAGCCAAGTAACTGATTGGTGGTTGTCTGGCCCCGCCTACTTACTGGAACGTCAGATCGAGTCCCTTGTGCCCCCCTTGTGCAGGTGCGTGCTGCTCGGGAAATCCTGCTTTGCCATTCTGGGTGGGGGGTGGTGTAGTCGCCCGGCTGGTTCCCTGCATTGAGCTGCCAGCGGCTGTGCTTGGTGGCTTATGTGCAGTGACAGCTCTGCACCCATCACTGTAGCGTTGCTGGCGGCCGCTTTGCTGCTCTAGACTCTCCGTCCTGCCCTGTGGTGGCTTTGGCTGCAGGTATGGGGGGCCCCCACAGACGCCGCGATAGCTTTATTGCTGGCCCCTGCGGCCCTTCAGACCAAAGACTGAAAAGCCTCCTGGACCAGACCATAACCCAAAGGTTGGTGGAGGCCCCGGGGCACGCGCCCTTTGCATCTGACAGCTAAAAAAAATTCAGGCGAGTGTTGGCACCGGTCGCTTTAAAGGCCCAAGACGCGCGCTGCGCAGTCAGTCTCAGTGTTGCAAAGGAAGGACGAGGCGGCAATGATCGTTTCCTCAGAGCTCTTGATGAGAGGCGTCTTATCTGCAAAGAGATAGCGGCGGGGGCCGGGGCTGCGGATTTCCTGTCCTCCTCCCCATAATCCTTCACATTACAGCCTGGCTCATGGAATGATTACTTTCAATTAGAATATATATAAAAATCAAATAATGGGTCATCCACACTGTCCAGCCTCGTGCTCGGCCGTTCGCTCGTCGCCTTTCCTAATCGCGGCTTAACGCTAAAAAAATCAAATCACGGGGATCCAGCGCCGGGGAGCCCGGGTCCCGACCTCGGATTACCTCTTTAAGCCTCATTACGTAATGAGAAGAATCAACGGGAGGTGAAAATCAGCCCTGCAATGGGGAGAGCCACCGACCCAGCGCTTAGCAGAGGATCTTGAAGGTCATCCATGGGCATTTTTATTTTGCCTATGGTAGGAATTTTTCCTCAGCATTTAAAGTGGACCAAAACCCAGGATTTTTTCTATCCCCTGTTTTTGGTCCTCGTCCTTCTGTGTGAAACTCCCCCAGATTGCCCAGAAAAAAAACTTACCTTTCCCCAGGTCCTATCCTGCATTAGCTGGTATGCAGCTCCAATCTGCCCTTTTGCCTATCAATCGCCTACCGCTGAATGGAGCCAAATGCGGCCGTATCTCCGCTAGCCCCTGCTGCACATTCACAAAGGCACGCGTCTGGCTAAAGGTAAAGCCTAGTGCGGCTATGGCCCGCGCATAGGCCGTTGGTTTGGGTACCAGGTACATTTTACTGGGGATTCGGGGGGGGGGGGGGGGGGGTTCACACAACATGTCCCAAGGAGAGGGAATCAGGTGGCCCTGGAGTCTATATTATAGACTCCAGGGTAGGAGCGTACCAAAGGGGGCCTGAGCACAGGTGGGGGGGGCGCCATTTCGAATTTTTGCCCCGGGCGCCAAAAAGCCAAGCTACTCCTCTGCTCCAGGGCCATCCAAGATGGGTTTTGCTACTGTACTATTGTGCTGTATCACATGCCTTGATAAAGGGGACCCCTGCATCCCCCGAAACGTTCTTGTGATTGTAGCACTTCACAATATAAGTCCTGAAATACTAAGATGTGCTGTTTTTTTTTTTTTCTATGGACTGCGGCGCCTCCACATTAGGTAAGAGCGCGGCTGTTACTCACATTCAAGATGGGTTTTGGTCCACTTTAAGTATAGAAAAGCATATATGGCTATTTTATGCTTGCACACATAAGGGATTTTACCTCTGCATTTTAAAGTGGACCAAAACCCAGGAT
The DNA here is from genome assembly GCA_027917425.1 of Gastrophryne carolinensis. Lineage (NCBI taxonomy): Eukaryota > Metazoa > Chordata > Amphibia > Anura > Microhylidae > Gastrophryne > Gastrophryne carolinensis. Next base: position 424,607,859 of record CM051239.1, read on the forward strand.
TTTGACTATCCTGGGTCTTGGTCCTTTCCGCCGGGGAACCCCAATCGGGGGTGCCCCGCTGTGTGAAACCCCCCAGATCGCTGAGCGCAACTCACCTTTTCCTGGTCCGACGCCACATGCGCGGCCGCTCGTCCAATCAGCGAGCTCGGAGCTGCTGACATCACGACACCTAAGCCGGCGTCTAATGCCAGTGGCTCCAATCGCGCTGGCAGCCGCATCCCCCACTTCCCTCTAACAGGGAGCGTGCCTGTGCTGGCCATTCACAAATGGCCACATAAAAGGGGGATAACGGGGATGTGGCCGCGGCATTCGCCATTGGACCGGGAAACAGGTAAGTGAACGGGGTGACCTGGGGGGGGGGGTTCACACAGCGGGGCATCCTGATTTTGGATGCTCGCTTTTGGTCCACTTTAAAATGGAAAAGTGTACTCAACTTTTGTGCCTCCACAGATGAGCTCCTAGTCCGCCTGGACCCAAACTTCATGCCGCCGGTGCTTCCGTGTCCAGCTAGCGCCCCCCACCATCAGTCACAGGGGGCGTGGCCAAGTCCTTTCCATCACTACAATGTCGGGGGCATGTCCGACTTTAGCACCCCCTCTATTGCAATGAACGGATGTGGCAGTGCTCATGTGACCTATGATGGGTCGCAGGACCAATGCGCCATCAATCCTGACCCTTGTTTGGGCTCAGGACAGAACGGCTTAGATCTGGAGATAAGGAGAGTTGTTGATTTTTTTTTGGGGGGGGGGGGGATTGCGTGGACCAAAACCCACCGCATTCGGCCCGGGAATCTATAAGATTCCCAGGCCAATTGATTCCCTCCTCCTGGGGCATCCAAAATCGTGATTCCCCGCTGTGTGAAACCCCCCAGATCGCCCCATACACTTACCTTGCTTCCCGGTCCAGCGATGCATGTGCGACCCGTGGCCGCATCCCCGCCATTTCTCTAGAAGACCGCGTGCCCGCGCCAGGTATTTGTGAATGGCCGCTGCTGGTCTTAGACAAAGTCTTAGAAGACGTGATGTCAGCGGCTCCAAGCGTGCTGATTTGACGAACAGCTGCGCATGCGCCGTCAGGACTGGAAAGAGGCGAGTAAACTTCGGCGATCTGGGGGGTTTCGCGCAGCAGGGAACCCCCGATCGGGGTGCCCCGGAGGCAAGAACCAAAACCCAGGATAGTGGTCCACTTTAACCCATGTGCGCACACATGCCCGGAGTGGTAGAAGCTGAGGGTTAGGTGCCCTGCTCAAAAGTCAATTCAGTCATGTCCCAGCCGGGAATGGAACCCGCCACCCCCTGGTCACAAGTTTGGTTCCTTAACCACTAGGCCATAACTGTCACCCTCATCACCACGGGGTGGTTTTTCATTAGCAGCAGCATATAGTACAAGTCTCCGGAAGTATGGATTATGGAGTAATGGTTCATTCTTTTGAGCTTTCCTCTGAAGGGTTAGAAAGTGTTGAACAGCGCTGGGAAAGGGAATTCCAAAGAGGCGGAGAAGCAGGTGAGAAGTTTTGAAGATCTAAAAAAAATAGCAACAGAAGAAATAAAGGACACGGATCCCGCCACGTTCCCCCAAAACAAGCACACATCTCGTGATCACCCACCGTGGCAGAAATTTCCCAACCCCAGTGCAACTTGCTTATGCCTTCAAAGAAACGCGGGTCACATGAGTGCATCCAGAAGGTTCCTCTATGTCGGCATTAGTCAGCAGATGCAAGTTCTCTGCCTTTTCTCCCACATCAGCACATGTGCCAGCTGTGCGCACACTCGCCGGGTATCGCTTTTTGTGTCACCTCTACAATGCGGAAGGTTTATCAGTCAGGTCATTGCCGGAGTCTCAAAGCCTCCATGGAGGTAGAGTTCACCATCCCTGGGGCATCCCAATTTGCAACCCCCAGGATTGCCCGGGCTGTTCCTTTATAAAGTGGACCGGCGATCGGCCCTGGAATCTATAAAATTCCTGATCGATTCCTTCCCCCCGGGGCATCCAAAAATCGGGATGTCCCTTTGTGTGAAACCCCCCAGGTCGCCCCATACACTTAACTCCTCCGGTCCAACAGCATATGCGCGAGCCGCATCCCCACTATCTGTCTGGCAGGGCGTGTGCCCGCACCAGGCATTTGTAAATGGCTGGGAGGGCAGGATCCCTGTTAGAGGGTAGTGGGGGATGTGGAGCCGCTCGCGCTGACTTGAGTGGTTCCGAGTGCGCTGATTGGACGAGCTTGTTTGTTTTGGTGAGCTGCTAGGTTTCACACAGCGAGACACGGACCAAAACCCTGGGTCATTTTTCCTTTTATATTAAAGTGTACCAAAGCTCTTACTGGCCTGTCTAAAAAGCATCAAGGCCGGACAATTCCCCACATCCAGATTTGGCTGAAATTCCCGGGAACGCCAATATACTCAAATCATAGGAGATCCCATAGCACATGTGCCACCTGCATCCATTGCACCTCACAGGTGAGGCGAAAAGGAGGGAATGTAGGAATGCGAGAGGAAAGAATCAATGTAGAAAAGAGAGATAGAGAAAAGGAGGGAATGTAGGAAAGAGAGAGAGGAAAGGGGTCCATGTAAGAGAGAGAGAGAGAGAGAGAGAGAGAGAGAGAGACACAGACAGACAGACAAAAAAAGGAAAAGACAGAGAGAAGGAGGGAGATCTTCTCTCTAACTTTTCTACATTCCCTTCTTTACCCTCTTCTACATTCCCTTCTGCTCTCTCGCTTCTACATTGCCTCCTTCTGTCTTTTCTTCATTCTCTTATCTCCTTCTCCCTTTTCTACATTCCCTTCTTTTCTTTCCCTTTCCTACATTTCCTCCTTATCTCTATGGTCTGCTCTCTCATTTACCCTCTTCTGCATTCCCTCCTCCTCTGTCTTTTCTTTATTCTCTTCTTTTCTCCCTCTCCCTTTTCTACATTCCCTTTGTTTCTCTCTCTCTCTCTCTCACATCCATACATTCCCTCCTTCTCTCTGTCTTTTCTTCATTCTCATCTTTTTTTCCCTCTCCTACATCCCCTTCTTTTCTCTCTCTCTCACTTTTATACATTCCCTCCTTATCTCGCTCTTCTACATTTCCTAATTTACCCTCTTCCACATTCCCTCCTCCTCTCTGACTTTTCTTACTCTCCCTTTTCTACATTCCCTCATTTACCCTCTTCTACATTCCCTCATTTACCCTCTTCTACATTCCCTCATTTACCCTCTTCTACATTCCCTCATTTACCCTCTTCTACATTCCCTCTTTTTCTCTCTTGCTTGCTTTCCTACATTTTCCTCCTTATCTCTCGCTTCTATATTCCCTCATTCACCTCTTTCTGTCTATGTGTCTATGCATTAGGGAGCTCGGTGTGTAAACAGAGCTGTATGTTGAGCATTAAAGCGGAACAAAACCCAAGTATACGGTGGGGTGGATTCATATGGTGGGGCATCCCAAATAAGGGAAATAGACCAAAACCCAGGATGGTCAAAAATAAATAATAAAAAGGAGGTGGCGCATAAAGCCACACGTCTGGGAGAGCCGCACCGGGCCGGGCGATTAACTAATCACCTCGCTTTATTAAATTGGCAACATTTGTCGCTAAAAGCGGGCTTAGCTCAGCTTTAATTAAAAAGTGTAAACACGTGTCACTGGCCGGGATGCCGAGCGGGAACCAGAGCTTCATAACAGTGACACTGCAGAGAGCTATTAATGCATACAGACAGCATTGATCACTCGGAAAGTAAGTAACTTATAACTACTGCTCAATAGCAGAGTAACATTAAACAGGAGAAAAGTATTTACACATCTGTATAGATACAAAGTACAAAGATTGCTCTTATATTAACAGAAAGGTGTATAAACTGATTTGACAAAGAGTGGTTTCCTCTTTTACGTTTTAAAAAGTAAAAAATATATGCATGCCCCACAACCAATACTGGAACCTTTGGTACTAACTTTGATCAATAATACACAGGTCACAAAACCTACACTGATTACAGTCTATACAAGAGAGATGATCTGACTGCCAACAGAAAGCACCTGAACCATCCACTGGACAATGTAAGTACCCACTGGAAACAAAACAATAACATCACCTAAATAAATTGACCCACACTAACAACTGCCCTAATTACCACAGACACGGGTCCACACACTGACGAAGCCTCACGGCGAAACGTGTATGTGCCAGGACCACTAAACGCTTGCTGCAAATGCCTAGAGAGGGCAAAGGCTTGCTACAAGGGAAACAAAAACCCATACTTGCTACGAACCAGAGGGTGAAACCCCAGCAATTCTCAGTGGGACAACAGTGAAGTAACTTTGATAACCACCTGGTCACAGGTTTTCTTTTTCGAAATGGGACTTACAACTATCCAGTAAAAATGTTTTCATAACAAATGTAGACTTGTGAATGTGAAATTATGCAACAAAACTTTATGTACTATGTATGCGCTAAAAAGAATTGAGACTGATTGTATGACAAACACTTTTTGTAAATAAACACAGAAAAATCGAATTAATCAGTGAGTGATTCAAAAGTACCATAGGATCCGCCCCCACCAACTGGAACCCTATACCAGGATCCAGAGGCGGGGCACACAGATCCCACCCCCCCTTTATAACATTCAGCTATTGCTCAGTAGCAGAGCTCTGTATGGAACATGGATGACATATCATACCTATGCTAATACAAGAAGATGAAGATTGCTGTGAATAAACAGGAACAAGGGTATGGTGCATGACAAGAGGTTGCATCATTTTGGATGAAAAAGTGAACTTTAACTGCTGCTCAATAGCAGCAACTTAGAGGCTAATTTAATACTAGTACCACGTAGTGCCATGTGAGCGTCTGTATAGTGGCGCTTTGAGCGACCTGTAGTAGACACTGCAAGCGGGTGTCTGGGGCTATAACCTAGAATAGTGGGCGGACAAGTGACGCTGTACTATCCTGTCCAGTATTGATGAATGTGATGTCTGTAGGGTGCACTTTAGAAGCGCTCTCACTGATTCACTGCAGAGCCAATGGAGAACTCTAGGTGGTGTCCCGAAGTCAAAGTGCCCAAGACTCTACATCTAACAGGACAAAGCTGCAACGAGCGATAGGTAGCGCCAGTTAAGTGCTTCCGGCACTCAGCGCTGAAGCCCGTATTCAAAAAAAAAAAATACACAACCAACCTCGGTGCTCTAAAACTGGGCGCTCTAGCACATATCCCCCAGCACCAGAGAAAGACATATGGAATGACATTGTTTTAACACTGTGCACATACAATTCTGCAAAAAAAAAAATAAAAAAAGTGTTTGGTTGCCGGGCAGGAGAGGACACACAGTGATTTGAGACCAAAATTTTTGGTATATTTTGCTATACACTGAGCCGCCGCTAGTGATACATGTGACGCTACATGGCGTGGTTAGAGGCGCTCACCAGATTCGGTTCCCTAAATGTGGTCTTCACATACAGCGCCCAGCGTTCACCCGACGCTACGTGCTATAGTGCCTGACAAAAAGGGTTTCATCGCTCTTAATAAGTAACACGCAACGATTGCGCAGTAGCAGAGCTCTGTATAGAACATGGATAACATATCATATCTATGCTGATACAAGAGAATGAAGATGGCTGTACATGAACAGGATATATTGTGCTTAACAATAGCTCTTTACAGATTATAGATAGACGATTTCTCTGGGATTGATCATTTGTAATGGAAGTAACTTATAACTTGCTCAATAGCAGGGTAAAACTGATTGTATCTTTACAGTTGTGTGATCTTCTCCAAAGTACCAAGATTTCTCTAGATTAACAGGGTGGAGTTTAAAGTAGGGTCTCAACAAACTTAATAAAAAATAACATTCGGATATTGCTCAGTAGCAAACCACTCTACGGTATATCTAAAATTAAATGAATATTAGTGTTGCATGGGAGCCAGATTTGGCGATGTTGGTAAAGAAAAGAAATCTGAATATATAAACAGGAATGAGTTTATAGTTGCTTGACAAGGAAGGTTTTACCCTCCTAATAAAAAAGTAACATTCGGCTATTGCACAGTAGCAAAGCACCCTATATCTAATATTAATCTAATAAAAAGTACCAACATCACCAAATCTGACCCCCATGGAAAAAAAAAAAACAGAACATATTAAGAGGAAGGAGTTTATAGTTGCTTGACAAAGAAGGTTTCACCCCCCCCCCCCAATAAAAAAGTAACATTCGGCTATTGCTCAGTAGCAAGGCACTCTATAATATATATAATATTAATCTAATAAAAGTACCAACATCACCAAATCTGACCCCCATGGAAAAAAAAAAACAGAACATATTAAGAGGAAGGAGTTTATAGTTGCTTGACAAAGAAGGTTTCACCCCCCCCCCCCCAATAAAAAAGTAACATTCGGCTATTGCTCAGTAGCAAGGCACTCTATAATATATATAATATTAATCTAATAAAAGTACCAACATCGCCAAATCTGACCCCCATGGAAAAAAAAAAAAAACGAACATATTAAGAGGAAAGAGTTTATAGTTGCTTGACAAAGAAGGTTTCACCCCCCTAATAAAATAGTAACATTCGGCTATTGCTCAGTAGCAGAGCTCTGTATAGCACATGAATGACATATCATACCTATTTTAATACAAGAGAATGAACATTGTGCTAAATAAACAGAAACATGTATATTGTGCACGACAGAAGATACTTGCGCATTTAAATAGATTTCTCTGTGACTGATCACGCGAAGGAGGAAGTAACTATTGCTTAAAGTGGACCAAAACCCACGGAAATCTATAAGATTCCAGGGCCGCTTGATTTCCTCCCCCCACATAGCATCCCGGCTATCCCTTTAGCGGGGCGCATGCCTACACCAGGCATTTGTGAATGGATGGGGTGGGCACGCTCCCTGTTAGAGAGAGTAGTGGGGGATGCGGCAGCTCACCTTAGACGAAGGGGCTGAAGCAGATCCGAGCTCGCTGATTGGAGGAGCGGCCGCGCATGAGATGTAGGTCCGGGAAGAGGCGAGTTTGTTCGAGCAACCTGGGGGGTTTCACACAGTAGGGAACTCCCGATCGGGGTGCCTGGGGGCAAGGATCAAAACCCAGGCCAATTCTCTCACACATCTTGGCCGAGAAGGCCCAAGATTGAGAGTGAGGGTGATTCCCTGGAGATAGTTCCCTGGCATCAAATCCCAGTGCCTCAGACATCCGGCACCAACACAAATCAGACCGTAGCTGGGCCACTGTGTGTCCCAGCACCAAGCCAGATATAGAACCAGAACGAGCCCACAAAACTGCACATAGACGTATAATTCTCAGTACCATGTGACAATGGGAACCTAAAGAAATGGAAATCTATGATTCTGACCCATCTTTGGGCTCATTGAATGCGCGGCATCCAGCCCAATTGTTTGGTGCCATATCCAGAGCCTGCCCAAAGTTATAACCCCTAAAGGGTTTGGGGTTCTAAAGCTGGTTCCATAACAGGGGGAGGGAACAGTCCACCCCACAGAAGGGAAGGGGGTGAAAGGATCCCAAAGAATAAAGGGGGATGACCCTGGGCCAGCAGTTGTCACTTCTGGAGGGAGGTCGCATTGCATGTGTGCTGGAAGTGCCTGAACCATCTATAAGCTCTTAACATACCCCCTTGTGGGGGTGTTAAGGTAACTCTGACGGTTGTATCTCTGTGTGAAACGCACTGTAACCCACTTCTCAGAACAAGAATTTGTATTCATTCATATTCCATCATGGCCAAATGTTTCTTATCACTGCCTAGTGTGCTTATTGCATTAAAACCTATATTTAATTCGAGCGATCTTTTCGTCTTAGCCAAGAATCTGGGTGTCCGTATGCTTTGGGCCTGGTAGTCCCGGTAGACGGGCGAACGGACAGTGCTTTGGGAAAGCGGGCTGTGTGATCGGAGGTCTCTGATCGTTAGTTAGATCACGTGACCTGCGGTTCCCTGACAATCACCATTGCCAGATCTGACCCCCATAACCTAGAAGTGGACATATATAAACCTAATAATGCACTGTATTAACAGGAGTTTATAGTTGCTTGACAAAGGGAATTGTATTACACTTAATAAAAAGTAACATACAGTTACTTCTCAGTAGCAGAGCTCTCTATATGACATATCACACCTATTTTGATACAAGAGAATGAAGAGGATTGCTGTAAATAAACAGAAAGAGGTTATGTAGCAAAGAAAGAGAGGACTCACTTTTGATGCTTAATAGCAGAACACTCTACAGAATATGAATCACATCCCTAAAAGTATCTGCGCTTTTGAAGGTAAGCCCCAGAAATAAAAGTTAAGAAAGTTTTATGTATATAAAACATTATTATCAGGAAGGAGACCTGACAAGAGGGGTTTCATCACTTAATAAAAAGTAATATTCCCCAACTGCTCAATAGCATGAGCATTCTATAAGGCGCCCATACAACAGTATCTGAGCACTCACTGTCTATCCCATTTCCATGTAGATAGCAATTTAAAAAAAAAAAAAAAAAAAGAAGGAAAGAAGAAGTTTGATCTCTCAAACACATAATACAAATGCTCAATAGAAGAGCTACAAGCAGGGCATAAAGGACATAGATGTGGTATCTGGGCACTGCTTATCTAGTAACCACATATAGAGACTAGAGATGGAACATTCATTTCCTCAACAAAAATGATGATAGTATAAAAAGTAACACGCAGCTATTGCTCAATAGTACGAGTTGAAGAAATTGTCCAGTTGAAGAAATACAAACAAATCATTGCTTGCCATTTGCCCTTTCATGTAGTCCAGACCCCAATTTCTTTTTATTCATGACCACCTTTTTTAGCATTGAGAGGTGGACCAATCTCCATCCCTCTTGCACCAGACTGTGTGGGACACACCGATGCTTGTGGGTTGCTCCTTACTCTGCTTTTCATTACAGGACCACCATTCAGTTAAAAAAAAAAGTGGAAGGCTGAATCTCAGAAACAACCCGCTTTTTTTAGCGCAGCATCTGCAATCCATGATTTGTTGGTAGCACTTCATCCAGCTCTGAGTGCTCAGCCAATAGCGGTTGCCAGCAAAAAACATCTCTCATAATGCCCCCTCTGGCCAGGCAGAGTACATTTTGGCAGCAGGGGCAGATGAGTTTCTTAGGGGTATTGTGTGTGTGTAAATATATATATATATATATATTTTTTTTTTTTATTTTAATTTATTTTTTATATATAACATTTTTTATTGCTAAATTTGTAATTTGTGTTTCCTATTTTTTATCATTTGTATTGCAAATGTGTATTTTGTTTAGAATATACCGCACATCTATATTCATATTTAGAATTATATATTTAGAATGTTTATATATTTAAAGAGATATATATATATATATATATATATATATATTTTTTTTTTTTCTCTGAACAAGTATCAGGACTACACCCACCTACCTGAAGCATGACCTCCAAATTCCAGTCCCCAGTGCATTACACAAGACACTGCAGTACACCCCAGCGCGATTTCTCAATCAGCATTTATTGTTTAATAGCAGGTGATCTTTACAATGCAAGCCGAAACGCGGAGGCCGGTAATAAATGTAGCGATCATGCCATAGCCTTGGTTTATTTCCCAACCCTCGTCATTGATGTCAATATCTGAAAGAATTCAGTTTAAAACCCTAATCTAGAAAGCCTTCTACAACCAAACCCACTTCTAACTTTCATCACTAGTCCAAAGATACCAACCCAGACGCAGTCTCTGATTTGCCTGCTTGTCATGTAGCGTGTTTGTCTCCTTTAATCCCTTCAAGACCAACGGTACTCAAAGCATAGAGTAAAATTAGAAGTTTTGCTGGAAAGGCTGGCTACTTTTCGTCTTCCACTGGCATCCTTGGCTTACTTGAAAAACTTATTAAATATGTATAAATAGATGAATTCTATTACAAAAAAAAACTAATAAAATATGAGAAAAAAATATATATCTAAAATGATAAACAAAAAAAAAATTTTTTTTTAAATATGAGCAAAAAAAAATAAATAAATAAAATAGACGGCAAAATATATTTATAAATTCTAAAAAATACAAAATGATGAACCCCCCCAAAAAAATTATATATAATTTTTTTTTCAGAAATATAACATTAAAAAACAAAAAAAAGAGAATATAAAGTATAAAATAAATATATACAGTATATACACACACAGTTAAAATTGTGTGCTAAATTAAATCCCTGGAAAAGGGAAATGTTCCTTTCATCTCTGTGCTTATGAGCGTCCATGCTTTGTTCACAATCTTGGAGCGCACATGTTCGGTCACCAGCAACAGACCTCCAGGCCTGGCTGAAAGGAGCCTTTAAGAAACATCTGAAAGGAAGCACTTGGAAGGCAGACAACGGCCATATTTTCAGGGGCCCTGCAGCGTATGGGAGGATGAAAAACACACACCACAACAAGGCTGCATAACAATGTATTACTCTGGGCCCCGATTCTATTTCCGCCAGGGTCATCTGATTAAACCAAGCTCAACTACCGAGGCACCGAATGATGCAAGTTGATCAGATCTGTACCTCGTTCCCCAACCACGGGACAGCTGTCCTGCACCTTGGCCCTCAACCGCGGGACAGTTCTCCTGAACCTTGCTCCTCAACCACACGACAGTTCGCCTGCACCTTGCTCCTCAACCACACGACAGTTCGCCTGCACCTTGCCCCTCAACCACAAGACAGTTCGCTTGCACCTTGCTCCTCAACCACACGACAGTTCGCCTGCACCTTGCCCCTCAACCACAAGACAGTTCGCCTGCATCTTGTTCCTCAGCCACAGGCCAATTCTCCCGCACCTTGTTCCTTAGCCACAGGCCAATTCTCCCACATCTTGTTCCTTAGCCACAGGCCAATTCTCCCGCACCTTGTTCCTCAGCCACAGGCCAATTCTCCCGCACCTTGTTCCTCAGCCACAGGCCAATTCTCCCGCACCTTGTTCCTCAGCCACAGGCCAATTCTCCCGCACCTTGTTCCTCAGCCACAGGCCAATTCTCCCGCACCTTGTTCCTCAGCCACAGGCCAATTCTCCCGCACCTTGTTCCTCAGCCACAGGCCAATTCTCCCGCACCTTGTTCCTCAGCCACAGGCCAATTCTCCCGCACCTTGTTCCTCAGCCACAGGCCAATTCTCCAGCACCTTGTTCCTCAGCCACAGGCCAATTCTCCAGCACCTTGTTCCTCAGCCACAGGCCAATTCTCCAGCACCTTGTTCCTCAGCCACAGGCCAATTCTCCAGCACCTTGTTCCTCAGCCACAGGCCAATTCTCCAGCACCTTGTTCCTCAGCCACAGGCCAATTCTCCAGCACCTTGTTCCTCAGCCACAGGCCAATTCTCCAGCACCTTGTTCCTCAGCCACAGGCCAATTCTCCAGCACCTTGTTCCTCAGCCACAGGCCAATTCTCCCGCACCTTGTTCCTCAGCCACAGGCCAATTCTCCTGCACCTTGTTCCTCAGCCACAGGCCAATTCTCCCGCACCTTGTTCCTCAGCCACAGGCCAATTCTCTTTCACCTTGTTCCTCAGCCACAGGCCAATTCTCCTGCACCTTGTTCCTCAGCCACAGGCCAATTCTCCAGCACCTTGCTCCTCTACTACAGGACAATTCTCCTGCACCTCGCTCTCGACCAGCAGCCCAATTCATCTTCCCTTTTCCCCTACCAGCAGGCTTATTTAGCTTTGGTCCTCTGGCAGCCCTGTTCTCATGGCGGCTCATCTGTTTGCTGCAACAAATGGACTTTCCTGGGGAAAGGGGGGGGCTGTGGGAGAATGTCCTTTAATTCCACCCGTAGGCGGATTCATGTGAACCCCAATCCAACTCACAAGCTAATTAAAAAGTGTGGGGTCCTGGCACACAGAGCGAGGGGGCAGCAGTCTTCTCAACCAAACCTGAAAGTTCCTTTCATTAAAAGAGAAGACACGTTTAAAATCAGTTAGGGGGTTAAATTATTTTTACTACAACCCGACTACAACGGCCGATGAACCGATCTTCTTTGCTCCAATTCAGCCAACAACCCAAGTCCACCACAAATAGGTCATGGGTCAGACCCTAATCCTTACTGGCCTAACCCTAACCTTAAATGAACCCTTAAAATGTAACCTCTGATGTTAAAAACAACCTGGAATATAAAGTCCAAAAATGCGATAAAAGAAAAAAAAAAGAAACTAAAAAAAAAAAATTAAATTGGGGGGTCATTACCCAAGTTCACCCTAAAAAATACCTTTGTGATCTAATCACTAACTCGGCAATCTATCCTAGGTGCCCTTCTGCGGCTGCCCTGGCCATTCCCCTCGGGAGGGGTCTCCTAATCATCCATCTCATCCACCATCCTCTAACCACAGCCAGCTCAGCAAGTCTCGGATGTGTGACAAATGTACAAATCCGGCGGCAGAAGGCGAGGGAACAGGCCGGCTCCTCGTATTTCTAGAGAGCAAATCAGGCTAAAAAAGGCAAAAATATTCCAGAAATGTTTTTCAGTACCAGAGGGAAACAAAAAAAGGATTCTAACGCTACAGAGAGAAATGCAAGATGGTGACACTACAAAAACAAGCCCCACCCCCCTCAGGACTGATCATAAGAGGAATCCAGAGAGATTTGGGTTAAGCAACTCAAACAGTGATCTCCTACAATACAATTCCCTATTTAGGTTACTGCCCTGTGCCCACTATCCAACCTCTCTGCCTAATGTTAGGGAAAAACATGTGACCTGCAGGCGTTTAGGGGCAAGGCGGGAAACTGCCCAGGGCCCTGTCACCATAGGGGCCCTCAGCCTCAGGCTGGCCTGCTCTGGAGTCTCTATGCCCCTGCCTCCAGGGCTTCATCTAGCCCCGGTCACAAACCTGCTGACCCAACAGTGAGGAGGATGGGATCCCCCTCCCTAGCTGCCGACCTGCACCCCCAACTAACCCTCCTCTCCAGCTGCCGACCTGCACCCCCAAGTAACCCTCCTTCCCAGCTGCCGACCTGCACCCCCAAGTAACCCTCCTTCCCAGCTGCCGACCTGCACCCCCAAGTAACCCTCCTCCCCAGCTGCCGACCTGCACCCCCAAGTAACCCTCCTCCCCAGCTGCCGACCTGCACCCCCAAGTAACCCTCCTCCCCAGCTGCTGACCTGCAGCGCCAACTAACCCTCCTCCTCAGCTGTCAACCTGTGCCCCCAACTAACCCTCCTCCCCACCTGCCAATCTTCACCCCAACTAACCCTCCTCCTCCCCAGCTGCCAACCTGTAGCGCCAACTAACGCTCCTCCCCAGCTGCCAACCTGTGCCCCCAACTAACCATCCTCCCCATCTGCCAATCTTCACCCTCAACTAACCCCCCTCCTCACCTGCCAATCTTCACCACCAACTAACCCTCCTCCACAGCTGCCGACCTGCACCCTCAACTAACCCTCCTCCCCAGCTGCTGACCCACAACCCTCCTCCCCAGCTGCTGACCCACAACCCTGACCTAACTCCCTTTCCCAGCTGCTGACCCACAACCCTTACCTAATCCCCCCTTCCCATCTGCTGACCCACAACCCTCACCTAATCCCACCCCATTCACATTTCTGAATGACTGCCATGGGAACCTGAAGAAGTATGGGTGCAGACAGCTGTATGCTCCAATCAGCGTCCCTTACCGCTCTGAAACCCACCTCGAGATTACTTGGTTTACTCACGTAGCTGCCGATCCAACTGTGCATAAGTGGACTGCGTCTGTATCCCCACTATAGTCTTAGCCGAGACGCGTACCCACAGCAAAAATTTCTAAACGGCTGGCGTAGGTACGAGCAGAAGTGGGGGTGCAGCCAGTGGAAGGTAAGTTCTTCTGGGTCGATGCATGGGACTTTATAGTGGAACAACACTGTTATTGGGATGCCCCCTCTATGTAAAGACTCCTCACCTAACCCCCCTCTCCTGTTGCCGAGACACCATCCTCACCTAACCCCACTTCCCAACTGCTGACCCACAACCCTTACCTAACCCCAACCCATTAACATTTCTGAAAGACAGTCATGGGCAGCTGAGGAAGGATGACTGTGGTCAGCAGTATGTTCCAATCATCTTAACTTGCTGCTCTTAAGCCCCTGAGATTGCTCGGTATACTCATGTATCTGCCGATCCCACAATGCACGAGAGGGCTGAGGCCGCATCCCCACTATACATTTAGCTGAGACGTGTACCCACATCAGACATTTCTGAATGGCTGGTGTAGGTACGAGGAGAAGCGGTGGTGCGGCCAGTGGCAGGCGAGTTCCTCCGGGTTGATGCATGGGAGTTTACACAGCAGGGCATCCGAAAATGGGAGAAGAGCAACACCTAGGCGAGAGAAAGGTGTAGTTCCACTATAAAGACTAAAAGTACATCCGAAATGAATATTTACACTCTTTTTAAAAAGAGGCTGATTCACCTGTGCTCTCGTGCGTTTGCCGCTCTGCTGCCAATTAATAACAATCACGAAGTAGTCACATGGTGTCAAGCATGGCACCTAGCAAACTCCATTGGCCTCTGACACTGGGACGACTGCCCTGCTTGGAATTTTAATTTTCTCCCACTTTAGGCTTCCAATTTCGCTTGATGGGTCACTTAAATAGCAATGTAAATATGTTAATCCAATCAGCATAATTCATAATCTGCACAAGTGATACCCTACCTTTTATATACAGCATCAATACCCCAACTCGCAGCCCACTCACTCTCCACTTCCATTTTTGTCTGAGGCAAAATATAAATAATAAAAAATGTTAAACGAGCAATACCCTAACTTCTATATACAGCAACAATACCCTAAGCTGCTGCAATGGGGTCAAACGTTGCACCCACTGAGGCAAAACTGTACATGGGGGAAGTGGAAAGGAAGTATTCACTGCTCTGCTGCCAATTAATAACAATCACAGGGTAGTCACACAGTGTCAAACATTGTGTCCAGCAAACTCCATTGCCCTCTGGGATAGGGACACCCGCCCTGCTTGGGGTTTTATTTTTCTCCCACTTTAGGCTTCCAATTTTGCCTGATGGGCCACTTAAATATCAGTTTGAATTTAAATAATGAAAAAGGTTAATTTAATCAGCATAATTCATAATCTGCACAGGCGATACCCTACCTTCTATATACAGTATTAATACTCTGGGAACTCGCGGCCCACCCTCTACTTCGAGGCCGATTCACCTGCTCCGTGCTCTCGCGCTCCTCATGTTTGCCGCTCTGCTGCCAATAAATAACAATCACGGGGTAGTCACACGGTGTCAGACATGGCACCCAGCAAACTCCATTGGCCTATGGGACTGGGACACCTGCCCTGCTTGGAATTTTATTTTCCTCCCATTTTAGGCTTCCAATTTTGCCTGTTGGGCCACTTAAATAGCAATTAACTCATAGAAAACATTAATCCAATCAGCATAATACATAATTGGCACGAGCGATGCCCTATCTTTTATATAGAGCATCAATGCCCTATTCCACCGCAATGGGGTCAAAAGTTGCACCCACTGAGGCCAAATTGTACATGGGAAAAGTGGAAAGGAAGACGCGACTTTTATGGATATTGGTTGGTTCAGATAGGCAGATGACCCCTTGGTTAAAGTTCACAGATAAAAGGCACCGGATAACGCAAAACACATCAACTCAGTGGATTGTCACTTCGGGATTAAAAGGAGACACTGTGCAAAAGGTGTCTAAAGAAAAGCAAACCGACTAATAGGAGCTACACACAACTGTATATAAAGCAAATCACCAGCATCGCTGTAACTTAAAGCCGAACAAAACCCAACAGGGCCAGCCCTGAAATCTGCGGCATCCCAAATTGGGATGCACTGCTGTGCGAAACCCTCCTTGGTCACCGCAAAACTCGCCTTCTTCCTGGCTCCCTCGCTGATTATATTAAATATTAATATTATATTAACCCTTTTGTTGCCAAGCCCGTTAAACCTACGTGCTGGCTTGGCTGGGCCTTAAGTGCCAAGCCCGTAGGTGTTACGTGCTTGACTTTCCTCGCTTGTAGTTTAAAAAGTAAAAATAAAAAATACTCACCTGACCCCTTGTTGGATCCGGCCGGGTCTCCTCTTTAATTTGGTGCCATCCGATCCCCCGTGGGGGGTCGGATGGCTCCAGGAGAGCCCCCGGAATAGGCCGCCCCCCCCCCCCCCGCTTCTGCAGCAGCAGCTTCTAACTGTAAAAAAAATAAAAAATAAAAATGACATTCACTTACCTGTGTGTGCGCTGGCTCCCGCTGTCCCTCCTCTTCACCTGGGGGGCCTCCGATCCCCCCCCAGGACTTACCGATCTTCAGGAGAGAGCCTGGGAGGCTCTCTCCTCTCTTCTTCCCTTGGGGGCGGGGCTTATGAAGTCATCCCGGCCCCGAACGGGCTTCAGCTTTCTCAGCTTCTCAGATGCCGGTGATCGGCGCTGGGGAAGGAGGTGACAGGAGATCCTCTGATCTCCTGCCTTCTCCTTCTCTGGATGCCGATCACCGGCATCTGTCAGCTGAGCGGCGAGGGACAAGAGCTTGCAATCGAAGGTAAGTACAGTAAAAAAAATTTTTTTTTTTTCTAATAAAATACTTTTTATTATTGTGTCGTGGTTTTTTTTTTAACAGTTAACCCTTTGTGAGCTGGTAAGGGGTCCATGAGACCCCTTATACCAGTTCACAAGGCTGGGGGGGTGGCAAGTCACCTGCCCTAGCGGGTGGCTTGCCATTAACCCCCGCACCCCCATTACCTGCCTCCCCAAAGGCCAGGGGGGGCAGAAGAGCCCGGGCCCACATAGGCTATGTGGGCTCGTAGGCTGCAGGGTGGGGGGGCCACCAAAGCTGGCCCCCCCACTCTGTGCCTACAAGCCCCCATAGCTGGTCCCGGGCTGGTTACTTTGGGTAAGGGGGACCCCACGTCATTTTTTTGGGGGGATTTTGAAGGGTTTTTAACCCTTCAAAATCCAAAAAAAAATGGGGTCCCCCTCCCCGGGAAGGGGGACCCTATGTCATTTTTTTTTTTAATTAACCATTTGTCATCCAGCAGCTATAAAAGGCTTCTGGGCAGGAAAGGGTGTCTACCTATACATATGTGGTATCGCTGTAACCGGGAGAAATTGGGGTTTCTCATGCAATAAGATTTTATTGACAAACTTACATTTTTTATTACAAAAAAACTCTACAAATTGTAAAAAAATATTTTTTTTTTATTTTTTTTCACACATTTCACCCAAAAAAATTGAGAATACACCTAAAAAATACAAACAAGACATTTCATGTTAAAGCCCAGACTCTGTTGAAAAAAACAATATATAATTTTCCTGGGAAATCCCTGGAAATCCTTTCAAAAATGACAGTTGAATATGTGTAGCGCAAAATAGTGAAACATCGTCTGGCAACAGGGAGTGGCAAATGCTGCAGGTAGGCTGGCAGCGAAAGGGTTCAATATTGGTGGCGCATCCCTAGCATCTCTGGATTGTATACATTACATGGAAACCAGAGGGTTTCACACTGGGGGGCATCCTAAATTGGGATGCTACAATTACATTTCGTAAAGTGGATCAACCACCATTCATGGCATCCCTGAAGTCAATTCTAGGGCCGGTAGCTTCAGTCCCACTGGGGCATGCCAATTCGTGATGCCCCCTGTATGAGCCCCCCCAGATTGGCCACATTCATTCCTCTGTTCCAGGGCTCCCACGCTGCGCTCCCATTCCTGCCACCCCTGTAGCAGTCGTGCACTCCTGCAGGCAGCCATTCAGATAGATTGGGAGATAAGAGCGCACAGGCTGCCTCCACTCTCTTATGCCGGACTCTATGTGTTATCAAGGCTGTATGCCGATCATCAACATGAACGGCATATGGCGCTGATTGAACGAGAGACATCGCTTGCGCTGTGGGACTGGGGTAAGACATTTTTGTGGCAAACTTGGGGGGTTTAACACAGTGGGTCATCCCAAATTGGGATGCCCCTGGGGATGAGAGCCATAACCCAGGATAGCAAAAATGCTGGGTTTTGGTCCACTTGTTTTGTTTTAGTACAAGTCATTCTAAATAAAGAAAGCCAACTGTATTACCAACTAAACTTTTTCCAGAAAAAAAAAAAAAAACGAACATCAGCTCCAGTGGCCTTGACTTATTACTACAGATTATTAAATAAATAATAATACCTACAATAAATAAACAGACAGTAATCAAGTTGGTGACTTTTTCCTTTGTTACTCTGGTGCTCAGAGTTACTCTGTCCCAGCTATATCATATATCTGGGCTAGCATATCTGACACAATCCTTAAAGCGCACCTAAATCTGACTTTCTTCTGGGCACTTTTTTACCATCAGAGTAACCAAGGAAAAATAGAATTCTGTGAAATACTCACCTGTAGAATTGGTATTATACGTATACAGTACGTCCTGCTCCAGATATAATACTTACAATTGGGTTATCCTCCGCCAGAGGGCGCTGTGCACTGCAGACATGCAAAAACAGGCTCCTCCCCGCCCTTCATATACCCAGGGACCTCCCACAAATCCCCAGCATTGAAAAGCAGTGAACCAGAAGCCGGGAGAATCCAACCACCAAAAACAACTGGTAATGGTAACAATAACAACAATCACCATACAGGGGATCCAGAATAATGCAAAAACCAGGGTGGGGTGGAGCAGGACTTACTGTATACGTATAATACCAATTCTACAGGTGAGTATTTCACAGAATTGTATTATTCTAAGTATACAGTACGTCCTGCTCCAGATAGAATACTTACAATTTGGACATCCAATAGCAGTGTCCATAGAACAGGGTGGGATCCCCAACAAAAAAGGCAACAGCAGACAGTTGAAAGCACTGTCACCTGCAATACCTTGCTACCAAGAGCGACACGAGCAAAGGCTCTAACTTCAACATCAAAACAACCCTTGAAGGGTACAAACAAGAAAACAAGTAGCGTTCAAGCAAACCTGGTCTACAAGACCTGGTGCTGAAAGGCCCAAGGATACCAAGGCACCAGCGTAATCAGAATAGAGAGAGAAGAACTCATCCCCTTAAGGAATAGGCTTGACTAAGGCCTAACAAGAGCAAAACTAAAAATAGCCCAGGAAGAAGCCGAGCCTTCCCCAGGACCAGAGGGGGCATCTTATACAGGTAAAGGCCAGGCCCAAGGCCGCCTAACCCCTAGAGGCAGACGCGATCAGGCACATCCAGATGTAAGTGCGCACAACCCCGAGGAACATCAGTTCCCTAAGGGACAGGAGACAATCCAAGAAAAAATTCCAGCACCTATGGAGAGAAAATAGATTCCCGTGCCTCAGCATTACAAGGAATAAATCCCAGAAGAAGGATGACGTCTTAATACCTGAGCCTAAGACACCAACTTAGGCAGAATAACCAACGTAAGGCGGAACGCCACCTCATCTCGGTGAAGATACAATAAGAAAAACGGGTGCTAGCTAAACAGATCCGCCCGCTCAGGCGCACGGCCGACTGAGGTAGCAGCCCAGAAGGGCAACCTTATGGATAAGAACAGTCAGAAAGCATCCGGAACCGAGCCAAAGGGGAACACCCCGCAAGGCAAACCGAGTAGAATCAATCCCAACAGGGACCCTAGAACTACGTGAGGGATGTCACTAAGCAATCCCTGAAAGAAAGTCAACCCAGGCAAGGAACTGAGTAAGACTCCTGCAGAAGACGGACAGGGCAGAGCCTGAACCATCAGGGCACCAAGTAGGAGAGCCAACTCCAACCCGTGCTGTAATAACTATAAAACCCTGGGAACAGAGCCCGCCCACAGGGGGGGAGACCAAAAACTCAACCCAATCAATATGGGTAAGCAATACCCCACAATAGACAGAAGAAGAGGCAAAAGAAGCCAAATCCTAGGCTTCCAGAAGTAACAGACACCCAGAAGGGTACACCCACTTCCATCAAGGTGGAAGAACCAACCGTCAGACCATCCAGACCAGAGTCTGTAGATAGGGGTGAAATAGAAACGGGGGGCCTGAGTGAACAGGCCAGCACTCCTGACAGGACGTACAGGTCCGTTGTCCACAGAACCACATCTGCAAACCACACTCCACTAGGCCACCCAAGGGCCGTCATTATCACTGGTTCCCCCTTCCAGAGCAAACTTGCACAGAACCCTGTCAAGCAGGGTGAAAGAAGGTAAGACATATAGAACAGAATGTTCAGCATGAAGTTACGAAGCCTCAAGACCAAGGTCAGAACAATCTGAGACAGGGAAACAAGGGCCTAGGACCCATGATAGAGACGGGCCCAGAAAAGATCCACACTAGAAGGATCACATGGAGACACAAGTAGAAGCACATCCTATCGCAAAAGGACCTCCACAGGAGTGAATATCTTAGATATGCAAGGAACGCTGTCCCTCACCCGGATCAGATACCTTCCTGGGGGATCATCCTGCTTCCGAGCCCACACAGATAATTAATACTGGCCACTGTCGTCAGACAGACCAAGGGGCCCCCAAATAGCCTGATCCCGCAAGGGAGAGGTCCAGCGATATAGAGCCAACCTGAAGGCCTGCTGCTTCAAAATTAGACAGGTGGATGAGCCCCTAAAGGTCCCACCTCCCCCAGAACCACAGGGGAATTTAGAAGAAAAAAGTTCCCCCTCCGTCGACCTGATAGATTTGATATCCAACTGCAGGAAGACGCAAGGAAGGGGGCAACCCCTGACCGGTACCCCCAGTACAACAAACAGTCTCAGGGGAAACCACCGTACCAAGGTGGAAGGGTACACAGGCCCATCTCCAGGGAAGCTGGAACCCAGTCCAGCATTTACAATAAGAGTAGCAGAGCAACCTTTGAACAGCCACCAACAGGCCCACCAGCTACAATCCAGCCTGGAGAAGAGACGGAAACAGCAAGAGGGACCGAGCCCATGCAACCAGATTGACCAAGTATAGTCAAGGAAGCAGGTTCCTGTCTGACCGAACCCAGGTTCAACCCTAGGAATGGAGATACCACTAGGGGAAAAAAAAGAGGAATTGAGGTTATTGAGCACCCATCCAAAGACTCCCAAAAGGACACCACCAACCGAGTAACAACTCGGTCTGACGCAGGAATTGGGAAGCAAAGAGGGCCGGCCCGGCAGTTCCTCGAGCGGATGCCCCCTAGGTCTCAGTAGAGATATCACCCCCGTCATCGCCTAGGCGATCACACCGGGAGCAGAACCAATGCCAGATAAAAAGGCCACAATCAGCAGTGTTGGAGCGCCAACAACTAACCGGTAAGGTCCTTGGAGCCCGGAAGGCACAATGGCCATGACATAAGCGTCTTAGGTCCCTACCGGCGGCAAGAGGTCCCTGAACACAGGGCACTGGCGGCCCAAACTCAGAGGAACCATGCAGTAAAACTGCCTGTGAATGTAAGTTGCCTCACCTATGGAAGGCCATAATGGACAGAGTGTCTCATCCGTTTGGAGGAATGTGGAAAGCTTAGTGTAGAGGCCCCTGCCTCTGTCTGTTAAGGGCAACCAGCAGGTGACCCCAGACCTCGCAGATCGCGCGTGGCCTGCTCCAAGAGAGGCCTCTGTCTGTTAAGGGCAACCAGCAGGTGACCCCAGACCTCGCAGATCGCGTGTGGCCTGCTCCAAGAGGCTGCAAGAAGAAAGGCAGGGACCAGAAGCATCCTGAATATCTCGGGAAGGGGCCGCCCAGCAGACACTATCCTGCATACAGAGGAAACTTCCTCCTGACTCCATCAGAACGAGGCATGCAACCTCCTGATAGGGGCAAGGTGCTGCGGCCATCCCCTCATGCCTGGGGGCTTTTGGTAACAGGCTTGGACTTAGTCCTGCCGGAGGGACCAGGGCGTTGTCTGCCACTCCTGGGGCAGGGATCTATACCAAAAAGCTGGAAGGACACCACTGGTTCTGGTTTGATGCTAACATAGGGGGGGTGGAGGAGTGCCCCTGCCTCGAGAAGGCCGAGGCCGCCTTCTGTAAAGGGGTGTTTTGCCCTTTTTTCCAAACAGGTCCAGACGGGCCCCGAATAGGTGTCGCCCTCTAAAGGGAAGCCCAGTAAGAATCTTTTTCGTGGCATCGTCAACACCCCACTGTCGCAGCCAGACCAGTCGGCGTATAGCTACAGCAAGGGCGGAAGTTCTAGCGCACATGCTGATGGTGTCATCCAGTGCCAAAAGGATAAATCTTATACATCACAACTGGAGAGTGCATTAAACACCTCCCAGGGGAGATCCTCAGGTTGATGATCAATCAGTTTTCTGATGAGGGTCCTAGTGGCCACTGCAGCGATGGCCGCGGCACAGACCGGGCGCAGAGCCGTCCCTGCACAAGAAAAGGCGTGGGAAGCCAGCCTATCAATGCGCAGGTCCTCAGCATCGCGAAGGGTACGATAACTAGGGGCCGCAAAAAAGGGGGGGTAAAGAACCCCAATGGGCTTGGGACAAGAATGGGAGGGACATCCACTATGAGGCTCACCATCAGCCTATACCGCCTACCCTTTGGTGGGGGACTGCGGTGGAGCATGGCTCCGTTAAGCACACATGGTGCTGCCTACCTTCACCCGACCAGCGCAGCCCAGGCTGGGAGGCACATCATCAAGGAGGATGGGTGGGAATAGTCCGACAGGGCCGCAGGCTGTAATAGCCCCGCTCACCTGCGAGAGAGTGATACTTCATGTCTTCGCAGTCAGCACTGCAGAGAAATCTAGGGATATGTGGGAGGTCCCTGGGTATATGAAGGGCCGGGAGGAGCCTGTTTTTGCATGTGCACAGCGCCCTCTGGCGGAGGATAACCCAATTGTAAGTATTATATCTGGAGCAGGACGTACTGTATACTTAGAATAAGTCACCAACCTTTATTTTGACCAAAGTATCTGTAAGCAGTGAACCCTTACCCCTAGGCTGCAGCAAATACTTAACTTTTCCAGCGCACCTTACCTTTTAATCAAACGGACAGTAATATATAAAGAAAGGAAAAAATATATATATGTAGATATGATATATATTTATACACTGGTTTGTATGTCTCTGAGATAGATATATACCAGTTTATAAATATATATCATATCTATATATATGGATCTTTTTTTTTTTTTATTATACACACACACACTGGCGCTGCCCGGGTATAATGTGTCAGTGTGTTAATTAGATTTGTTCCAAGGGTGCCCAGGAGGCCAATCTATGCCCTAGTTTTTACTTTGTTAACATTGAAATCTCCAGAAGCCCTATATACCCCAACAGTTATGCACTGGTTATTTAAATAGTAACGTAAATGCACGTAAATAAAGACATTCTTACATCCTAAATACCTAATAGTCAAACTGAGATGTCATGTCTTAAGACTTTATGGCAGAGCCTGTTTATACACAACATTGGCAGTTTTATTTCCAGGTGCATAGACAAAGATTTTAACCTGATCCAACTCTAGAGCAACATACAACTGTCCATGTGAAAAACATGGAGAATCCAGATTTATGCTGGGCACCTGCAGTGATTGGCCTCGGGCCTTGTTTATGGTCATCATTTAAACTGTATTGTTTCATCTGAGTTAATCAGCGGAATTCGGAATAAAAACTTCTTCTCCAGGAGCACATGCAGTAAGAATGGTTGCTTCCAGCACATGGGGATGACAGGCACATTTCCACTACACCGCATTAGAATAACAGGAGCACCAACCTTTAGACCTAAGTGATGAGTAGGCATTCCAGTTGGTTCTAAAGAGTTCCAAAACTCAACTGGGTACTGCACGATCTGTTCTGGATCTATTGTGGTGTCAATGGATTGTAGGAACAAATCCTGGCAACTCCTTAAAGTGGACCAAAACCCAGAATTTTGATGATCTTGGGTTATGGTCCTTGCCCCTGGACCCCCCCCCCCCCCCCCCCCCAGGTCGCCCAAACTCACCTCTTTCTGGTCCTACGACGCATGTGCAGCCAATCGCCCAATCCGTGCGCTCAGATCCGCTCGAGCCCCTGCGTCCAGGAGCTGGTCTAAGTCAAACAGCTCCTAGCGCACTGGCGACTGCATCCCCCGCTTCCCTCTAACTGGTGCAGGCATGCGTCTGCTAGAGGGACAGCGGGGATCCGGCCACAGCTCACGCATGCGCTGTCGCACCGGAAAAGAAGGCGAGTTTATGGACGACCTAGGAGGATTTCACACAGCGGGGCATTTTGATTTTGGATGCCCCGGGGGGAGGGGAATCAATCAGCCCGTAATCATAGATTCCTGGGGCAATCTCTGTGGGTTTTGGTCCACTTGAATCCGTGGAATTCGTAGAATAGAAACTTCTTCTCCAGCAGCACATCCAGTAAGGATGGTTGCTTCCAGCACATGGGGATGTTTTAGTGCACATTTCCATTACACAGCTTTGGCGGATCTAAATTATGCATTAGAATAACTGGAGCACCAACCTTTAGATCCAAGTGATGAGCAGGCATTTCAGTTGGTTTTAAAGTGGACCAAAACCCAGCGTAATCAGACTCAGTCTAAGATTTCCGGGCCGTTCGATCCACCCCCCCCCCCCCCCCCCGGGGCATACAAAATCGGGATGCCCCGCTGTGTGAAGCCCCCCGAGGTTGCCCCATTCACTTACCTTGCTTCCAGTTCATGCACGAGCCATGGTCGCATCCCCGCTACCCCTCTAGCAGGATGCGTGCACATTTGTCGATGGCCAGCACGGGCATGCTCCATGATAGAGGGAAGCGGAGTATGCGACCGCCAGCACGCTCTGAGCCCTTAGACGACGTGACGCCAGCAGCTCAGAGCGTGCTGATTGGACGAGCGGACGCACATGCGCCGTAGGACCGTGAAGAGATGAGTTGAGCTTGGCGATCTAGGGAGTTTCACACAGCGGGGCATCCCTCATCAACGTGTCCCGGGGGCAAGGACCAAATCGCTCGGGACCGCTGGCCATGGACCAAAACCCACAGAGATCGGCCCAGGAATCTGAGATTATGGGCCTATTGATGCCCTGCTGTGTGAAACCCTCCCAGGTCCCCCATAAACTCACCTTTTCTGGTGCAACGGCCCATGCGTGAGCCCGCATTTGTGAATGGCCGGAGCGGCTACGCTCCCCATTAGAGGTAAGCGGGCGATGCGGCCGCCAGCTCGCTCGGATCTGCTCGGCTGGACGCAGGGGCTCGATCGGATCCGAGCGCACGTTTGACCAGAAAGAGTTTGTTTGGGCGATCTGGGGGGTTTTACACAGCAGGGCATCCCCGATCGGGGTGCACCGGGGAAAAAAATAGCCCAGGAAAGTCAAAATCAGGGATTTTGGTCCACTTTAAGTCTCTCAGTGATCTATTACTTCCAGAGCACGTCTATGCACTCATCCCAGACAATCAGTTGCCACTGACTGAAGATCTGAGCATCTGCAGGGATACTGCAGACTGGTCATCTCCTAAAGGGGCAATTTAAAGCGGACCAAAACCCACATTTTTAACTTGCATCCACTAAATTGCTCCCCACATGAATGGGTACCTTTTGCTAATTTTCACTGCCCCTGCCTCACTCTAATCCCAGATAATGGCGCCTGTTTTAGCTGTAAAGCTCCGCCTCCTCCATTCATTGCCACTGCTGTGTGTGGCAATTATGTCAGCGCCACACCTAAGCAATGACTGATCGCCGGCCATCTTACACAGAGGAACAGCAAATAAATCAGTGTTCCAGGACAATTCCAAAAACATCCATTTCTAGTTCTACACCTTAAAGCGGTCCTTCACCCTGAATAAGAGCCTATCTTATATGTTTCCCACACCCTGTACATACAGATTGCTCACATTAATCCAGACCTTCCCCCTGAATAAGAGCCTATCTTATTTGTTTCCCCCCTGTACATACAGATTGCCCACATTAAAAATCATCCTCCCTGCATCTACTGCATGTTCTGAGCCTTTAAACATCCAAGATGGCGGCTCATGGAACATCAGGCAGCCTGCAAACAGGAAGTGCCTTCTGACTGTGCTGCTTTGCATTCTGGGATTGCTGACCTTTTCCTGACCCCAGCTCTGCTCTGTCTGAGCAAAGCACAGCTATAACCTGCCCCCTTGTACTTTATCCCACTCGCCTCTCCTCAGTAAGTGTGATGCTTCTGAGCCAAGATGGCGACGCCCATGTTCTAAAGTCCTGAACAGAGTTGCAGCCTGGTGGGGGAAAGATTAATAGGTGAGTGACTAAAAACTTAAAATATACTAATTTTAGATGCTTGGGAATTGTTTTATAAGGGTTTGGGCTTTTCAATAAATCATGGTGAAGGTCCGGTTTAATAAGGGAGTATCGGCAGGGGCTTTGGCCAACTGTATTTCACAAGTTTGGTGGGTTTCGGTCCACTTTAAATGTGGAGTGTGCGGTTCTTTCACCACTCAGTAGCGTTTCTGCTATTCTAGATGTTGCAGCAGCAATACCACCCATACTTCTGAGGTAAATAATCTCATGACAGGTATAATCTCATGAGGTAAATAATCTCATGATGGGAGTAATCTCATATGTATGTATGTGTAGGGGGCGTGGTCACTATCATTTTTGTGAGGTAAAATGTGATCTCAAGAACATTCTACCATTTCTTTCTATGGGCCTATTTGTATGTATGTATGTATGTATGTATGTATGTATGTATGTATGTATGTATGTATGTACCGTATATACTCGAGTATAAGCCGAGTTTTTCAGCCCACTTTTTGGGCTGAAAAAAGCCGCCTCGGCTTATACTCGAGTCAGTGGTCAGGGCTCTCACACACACTGACACTTACTGGCTGTTGCGCCATTGTTTCTATTGGACGCCGACCACATGGGGCCCGCCCACCAACCGGCGCGCAACAACCAGGAAGTGCCTGCGCGTTTGTGAGCGCGGCGGAGGAGGCAGCGGCGGAGGAGGAGGAGGCAGCGGCGGAGGAGGAGGAGGCAGCGGCGGAGGAGGAGGAGGCAGAGGGAACGGAGGTGGCCAGCGCGCAACAACAGGTAAGGGGGGGGGGGGGTCCTCGTGCTGCAGTCACGAGGACAGGGTGGCGGCTGCAGTGTCCGTGTGTCCATGCCTGCCCCAGCCCAGGTAATATTCTCAGCTGCTTCCCTCGCACTGCTCATTGGCAGCATCATGCCCGTCACAGGCTGCCATTCCAATATGACTGGGCATCGGGAGGGCAGGCTGCCAGCGGCTGTGTGAGGGGGTGACACTATACTGGGGGGTCATTGCTGTGGCCATGACCACATTGTTTTATTTTACAATGGCAGGGGCATTGGCCATTGGGACAGGGCACAAACTGGGGCTAATGCCATGACTGGCAGTGTTTAATTCTGGAATGACAGGGGCATTCCCAATGGGACAGGCACAGACTGGGGCCAATACCATGACTGTGGCTGGCAGTTTTGTAGAATAGCTGGGGCATTGCCCATTGGGACAGGCACAGGCTGGGGCTAATGCCTCTGGTTCAGTCGGCACGCTCAGGTCCGCTCCTGCCCCTTCGTCTAATAGCTCATCTAAGGCTAGTGGATCTGAGTGCGCTGGCGGCTGCATCCTCCGCTACCCTCCAACACCCTAGGCTTATACTCGAGTCAATAACTTTTTCCAGTTTTTTGTGGTAAAATTAGGTGCCTCGGCTTATATTCGGGTCGACCTATACTCGAGTAT
The DNA here is from genome assembly GCA_027917425.1 of Gastrophryne carolinensis. NCBI lineage: Eukaryota > Metazoa > Chordata > Amphibia > Anura > Microhylidae > Gastrophryne > Gastrophryne carolinensis. The sequence goes on from CM051239.1 coordinate 424,635,392, forward strand.
ATACTGTATGTATGTATGTATGTATGTATGTATGTATGTATGTATGTAATGTATATACGTATGTATGTAATGTATATACATGTATGTAATGTAATGTAATGTATATACATGTATGTAATGTATATACATGTATGTAATGTATGTATGTGATGTATATACCTGGATCAATAAACTGATTCGGAGAGCTGCAGCTCCAATGACCTCACCTGTGCATTGCTGGGGAGAGCTGCAGCTCTAATGACCTCACCTGTGCATTGCTGGGGAGAGCTACAGCTCTAATGACCTCACCTGTGCATTGCTGGGGAGAGCTGCATCTCTAATGACCTCACCTGTGCATTGCTGGGGAGAGCTGCAGCTCTAATGACCTCACCTGTGCATTGCTGGGGAGAGCTGCAGCTCTAATGACCTCACCTGTGCATTGCTGGGGAGAGCTGCAGCTCTAATGACCTCACCTGTGCATTGCTGGGGAGAGCTGCAGCTCTAATGACCTCACCTGTGCATTGCTGGGGAGAGCTGCAGCTCTAATGACCTCACCTGTGCATTGCTGGGGAGAGCTGCAGCTCTAATGTCCTCACCTGTGCATTGCTGGGGAGAGCTGCAGCTCTAATGACCTCACCTGTGCATTGCTGGGGAGAGCTGCAGCTCCAATGACCTCACCTGTGCATTGCTGGGGAGAGCTGCAGCTCCAATGACCTCACCTGTGCATTTCTGGGGAGAGCTGCAGCTCTAATGACCTCACCTGTGCATTGCTGGGGAGAGCTGCAGCTCTAATGACCTCACCTGTGCATTGCTGGGGAGAGCTGCAGCTCCAATGACCTTACCTGTGCATTGCCGGGGAGAGCTGCAGCGCTAATGACCAAACCTGTGCATTGCTGGGGAGAGCTGCAGCGCTAATGACCAAACCTGTGCATTGCTGGGGAGAACTGCAGTTCTAATTATGTCACCTGTGTTTGTGTGGAGATTCATTTTTGTTTCATTCATTTTTATGGGCCAGTCTTCCCCCATCTCTCTCCTCTCCTGTACACCTGGCAAGGACAGGACCTACCCTCTAACCTTCCTGGGCACCCAATGTACCTGCCTGTCAAATTTGGGGTCAAACAGTTAAAGTCTATGGAGGACATTCATAATATATATATATATAATTATATTTCATTATATTTTGTTCAGCTTCTATTTTAGCGAATTATTTTTTTTCATTATTATTTCTTTATTTTTGTTCAGCTTTTTTTTGATAATTATTACATTTTTAAGATTATTTTGTTATATTATTGTTCAGCTTATGTTTTTGCGAATTTTTTTTCAGAATTATTTTGGCATATTTTTTGCTAAGCTTTTTATTTTATTTTTTGTGTTTTGCTAATATCATTATCCATCATATTTTTGTTCAGCTTCTTTTTCACTATTTTTTTTTATTTTTGTTAATTATTATTTTGTTCAGCTTTTACTTTATTTATATTTTTTTGTGTTTTGGTAATATATTTTTATGATTATTAGCAAAACACAAAAAAAAAAAAAAAAAAAAAAAAAAACAATGAAAAAATATTGGTAAAAAAATATATATAATATATAAATATAAATTATATAAATATAATAAATAATATATTATAAATAATTATATTAGCACAAAAAATGTAATAAAAAAAAAGCTGAACAAAAAAAAAAATGTATAAATATATATATATATATATATATATATATATATATATATATATATATATATATATATATATATATATATTATATATATATATATTATTTATCTAAAAAAGAAGCTGAACAAAAAAACAAAACAAAAGTTTTAATAATAAAAAAATTGATCAGGAAAACAGTAAAAAAAAAGCTGAACAAAAATGTAATGGAATAATCCTGAAAGATATAATAGAATAATAAATATAATAATTAGAAAAAAAAGGCTGAACAAAAATATAAATCAGATAATCCTAAAAAATTTTATTAAAAATTTGATCAGAAAAACAGTAAGAAAAAACTGAACAAAACTAGAATGGAATAATCCTGAAAAAAAATATTAACAAAAAGAAAAAAGAAAGAAGCTGAACAAACATATAACAGAAAAATCCTGAAAAAATATATATATTAGCAAAGAAAGAAGCTGAACAAAAATATAACAAAATTTGTAAAAAATTTAAATATATTAAAAAAAAAAAAACTGAAAAAAAAAAATCATAAAAATTTTAATAAATAAATTGATCAGGAAAACAGTAAAAAAAAAAACCTGAACAAATACAGAATTGAATAATCCTGAAAATAAAAATAATATATTAGCAAAAACATAAAAGCAGAACAAAAATATAATGAAATAATCATGAAAAATATTTATTTACCAAAATAAACAAACTGTAATGTTAGCAATATTAGGGATTTCGGATTCTATTTGATTTCCATTTTAACAAGAAGTTAGGGATTCTGCTTTAAATTAACCCATCAAGTGACCAATACGTCCGAAAAAAAAAAGCCTGCGCCCAACGTATGGCAAGCGGCGATTCCCAAGGGTGACGCGCCACCAAGGGAGAAGCCCGACCAAAGTGCAGAGGATAGAGAATAAAAAGTGTCGAGCATCAGCCACAGGCTGCTTCATCAAACATTTAGGATGTGATCTCCAGCAGCGCTTACCCGATACGCTCCCAGAAGGTCAGGTTGGGCGGCGGGGTACCTGCAGCAGACGGTTGTATGGGGGTGACCTTGATGTGAGCGGCTTGGCTATCTTGCAGGATGGGGGGGGGGGTCCCGCTGGTTGGCCCGATGTGCTGCTGCTGCTGGTTTTTGATCGATACAGGAGAAGCCCTGTTTGTGTTGTATCTGCAGCTGACCGACACGCCGTGCTCCCATTGGTCCTGGCACTATGAGAGGGGAGGGGTCTGCAGGAGGCTGAAGGCTACCAACTCCTCCCACCTCTATTACTGCACAGGAACGCCATGTAAAGAAAAAAAAAAAAAAAAAAAACACACAAGGCTGGAGAATGACGATGAATGAGAAAAGCGATTGCACACAATTAACTGGGGGGGTGGCTAGGGAATCGAATATGCTGTATCTGGATTGCAGTGGTGCAACAAGAAAACTTCTACCAAGAGATACGATGTAACAATTGGGGCTGCCCGATACACCGCTGTTACTATGTAACACTCATCAAAGCTCCATAGTGGATTGTGCATGACGCAGACGAAAATATACTGAGAACGAACGCGATAAACGTAATGGTTTAATAGGAAAGCAATTTAATTATCTACGTTGCTCAGATACAACCAAAGCTGGAGATCCAAGGAGAATTACGGGCATCCCGAATAGATGCTGGCCATGCACACGTCCATTTCATTCATTATACGTTAAGCCCCCCTCCGATCCATTAGTACATTGAACCCATTACACGTTTTTTATGTGCATTTATATATTTTGCTCAAAAGATTCCATTAAGAAAAAAAAAAAAAAAACACAGAAAAATTATGGGTTCAATGTACCCAGGACATAAAGCTGTAAAAAAAGTTATTAAAAAATATATTATTCAAAAAAAAAAAAAAAAAAAAATATATATATATATTATACACACACAATATTGCATATAAAACATACAGTATTAGGAGTCAAATGCAACAAGACACATGAATTTGTCAGGACGTGAGAAAAAGGCTGCCAGCTTACAACCTAAGTCTAAGAGTGGGTTTTGGTTCTTGCCCCCAGGGCACCCTGATCGGGGGTGCCCCGCTGTGTGAAACCCCCCAGATTGCTGATGCCAACTCACCCCTTTCTAGTCCTACGGCTCACGCGCGGCTGCCAGATTTGGCCTAACCCAGAGATCTAAGGACCATACTGACCATCCTGAGGTTATACTAGCCACGTACATCATTTTTGGTTTGATCATTCGATTCCTTCCAACGATCAACTTTTAGATTCAACCCATCACACATTATGGTTTTATTCGACGTGCATTTATATTTTTCCTAGAGATTCTATAGCAACATTTAATACCGGACACATAAAAATGATCAACCACTATGGTTAGGTTCTGATGCTGACGGCGATCGTGGAGGAGACACACAATCTATATATTAATTATACACACATACATATGTGTGTATATATAGATTGATTCAAATGGCCTTCTTATAAAAATCTGTATGACAAAAAAATCCTGATCGATAGCAATAATACTGATAAAACACGGCGATCGTGGAGGAGACACATGTACATTAATTTATTCAAACAGCCCTCCTTTAGGCTGCTTTCACACTGGGGCGAGGCGATAGAGAGAGCAAAGGGAGTTTAGGTCCACTTGAACACATATTCTGTAACCCTTCCTTAAGATTATATATTATATACACACACACACACACACACACACACACACATTATTTTGATGGAGTTATGGGGTTCCCCTTTAACCTTCAGTGCAGATACAGATAAAGCAGAGTCAGCAGCAGTCATTTTTATTGCAGAGCAGGAAAAAGCAGCGTGCTGATGTAATGCAGATTGCTCAGCCAATCAGCATTCAGAAGGCAAATGTCGGGTGGTGATTCACCTCTGGGAAGCCTTGATTAATTACAGGGCACGTGTCACCCTCACCAACATGTGACTGCAAGCAGTGTTAAAGGACAACTCCAACTTCAAGATGACTAAATAAAAAGGTAGGCAGGTACCGAGGAGATCATTGTTGGGGCGGATTATGCGCTTCTGAGGAGCCCGGCAGAGGGCCAGGATGTGCTTCTGAGGAGCCCGGCAGAGGGCCAGCATGCGCTTCTGAGGAGCCCGGCAGAGGGCCAGGATGCGCTTCTGAGGAGCCCGGCAGAGGGCCAGCATGCGCTTCTGAGGAGCCCGGCAGAGGGCCAGCATGCGCTTCTGAGGAGCCTGGCAGAGGGCCAGCATGCGCTTCTGAGGAGCCCGGCAGAGGGCCAGCATGCGCTTCTGAGGAGCCCGGCAGAGGGCCAGCATGCGCTTCTGAGGAGCCCGGCAGAGGGCCAGCATGCGCTTCTGAGGAGCCCGGCAGAGGGCCAGCATGCGCTTCTGAGGAGCCCGGCAGAGGGCCAGCATGCGCTTCTGAGGAGCCCGGCAGAGGGCCAGGATGTGCTTCTGAGGAGCCCGGCAGAGGGCCAGCATGCGCTTCTGAGGAGCCCGGCAGAGGGCCAGCATGCGCTTCTGAGGAGCCCGGCAGAGGGCCAGCATGCGCTTCTGAGGAGCCCGGCAGAGGGCCAGCATGCGCTTCTGAGGAGCCCGGCAGAGGGCCAGCATGCGCTTCTGAGGAGACCGGAAGAGGGCCAGCATGCGCTTCTGAGGAGACCGGCAGAGGGCCAGCATGCGCTTCTGAGGAGACCGGCTGAGGGCCAGCACGCGCTTCTGAGGAGCCCGGCTGAGGGCCAGCACGCGCTTCTGAGGAGCCCGGCTGAGGGCCAGCACGCGCTTCTGAGGAGCCCGGCTGAGGGCCAGCACGCGCTTCTGAGGAGCCCGGCTGAGGGCCAGCACGCGCTTCTGAGGAGCCCGGCTGAGGGCCAGCACGCGCTTCTGAGGAGCCCGGCTGAGGGCCAGCACGCGCTTCTGAGGAGCCCGGCTGAGGGCCAGCACGCGCTTCTGAGGAGCCCGGCTGAGGGCCAGCACGCGCTTCTGAGGAGCCCGGCTGAGGGCCAGGACGCGCTTCTGAGGAGCCCGGCTGAGGGCCAGGACGCGCTTCTGAGGAGCCCGGCTGAGGGCCAGGACGCGCTTCTGAGGAGCCCGGCTGAGGGCCAGGACGCGCTTCTGAGGAGCCCGGCTGAGGGCCAGGACGCGCTTCTGAGGAGCTCGGCTGAGGGCCAGGATGTGCTTCTGAGGAGCCCGGCTGAGGGCCAGGACGCGCTTCTGAGGAGCCCGGCTGAGGGCCAGGATGCGCTTCTGAGGAGCCCGGCTGAGGGCCAGGATGTGCTTCTGAGGAGCCCGGCTGAGGGCCAGGATGTGCTTCTGAGGAGCCCGGCTGAGGGCCAGGATGTGCTTCTGAGGAGCCCGGCTGAGGGCCAGGATGTGCTTCTGAGGAGCCCGGCTGAGGGCCTAAAGTTACCCCAGCAATCCAAACAAGGACTCTTATTGGCTGGTCTTGGCCTCATATTCTGGTCACCTTAGCGAAGACGAGACACAATGCTGGATTGGAATCCCGAGAGGAGCTTCCATTTCGTTTTAGCATGTGGGGCACCTTTGAGGACCCCTTTATTGCCTTTACCTTACTCAAAAGCCTTCAAAGAACTCCGCTCCAAACCATTCATTTTACTCTCGTCAAGGATTGGGGAAGGATAGGGACCTCAGTGGGGTCTTTGTCATCTGTGTGCCTATTGGGGGTGATCTTCCACTTCCTGTCTTGTGTCACACTCACAGACGGGTCATCAGAAGAATGGTGCATCAGTGTGGTCCATGAATCAGTCATCACAAAGCTTGTGCGATGGGATCTGTGCGGTGATCCCACCCCATCACCAGCAAATGGATGGGGTGGGGCGGGGGGGCGTAATGGGCAAGGCTGTGCAAGGCCGCTGCACAGTAATCACATTAGTCTAAATAAGTCCTCACACTGGCGATATGGCTCTTCAAGGCTTGTCAGTAGAGGCAGTCTGGGCTGTGGATAAGGATTGGATGAATCAGGATGTTGGTCATATTGGCCTCGATTCAATAAAGGTAAAAAAAAATTCTCATGGTAGTAAAAGATTCAATTCGTGAGAAAAAATCCTGAGAATGCGACTGTTGCTGAATCACCAGCTAAGAAAACAATGAAAGTCAATGGCACTTTTTTACTCCTAAGAAAACTAGAGAACGGTTTACTCCTTTCTACACTGTAGTAAAAGCTGCCATTGACTTTCATTGTCTTTTTATCTGGTGATTCAGTAACAGTGACATTCTCAGGCTTTTTTCTCATGAATTGAATCTTTTACTACCATGAGAATTTTTTTCTACCTTTATTGAATCGAGGCCATTGTGTTTGTTGTTATTATGGTTTATGTATAGAGCGGCATCATAGTCCGTGGTGCAGTACAAGGTAGAATGCATATGCAATGCATAGAACACATACTGTAAGGGCCCTGCCCTTAGGAGCTTAACCTAAAGCTTCTGATTTTTAGGGCGAGGTGGCGATAAATTAGACCGAGGGTCAGGTTGTTCTTCTGATACAATCAGGCTGAGGGTCGGTTGGTTTCTAATGAATAGGGCTGAGGGTCAGGTTGTGGTTCTGGTAAAACAGGTTGATGGTTGGCATGTGCTTCAGGTTGGCGGACAGACAAATCAGATTTTAAGTTAGGTTGTGGTTTGGATTAATCAGATGGTGGGTCAGGTTGTTCTTCTGATACAAACAGGCTGAGGCTCAGATTGGTTTCTGATTATTTGGGCTGAGGGTCAGGGTGTGGTTGGGATTATCAGGCTGTGGCTCTGGTAAAACGGGTTGATGGTTGGCGTGTGGTTCAGGTTGGCGGCCAGACAAATCAAGTTTATCGTTATTTTGTGTTCGGATTAATCAGATGGTGGGTCAGGTTGTGGTTCAGATTAATCAGATGGTGGAGGATCAAGTTGTAGTTCGGATTAATCAGATGGTGGGTCATGTTGTTCTGATACAAGAACCCAACTCGATGCTCAACCTGATTGTAACAGGTTGATGGTTGGTGCGTGGTTCAGGTTGGCTCCCAGATAAGGTTTTAAGTTAGGTTGTAGTTCAGATTAATCAGATGTGGGTCAGGTTGTGGTTTGGATTAGTCAGATTGCGGGTCAAGCTGTGGTCAGATTGCGGGTTAAGCTGTGGTCAGATTGCAGTCCTTATAAATCAGGTTGAGGGTTGTCTGGGTCCATTAACCATTAAAAAGGTCCCTCCTGCTTGGTGGCCTTATCAGTGGCAGGAAGGAATGGGTTAGGGTGCCATTACACACAGCTACCAGCGAGGGTTTAGGTCTGCTTTATCGCCTTCATTGGATACTTTTAGTTCCAAAGAGGGGCAGGTTTAAAGTGGACCAAACCCCCCCGCGATCGTCTTAGGTATCTTATAGGTTTTTGCAAACCTGCAGCCAAAGGCACCACAGGGCAGGACAGAGAGTCTAGAGCAGCAAAGCCGCCGCCAGCAACGCTACAGTGATGGGTGTAGAGCTGTCACTGCACATAAGCCACCAAGCACAGCCGCTGGCAGCTCAATGCAGGGAGCCAGCCGGGCGACTACACTACCCCCCACCCAGAATGGCAAAGCAGGAGTTCCCGAGCAGCACGCACCCGCACAAGGGGGGCACAAGGGACTCCATCTGACATTCCAGTAAGTAGGCGGGTGCCAGACAACCACCATTCGGTTACTTGGCTGGACTATTATTTTAAAAGAAAAAAAAATCCTGTATCTGGGGCCTCCACCAGATTTTGTGCCCAGGGGCCTCCACCACACTTTATCCGGCCCTGGTTTTTACAGTTCGCCAAAAAGCCCAAATTGAAGACAAAAAGGCCCCAAAGGAGGCGGTGAGGACTGAGGACCCAGCGGTGGACCCAGAGGAGCCAGTGAGTACCAACCTGCACCTCAATGCACCTGGTGAAGAGCAATACGCGCATACAGAGCAGGCCATCACTGAAGGCCGATGGGGTCGGAGCGCTCCATTCTTTCACCCACCTCGCGTTACTGAATAGCGAAGGCCGGATCCAAAACTAACACTCGTGAAAAAGGGGGTATTAGCGGGAATAATCCAAACAATTAATCTGTTGACAAAAACAACCGCGGAGGGAAAAGTTGCGAGCTGGCCGGCACAATGCGTCCCATTAGCGGCAATAAAGCCCCCGCTTAGCGGGAACAATGGGCGGCTTTCAGGCCGGGAACACGGGAAAGGCCTGCTCCGGCATTTTTCACATATTTCTCCAGATAAATATTAGTTTGCGGGTAAGCCTGATCAGGAAGCAAAGCATGCTGGGCTGCCAGAGCTGCCCTGTGGGAACGTTACAATGTTGCCCATGTTGCGGGAGGACTGCGGCAGTGGAATATTTCCTGCGGGGTCTCTGATCAGGTGACAGGGAAGCGCCTAAAAAGGAGCAAATGGTGAGCAGGATGGGGGGGGGGGGGGGGGGGTTTAAATGAACCTAAAAGATCACCAGGACTTCCATATGGCCATCTCTGGTCACATCCTGTAGGCAGTCTAACGCGAGCCACGGGTACCAGAGGCGTCCCTACGCGAGCCACGGGGGCCAGAGGCGTCCCTACGCAAGCCACGGGGGCCAGAGGCGTCCCTACGCAAGCCACGGGGGCCAGAGGCGTCCCTACGCAAGCCACGGGGGCCAGAGGCGTCCCTACGCAAGCCACGGGGGCCAGAGGCGTCCCTACGCAAGCCACGGGGGCCAGAGGCGTCCCTACGCAAGCCACGGGGGCCAGAGGCGTCCCTACGCAAGCCACGGGGGCCAGAGGCGTCCCTACGCAAGCCACGGGGGCCAGAGGCGTCCCTACGCAAGCCACGGGGGCCAGAGGCGTCCCTACGCAAGCCACGGGGGCCAGAGGCGTCCCTACGCAAGCCACGGGGGCCAGAGGCGTCCCTACGCAAGCCACGGGGGCCAGAGGCGTCCCTACGCAAGCCACGGGGGCCAGAGGCGTCCCTACGCAAGCCACGGGGGCCAGAGGCGTCCCTACGCAAGCCACGGGGACCAGAGGCGTCCCTACGCAAGCCACGGGGACCAGAGGCGTCCCTACGCAAGCCAAGGGGACCAGAGGCGTCCCCACGCAAGCCAAGGGGACCAGAGGCGTCCCTACGCAAGCCAAGGGGACCAGAGGCGTCCCGACACAAGTTATGGTGACCAAGTGGTGTTCCTACATGCCTCATGGTGACCAAAGGTGCCCTTAAGGGAGTCATGGTGACAAAGTGGTGTCCCTACATGACTCAGGGTGACCAGAGGTGTCCCTAAGGGAGTCACAGTGAACAAAGATGACCCTACAGAGGTCATGGTGACCAAATGTGGCTCTACATGACTCATGGTGACCAGAGGGGTCCCTACATGACTCATGGTGGCCAGAGGTGTCCCTAAGGGAGTCATGGTGACCAAGTGGTGTCCCTACATGACTCATGGTGACCAGAGGTGCCCCTAAGGGAGTCATGGTGAACAAAGACGGCCCTACAGAAGTCATGGTGACCAGAGGCGTACCAACATGAGTCAGTGACCAAATGCGGCTCCACGGGAGCTATGGTGACCAGATGGCCTTGTGGGAGTCCCGATGACCAGGGGCGCCCCTACTGACCTTTAAGGTCTATTTCACCACCTCTATTTGGCTTACCGCATCTATCCTGCTCTTTCTCTGGTCAACCTTGAGTCCTGTAGGTGGTCTCACTGGTCCTTTTGCCCCCCAATGTCTTAAGACAAACCCTTATTTTTCAGCTGTGAACTAACTTGCTGCGAAAGGTTTTTCCCGGCAATCGCGCAGCAGCCCCACCAATGCGACAATCGCGCAGCAGCCCCACCAATGCGACAATCGCGCAGCAGCCCCACCAATGCGACAATCGCGCAGCAGCCCCACCAATGCGACAATCGCGCAGCAGCCCCACCAATGCGACAATTGCGCAGCAGCCCCACCAATGCGACAATCGCGCAGCAGCCCCACCAATGCGACAATCGCGCAGCAGCCCCACCAATGCGACAATCTCGCCCAGCACCCCCACCAATGTGACAATCTCGCCCAGCACCCCCACCAATGCGACAATCTCGCCCAGCACCCCCACCAATAAGGCAATCATGCAGCATCCCTATCAGTGCAGCAATCGCGCAGCATCCCCACCATTGCAGCAATCGCCCCGCATCCCCACCAATCACCAAGAGATTGGAATGAGCAGGGTTATGTCAGCAGCGTGTTGCAAGGTTGCATACACGGATGACACACAGTAATAAAATCAGGCAGAAGCCCCCCCCCCCCCCCCCCGGCGTCCTCGGTGCTGCATCTCCCGTCCGCACTGCAGCAGCGCACATCCTCCGCAGCCATGCAGGACGGTTCCTGCGCCACACAGGGGGACCATAACCACCACCCGTGTCACCCCCCACAATGTCCCCACTCAGGGATCTGCACGTCACATCGCCCATCAGAGGGGCAGCCTGTTCTTTTAGTCCTGGGACTGCCAGGCCCCGGCTCTATTATCCCCTGCTGCTGTGTAAATTATTTAGGAGCTTCTCTCCATTAGCTGCGCAGCGCCGGGCCTGCCAGGAAGCCGCAGTTGCAGCGACTCCCAAAATATGAAATTATCCACTCAGGAAACTGAACTGAAACAGGAGCAGGGAAGGGAGGAGAGGGGCGAGGGGCAGACAATGCAAATGCAGCAGAGGACACGGCTCAAGGTACCCGCAGACATTGCGCCTCCGGCAATGACGTACAGGCCAGATGGCTGCGTGCGCTAATGATGGCGGTGGCAGCACTTAAAGGGGTATGGCACACCCCCAAAAAAAAAAAAAAAAAATCAAACTGGTGCAACTTGTAAAGCGGGCAGGCGTGGCCCGTTCATGCGGAGCTAAAATGAAGCCAAGGGGAGTCAAGGAGAGAGTGCAGGGAATACAGAAACAAACAGCAAAGTGATGGGGCATTGCCAAGCTGTCAGCATCACGTCACCAGCCTTAGAGGTTGCCCAGAGCAGGGGGGTGCCGGTCCAGGGTGGCCAGGGGAACGATGCTGGGTGCCAGCTAAGCCATTTTTATACCACCCCATGTCCTGTCTCAGCGCCAGGTGAGGGAGTGAATGGGGGGGGGGGGGGATTGAAGGACAGACTGGATTTCAACTTTAAAGTGGACCTTAAGCATAATTTAATGAAAAGCCCGAGCCCTTAAAAAACTATTCCCCAGCATCTAAAATTAATTATTCTGAGTGAGGGTCCGGATTATTGTGGGCAATCTGTATGTACAGGGGGGGGGGGGGGGGGGGAACATACAAGATAGGCTCTTATTCAGGGTGAAGGTCTGGATTAATGTGAGCAATCTGTATGTACAGGGGGGGGAACATACAAGATAGGCTCTTATTCAGGGTGAGGGTCTGAATTAATGTGGGCAATCTGTATGTACAGGGGGGGGGGGGAACATATAAGATAGACTCTTATTCAGGGTGAAGGTCCAGATTAATGTGAGCAATCTGTATGTACGGGGGGGGGGGGGGGGGACATACAAGATAGGCTCTTATTCAGGGTGAAGGTCTGGATTAATGTGAGCAATCTGTATGTACAGGGGGGGGAACATACAAGATAGGCTCTTATTCAGGGTGAGGGTCTGAATTAATGTGGGCAATCTGTATGTACAGGGGGGGGGGGGGGGGAACATATAAGATAGACTCTTATTCAGGGTGAAGGTCCAGATTAATGTGAGCAATCTGTATGTACGGGGGGGGGGGGGGGGGGACATACAAGATAGGCTCTTATTCAGGGTGAAGGTCTGGATTAATGTGAGCAATCTGTATGTACAGGGGGGAAACATACAAGATAGGCTCTTATTCAGGGTGAGGGTCTGGATTAATGTGGGCAATCTGTATGTACACGGGGGGGGGGGGGGGGACATATAAGATAAGACTCTTATTCAGGGTGAAGGTCTGGATTAATGTGAGCAATCTGTATGTACGGGGGGGGGGGGAAACATATGAGATAGGCTCTTATTCAGGTCTGGATTAAATGCCGGTTGTGGTTCTGTTCAAAGCAAGATTCCAGGGCCAGCCGATGGCCTTCCAGTGAGACCCCCCCCCCCCCACCGGGGTGCCTGTAATGATTCACCTTTCCTCACACATGCGTGGGCTCTTGTCCAATGAGAGCCGTGACCATGTCATTGTCAGCTGCCGCATCCCCGGTGGTGAGCACAAGCTCCTGCTATGCAGATACAATGGGACGGGAGCGAACATGCCAAAGGGAATATGGCTGCACACCTTCCCCATTCTAGTCAATGTTAGCCATTTGCCGAATGGCGTAGTCACGGCAGACTCATTGGATGACAGCCTGCGCATGCGCCATTGGAACAAGGAAGAGGTGAGTGAAAAGCGGCATTCTGGGGGATTTTCACACAGCAGGGCATCCCAATTCAGCATTCCTGGGTTTTGTTCTGCTTTAAGGTCTCGGCTCTACCTGTCAGGGTTGCCATGAGGGTTTAGGTCTGCTTCAAAGCAGCCCTTTACCTAAAACTGTACCAGCAGGGTCATCCTGGGCATTCCTATTTAAAGCGGACCTTCAGCATGATTTAGAAAAGCCCAAACCCTTAAATTATTCCCCAGCATCTAAAGTTAATATATTATTACGTTTTTAGTCACTTATTATTCTTTCCCCTACTGGGCTGCAACTCTGTCCAGGGCTCTAGGATACAGGCACCGCCATCTTGCCTCAGTAGCATCACATACTGAAGAGAAGAGAGCAGGATAAAGTACAGGGGGCGGGGTTATAGCTGTGCTTTGCACAAACAGAGCAGAGCTGGGGTCAGGAAAAGGACAGCATTCCCAGAATGCAGAGCGGCACAGTCAGAAGACACTTCCTGTTTGCAGGCTGCCTAAAGCGCCATGAGCCGCCATCTTGGATATTTAAAGGTTCATAACATGCAGTAGATGCAGGTAGGATGATTTTTAATGTGAGCAATCTGTATGTACAGAGTGTGGTAAACATACAAGATAGGCTCTTACTCAGGGTAAAGGTCCGCTTTAAAGCAGAACAAAACCAGTGATCTTCACTATCCAGGCTTTTGTTCCGTGCCATGGAGGCATCCCCATGTGGGAGGCCCCGTCCCCAGATCAGCATTAACAGTATACTTATCCCTGGTCCAGAGGCGCATGCACAGGCTCTCGTCCAATCAGAACCGTTTGCCATGCTTACGTCATTTGGCAAACCGCTCTGATAGTCTGTAATGGGGAGCGCAAGTGTCTGCAGCCCCAGCAGCGTGCGCGCTCCCCTCCCAGCCTATCTGAATGGAGCGCGTGCGCAGCCCGAGGATGCAGGGGGTGCGGACGATTGGGCTCCCCATTGCGAACAATCAAAACAATTTGCTGGATGACATAGGCGCGGCAAACGGCTCTGATTGGAGGAGAACCCACGCGTGTGCTGTTGAGCGGGGGGAAAGGTCAGCCATTACTGCTGATCTAGGAATGCGCCGGAGGATGGCAGCAGCCAGCCATGGAATCTTTTAGATTCCGCGCAGGGTTTTGCTCCACTTTAAAGGAAAAGTCCACCTTCGTTGGAATTTTTTAAAAAGCGTATATTTTTGTGTGCCAAAATGGATGTCTTTCCGAGCGCCGAGCCGATTTAGTACTATTTATATATTTGTGTGTAACGTGTTTAAAGTGGACCAAAACCCACCGCAATCGGTTCCCTCCCCCCCTGGGGCATCCAAAATCGTGATGCTCCACTGTGTGAAACCATCCAGGATCGCCCCCATACACTTCCCAGTCCAAAAGCGCATGTGCGAGCCGCGGCTGCATCCCCGCGTCAGCCATGTTAGAGGGTAGCGGGCATGCGGCCGCCAGGGTGAACGTGCTGATTGAACGAGCGTCCGCGCATGTGTCGAAGCACCTGGAAAAGGCGAGTTACCATCAGCGATCTGGGGGTTTTCACTCCGAAAACCCAAGATAGTCCACTTTAACTATTTGCTTAGAATATCCAAACCAAAATTGCAGGTAGTGAAAAGTGCTTCCATTAAAGTATACTGCTTTCCGCGCTCGGAGCCGCTGGCCTTAGACGACATGATGTCAGCGGCTCTGAGCGCGCCGATTGGACGAGCGACTGCACATACGCAGTAAGACCGGGAAGAGGTGAGAGTTAAAGCAGACCTTCAGCATCATTTAATGAAAAGCCCAGACCCTTAAACTATTCCCCAGCATCTAAAATTAATAGATTTAACCTTTTTTATAACTTACTTATTATTCTTTCCCCCAATGGCCTGCAACTCTGTTCAGGACTCTAGCATACGGGCGCCGCCATCTTGGCTCAGTAACATCACATCCTGAGGAGAGGGGTTAAAAGTGCAGGGGGCGGGGTTATAGTTGTGCCCTGCACAAACAGAGCAGAGCTGGGGTCAGGAAAAGGTCAGCAATCCCAGAATGCAAAGTGGCACAATCAAAAGACACTTCCTGTTTGCAGGCAGCCTGAAGCTCCATGAGCCACCATCTTGGATGTTTAAAGGGTGATAAAATGCAGTAGATACAGGTAGGATGATTTTTAATGTGAGCAATCTGTATGTACAGGGGGGGAGAACATATAAGATAGGCTCTTATTTAGGGTGAAGGTCCGGATTCATGTGGGCAATCTGTATGTACAGGGTGTGGGAAACATATAAGATAGGCTCTTATTCAGAGTGAAGGTCCGCTTTAAAGTATACTGCTTCCCGTGCTTGGAGCCGCTGGCTTCGACGACGTGATGTCAGCGGCTCTGAGCGCGCCGATTGGACGAGCGGCCGCACATGCGCCATAGGACTGGGAAGAGGCGAGTTAACTACAGCGATCTGGAGGCAAATCTGTTGCCGTTAGCAACATACACCAAGCAGAGATAAATGAGCCCATGTACACACAGAACACTGCTGTGTACGGTAGAGTGAGCTCCCTCACCTCAGCAGCGGCCATAGCAGCAGTGTTCTGTGTGTACAGGGATCACTGCTCTCTTCCTGGTGTAGGATGCCAACGGTGACAGATTGCAGATAGTGAACTGCTTCCATGAAACACACATTCTATCCTCAAGTGGACCTTCACTCTGAATAAGAGTTTATCTTATATGTTTCCCACACCCTGTACATACAGATTGCGCACATTAAAAATCATCTTACCTGCATCTACTGCATGTTATTAGCCTTTAAACATCCAAGATGGCGGCCTCCTGACTGTGCTGCTCTGCATTCTGGGATTGCTGACCTTTTCCTGACCCCAGCTCTGCTCTGTCTGAGCAAAGCACAGCTATAACCTGCCCCCTGTACTTTATCCCGCTCTCCTCAGTATGTGATGCTTCTGAGTCAAGATGGCAGCGCCCGTATCCTAGAGTCTGAGCTGCAGCCCAGTGGGGGAAAGAATAAAAAGTGACAAAAAAACTTAAATAACTAAAAATATATATATACTGAGGAATAGTTTGTGAAGGGTTTGGGCTTCTCATTAAATGATACTGAAGGTCCTCTTTAATGGTAGCACTTTTCACTACCTGCAATCTGTTGCCGTTAGCAACGTACACCAAGCAGAGATAAGTGAGCCCATGTACACACTGCTGCTGGGCATGTGTTCGGTAGAGTGAGCTCCCTCACCTCAGCAGCGGCCATAGCAGCAGTGTTCTGTGTGTACAGGGATCACTGCTCTCTTCTTGGTGTAAGTTGCCAACAGCGACAGATTGCAGATAGTGAACTGCTTCCATGAAATGCACATTCTATCCTCTTAATAGGAAAAAATAAAAGAAATAGAAAAACACTAGATCAGCTCAGCACGTGGAGCACAAAAAAAATATATGACATATATATTATATATTTACGATTAAAAAATTACCTCATAAAATAAATCAACATTTGTGACATTTTTCCTGAGGCAGTCTGAGGTATTTCAATAAACTTTATTCAGGCATGAACGACAAAATGGCATCTGTCTAGACATGTATTTGAGGAAACTCTGCGGCGGCCTATGTGGCAACCGTTCCGGGGTTTGCTGGACGGTCACAGCTGAGCACTCGGCAAACCTCATTGGCTGCCAGCTGTCACATGTGCCACAGGACTGCGGAGGCAGTGAGTAACATAGCTCAATTTGGGGGGCATCCATGACAAAGAGGACTGCTGGTTCACCTAAACCGGACCTTCACCCTAAATAAGAGCCTATCTTATACGTTTCCCTAGCCCTGTACATACAGATTGCTCACATTAATCCGGACCTTCACCCTGAATAAGAGCCTATCTTATATGTACCCCCCCATATACAGATTGCTCACATTAATCCGGACCTTCACCCTGAATAAGAACCTATCTTATACGTTTCCCTCACCCTGTATATACAGATTGCTCACATTAATCCGGACCTTCACCCTGAATAAGAGCCTATCTTATACGTTTCCCTAGCCCTGTACATACAGATTGCTCACATTAATCCGGACCTTCACCCTGAATAAGAGCCTATCTCATATGTTTCCCACACCCTGTACATACAGATTGCTCACATTAATCCGGACCTTCACCCTGAATAAGAGCCTATCTTATATGTTTCCCACACCCTGTACATACAGATTGCCCACATTAATCCGGACCTTCACCCTGAATAAGAGCCTATCTTATATGTTTCCCACACCCTGTACATACAGATTGCTCACATTAATCCGGACCTTCACCCTGAATAAGAGCCTATCTTATATGTTTCCCACACCCTGTACATACAGATTGCTCATATTAAATATCACCCTACCTGCATCTACTGCATGTTATGAGACTTTTAAACATCCAAGATAGTGGCACATGGAGCATCAGGCAGCCTGCAAACAGGAAGTGCCTTCTGACTGTGTCACTCTGCATTCTGGGATTGCTGACCTTTCCCTGACCCCAGCTCTGCTCTGTCTGAGGAAAGCACAGCTATAACCCCGCCCCCCTGTACTTTATCCCGCTCTCCTCTCCTCAGTATGTGATGCTTCTGAGTCAAGATGGCGGCGCCCGTATCCTAAAGTCCTGAACAGAGTTGCAGCCCGGCGGGGGAAAGAATAATAAGTAAGTGACTAAAACGTTAAATATATTAATTTTAGATGCTGGGGAATCGTTTAAGGGTTTGGGCTTTTCATTAAATCATGGTGAAGGTCCGGTTTAAGTAGAGAGGTATCACAATTTGGGATGCCCCGCCCCACATCTACCCCTCCGTTTCTGTGCTCCCCTTAACAGTTAGCCGTGGCACTCCCGGTGGCTATGCAGCCAGCGTATTGGCTGCTGGTGGTCATGTGGGGCAGTGAGCACTCCTGGTGGCTCTCCAGCCAGCGTATTGGCTGCTGGTGGTCATGTGGGGCAGTGAGCACTCCCGGTGGCTATGCAGCCAGCGTATTGGCTGCTGGTGGTCATGTGGGGCAGTGAGCACTCCCGGTGGCTATGCAGCCAGCGTTTTGGCTGCTGGTGGTCATGTGGGGCAGTGAGCACTCCCAGTGGCTATGCAGCCAGCGTATTGACTGCTGGTGGTCATGTGGGGCAGTGAGCACTCCCAGTGGCTATGCAGCCAGCGTATTGGCTGCTGGTGGTCATGTGGGGCAGTGAGCACTCCCGGTGGCTCTCCAGCCAGCGTATTGGCTGCTGGTGGTCATGTGGGGCAGTGAGCACTCCCGGTGGCTCTCCAGCCAGCGTATTGGCTGCTGGTGGTCATGTGGGGCAGTGAGCACTCCCGGTGGCTATGCAGCCAGCGTATTGGCTGCTGGTGGTCATGTGGGGCAGTGAGCTGACTGCTAAGGGAATAATAGTGTGGGGGTGAGTAGGGTAGGCCAAAGCTGAGGCGGGTCATCCGAAATAGGGAGGACCTCTATTGTGGGAATAAAGCTGAACAAAATCTAAGTTGGCCAGCCTTGGAGTCTGAAAGACTCCAGGGCCTGTCACTGCCCTTCCCCTGGGACATCCCCAATCGGGATGCCCAGCTGTGTAAAAACCCAGGGATCACCAGCAAGACTCACCTTTACCCTGCTCCTACTGCGATGTAACCGATAGAGGCCGCATCCCCAGCATCCCCGGGCCGAGACGGCTCCCAGCCAATCCGAGGGAAGGGAGCACGCCCACGTCTAAAGGGAACCGGGGATGCGCCATCTCTCGCTCCCCATTGCCGAGCTCTGCTTCTAAACATCCGTATGCTGATCATTAATATGCACGGCATACGGCTCTGATTGGACGAGAGCCCAGTCCGTTGTAGCTCTGCTAGGAAAAGGTGAGCACCTCTCTAATGCAGGGCTCACTGATGACATAAAGGGGTAGGTGAGGTTAGTTTCCTGTCCACCATCAGGCAGAGATTAAATAGGAAAAGAAAGGTGAGCACCTCTCTAATGCAGGGCTCACTGATGACATAAAGGGGTAGGTGAGGTTAGTTTCCTGTCCACCTCACTCCCTTGTAGCTCTGCTAGAAAAAGGTGAGCACCTCTAATGCAGGGCTCACTGATGACATGAAGGAGTAGGAGAGGTTAGATTCCTGTCCCCCATCAGGCAGAGATTAAATAGGAAAAGAAAGGTGAGCACCTCTCTAATGCAGGGCTCACTGATTACATAAAAGAGTAGGTGAGGTTAGTTTCCTGTCCACCTCACTCCCTTGTAGCTCTGCTATGAAAAGGTGAGCACCTCTGTAATACAGGGCTCACTGATTACATAAAAGAGTAGGTGAGGTTAGATTTCTGTCCCCCTTGCTCCGCTGGAGCTCTGCTAGGAAAAGAAAAGGTGAGCACCTCTCTAATGCAGGGCTCAGTGATCACATAAAGGGGTAGGTGAGGTTAGTTTCCTGTCCCACTCGCTCCGTTGTAGCTCTGCTAGGAAAAGGTGAGCATCTCTCTAATGCAGGGCTCATTGAAGACATGAAGGGGTAGGTGAGGTTAGTTTCCTTTCCCCCTTGCAGCTCTGCTAGGAAAAGGTGAGTACTTATCCAATGCAGGGCTAACTGAAGACATGAAGGGGTAGGTGAGGCTAGTTTCCTGCCCATCGCTCCATTGTAGCTCTGCTAGGAAAAGGTGAGCATCTCTCTAATGCAGGGGGATGAGGTCAGGGAGAGACATCTCGGGGACAATGGGCAGCGGCATGAGCGGCATCCCGGGGAATGCGCGTGCGGTGCCAGGAATGTGCTGACGCGCCCCTGCAGGCCCGGACATGACCCGAGCCCGAGTGTAAACACCTTGACTCACTAATACCCGGCGCACAAAGCGCATTGTCCCCGGCAGCTCCCCCCCCCCCCCCACCGCGCAACCAGCCAGCGAGGTCAGGGGGCGGGGCCGCTTTAGGGTCCTGGAGTTTTCCTCCCATTCTCTTCTACATCCCGGGAACAATAAATGTCTTAAAGCTGACCTAAACCCTTCCCGGCCTCCTGATAGGCTGGGGCTGTGGTGCCTCCCCAGGGGTAGATCTGTCGTCACTCTGTACTGCCCCTAGACCCACAACCCCATCCACCTGTACTGTCCCCAGACCCACAACCCCATCCACCTGTACTGTCTCCAGACCCACAACCCCATCCACCTGTACTGTCCCCAGACCCACAACCCCATCCACCTGTACTGTCCCCAGACCCACAACCCCATCCACCTGTACTGTCTCCAGACCCACAACCCCATCCACCTGTACTGTCCCCAGAGCCACAACCCCATCCACCTGTACTGTCCCCAGAGCCACAACCCCATCCACCTGTACTGTCCCCACACCTACAACCCCATCCACCTGTACTGTCCCCAGAGCCACAACCCCATCCACCTGTACTGTCCCCACACCTACAACCCCATCCACCTGTACTGTCCCCACACCTACAACCCCATCCACCTGTACTGTCTCCACACCTACAACCCCATCCACCTGTACTGTCCCCACACCTACAACCCCATCCACCTGTACTGTCTCCAGACCTACAACCCCATCCACCTGTACTGTCTCCAGAGCCACAACCCCATCCACCTGTACTGTCCCCAGAGCTACAACCCCATCCACCTGTACTGTCCCCAGAGCCACAACCCCATCCACCTGTACTGTCCCCAGACCTACAACCCCATCCACCTGTACTGTCTCCAGACCCACAACCCCATCCACCTGTACTGTCCCCAGACCCACAACCCCATCCACCTGTACTGTCCTCACACCTACAACCCCATCCACCTGTACTGTCTCCAGACCCACAACCCCATCCACCTGTACTGTCCTCACACCTACAACCCCATCCACCTGTACTGTCTCCAGAGCCACAACCCCATCCACCTGTACTGTCCTCACACCTACAACCCCATCCACCTGTACTGTCTCCAGACCCACAACCCCATCCACCTGTACTGTCTCCAGACCTACAACCCCATCCACCTGTACTGTCTCCAGACCCACAACCCCATCCACCTGTACTGTCTCCAGACCTACAACCCCATCCACCTGTACTGTCCCCAGACCCACAACCCCATCCACCTGTACTGTCCCCACACCTACAACCCCATCCACCTGTACTGTCCCCACACCTACAACCCCATCCACCTGTACTGTCCTCAGACCCACAACCCCATCCACCTGTACTGTCTCCACACCTACAACCCCATCCACCTGTACTGTCCCTAGACCTACAACCCCATCCACCTGTACTGTCCCCAGACCCACAACCCCATCCACCTGTACTGTCCCCACACCTACAACCCCATCCACCTGTACTGTCCCTAGACCTACAACCCCATCCACCTGTACTGTCCCCAGACCCACAACCCCATCCACCTGTACTGTCCCCACACCTACAACCCCATCCACCTGTACTGTCCCCAGAGCCACAACCCCATCCACCTGTACTGTCCCCAGAGCCACAACCCCATCCACCTGTACTGTCCCCAGAGCCACAACCCCATCCACCTGTACTGTCTCCAGACCCACAACCCCATCCACCTGTACTGTCTCCAGACCTACAACCCCATCCACCTGTACTGTCTCCAGACCTACAACCCCATCCACCTGTACTGTCTCCAGACCTACAACCCCATCCACCTGTACTGTCTCCAGACCTACAACCCCATCCACCTGTACTGTCTCCAGACCCACAACCCCATCCACCTGTACTGTCTCCAGACCCACAACCCCATCCACCTGTACTGTCTCCAGACCCACAACCCCATCCACCTGTACTGTCCCCAGAGCCACAACCCCATCCACCTGTACTGTCCCCACACCTACAACCCCATCCACCTGTACTGTCTCCAGACCCACAACCCCATCCACCTGTACTGTCTCCAGACCCACAACCCCATCCACCTGTACTGTCTCCAGACCTACAACCCCATCCACCTGTACTGTCTCCAGACCTACAACCCCATCCACCTGTACTGTCCCCACACCTACAACCCCATCCACCTGTACTGTCCCCAGAGCCACAACCCCATCCACCTGTACTGTCCCCACACCTACAACCCCATCCACCTGTACTGTCCTCAGACCCACAACCCCATCCACCTGTACTGTCCCCAGAGCTACAACCCCATTCACCTGTACTGTACCCAGACCTACAACCCCATTCACCCGTACTGTCCCCACAACCCCATTCACCCGTACTGTATCACAACCTTATTCCCCTTTAACCTGTAATACTGCGACCCAAGCCCCGCCCCTTACCACAACTCTTCTCACCTGTCCCCCCCCCCCCCCCCCCGCACCTGAGCCCCATTCTCCTGTACAGTACAATGTGCTGCTGCAGTGACACTCCCATCCCCCATCTGACAGGAGCCCTCACCTGCAGCTCTCCATGCAGAGCCCTCTATGGGCCTGGATCACATTTCAAGCTGCTTTTGTCCTGACCCTTTATAGGATCACCGCAGGTCACCACTGCGACCCTACAAGAAGCCAGGAATGAAATATAACAATGTGGATCCGCACAGCCAAATAATAACTGCTACCGGTGCCGGCCCATGGAGTTATAAACCAGGAAAAGGTTGTGAGCCTGGGGCTCTAGATGTGCCCCCCAAAAAAACCACAAAAGAATGGCCGCACTCATAAATGTATAAAGATATAAAAAGCAAAAATGTATTGAGATCAAACAAGCAGCTAAAAACACACAACATGAAAAGACAAGATTAAAAAACATATACAGACAAGAAGCCAAGGAGGAAGCCTATAAGTGGCTCTAATATAGATGCAAGTCAATTATACAAGGAATCTCCTGAATATATATAAGGTAGGATAACAACTAAAGCGCAAAAATGTGGAAAAACAATTGCCAGCTCTGAATCACTTCATCTGGATACAACCGTTAAAGCTGCACGGCCCTCACTTCTCACTCACTGCTCACCTCTTATATGGTCAATCCCATTGCAAACATTAAGGCCAGCCGACATCCGGATGTTCATTAAAACGTCCAATTTATTTGAAGTAAGAACTAAAATATTCCATATTAGGAAGACGATACAACAGGCATTAAAATTGTGAAAAGCGTTGACGCGTTTCGGGCAGCGTGCCCTTAATCATGACAATTTTCTATAGAAAATGTCCCTAATATACACAAGGGTGCTCAAGCAATGATTAACAATCAAAATCACCTAATTGCATAATTCTTATCATATGGGGAAAGCCTACCTGTGTATCGTCATGCGCGCGGCAGCCGCAGCCATCTCCATACTCGTTTTGTTTACCTGCGCGCTCTCCTCTATCCGGACCAATAATATGCATAGGGTGACGTATACAACTAAAGTGCAAAAATGCATATAATGATCTACAAGTTCATGGATACAATGTGACTGAATGAGTGCAAATGTATCAATATTATAAAAAAAAAAATAATAGAAATGCAAAAAGTGCAAATACTCAATGAATCAGCCTGCCGTCTTTGATATCCGTTTACTAACGCCAGATAGCGACAGATGAGCGTCTGTAGTGCGGATTTCAGAGCAACCGCTCTGAGTCGCTGTGCTCTGCCATGGTTCTTTGTTTCAGAGCGCCTCAGTCGCTGGCCCGCATTGATGAATATGATGTGCGAGTCGCAGTACTACGCTATATGGGAGCGAACGGTAGCGCCAGCTCAGTGCGACTGGCTCACACCACATTCATCGAAAAACAGCCTCAAACAGCGCCGGCGCTCAAAATCGGGTCGTTGTAACCCAAAGCGCCAGAGTCTGTGTGATTAAACCGGACCTTCAGCGTGATTTAATGAAAAGCCCAAACTCTTAAAAAACGGTTCCCCAGCATCTAAAATTAATATATTTTACGTTTTTAGTCACTAATTTATTCTTTCCCCCACTGGGCTGCAACTCTGTTCAGGAATTTAGGATACGGGCACCGCCATCTTGACTCAGAAGCATCACACTTACTGAGGAGAGGAGAGTGGGATAAAGTACAGGGGGGCGGGTTATAGCTGTGCTTTGCTCAGGCAGAGCAGAGCTGGGGTCAGGGAAAGGTCAGCAGTCCCAGAATGCAGAGCAGCACAGTCAGGAGGCACTTCCTGTTAGCAGGCTGCCTGATAAGATGGCGGCTTCCATAATCCGCCATCTTGGATGTTTAAAGGCTCATAACATGCAGTAGATGCAGGTAGGATGATTTTTAATGTGGGCAATGTGTATGTACAGGGTGTGGGAAACATATAAGATAGGCTCTTATTCAGAGTGAAGGTCCGCTTTAAAGGCTGTTTTTGAACATGTATCCACTAGTAACAAAGCGAAAACATATGGAATTACATTGTTATAACATTGTAACATGAGAACTTTAATACCAGACATGTAAGGACAATTCTGCATAAAAATATTATTAATCCAAAAAGTTTTCAAAAATGTAATTTTCTTGCCCAGGAGACAAGTCAGAAGTTGAGATTTTTTTAAGAAAAAAAAATAAAAAATTAGGGTCAGGAAAGGGATTTAAGGATCGTCCATAGAAATGTATGGGAGAGCGCCAGGTAGCGACAGGTAAGACGAGGCGCTCTGCAAGGCTGAACGCCGGCGCTGTACGCTGAGCCTGGGGATAATGATGAATCGGACGCTACATGGCGTTGTTCCAGTCGCTCACCAGATTCGGCTTCATAAATGTGTAATTGCGTGCCGTGTCCGGCGTTCACCTGTCGCTACCTGGCGCTATCCCTTCATGAATAAGGCCCCAAGTGATTACTTTGGTCAAGTGCTACAAGTGCAAGAAAAAAAATAGCTTGTAAATCCACCGCAATCCGTCACTGATAGGTAAATAAATAACATCACCAATGTAAGTGAGCCAGGGTCCTCCTACAGCAGCCTACCACCGACGCGTTGCGTGGCCGGGTGCCACACTGACATTTTAATAAAACAACATTTTTCTTTTTTTTTAATAATATTGATACATTTGCACTCATGTAATCACATTGTTTCCGTGGACTTGTAGATCATTATATGCATTTTTGCACTTTAGTTGTTATCCAACCTTATATATATTCATGAGATTCCTTGTATAATTGACTTGCATCTATATTTGAGCCATTAGTAGGCTTCCTCCTTAGCTTCTTGTCTGTATATGTTTTTTACCTTTGTCTTTTCATGTTGTGTGTTTTAGCTGCTCGTTTGCTTGCTTTTATATCTTTATACATTTATGAGTGCGGCCATTCTTTGGGGATTTTGGGGGCAAATCTAGAGCCCCAGCCTCACAATCTTTCCCTACAAGAAGCCCAGGGAGCCGGAGTTCCTCTTTATTGGAGCCACTTCGTCTGACTCAGCAAGAACCCCCCCCCCCCCGCCATTGTCCCCTCTGCTGCATCCTAGAAGGGGAAGCGAGCGCAACCCGGCGCCGTCATGTGACCAAAGTGTCAACGCCGCTCTTTTCTCGCCGCGTGGAAAATCACGCAGGGAGCGCTGTAAGGATTAACCCCTTCCTTCCCTGTGTGCAGTCAGTACAGGAGGGGGGAGGGGCCAGTCACAGCCAATCCGATCCTTCCTCTCTGGCTACTGCTAGAGGGGTCTATGCTCGCTCCACACCACACAGCATCCAGGCTTGGTTCAGTGTCCCCTTAATTTTGAGTGGAGTTCTCCTTTAACAGCTCTCTGCTATAGCGTGGCCTCGATTGGCTGAGAGGGGGTCTATGCTCGCTCCACGCCACACAGCATCCAGGGGATAGTGTTACCAGGCTTGGTTCAGTGTTCTTCCTTTAGTTCTGAGTGGAGTTCTCCTTTAACAGCTCTCTGTTACAGCGCGGCCTCAGAGGGGTCTATGCTCGCTCCACACCATACAGCAGCTGGGGGGGGGGGGGGGGGGGCTTTAGTATATTCAAAGTGGACCAAAACCCAAGGATTTTGACTATCCTGGGTTTTGGTCCTTTTCCCCGGGGCACCCCGCTTTGTGAAACCCCCCAGATCACCTAAGGCAACTCACCTCTTCCCGGGCCTACGGCGCATGCGCAGTCACTCGTCCAATCAGCGCACTAGGAGCCACTGATGTCACTTCGTCTAAGCCTTTGTCTAAGGCCAGTGGCTCACAGCGTGCGCTGGCAGCCGCATCCCCCGCTTCCCTCTAACAGGGAGCGTGCCCTACTAGAGGGGTAGCGGGGATGCGGCCGCAGCCCGCGCATGTGCCGTCGGACCAGGAAGCAAGGTAAGTATATGGGGCGACCTGGGGGGGGTTTCATAAAGCGGGGCATCACGATTTTGGATGCCCCGGGGGGGGGGGGGGGGATTCGATCGCCCGGGAATCTATAAGATTGTGGAGCGTTTTGGTCGACTTTAAAGCAGAACAAAACCCTGCAGCCGTCAGCCTGGAATCTAAAAGATCCGGCGGCTGGTTTTTCTCCCAATTGGGATGCCCCGCTGTGTTAACCCCCAGTGCACCCATAAAAAAAAAAAAAATCTTTCTGCTGCTGCGAACGCGCACTATCGTCCAATGAGAGCCGCACACTGGGACGACATCATTTAGCAGGCGGCTCTCTTTGTTTACAATGGGGAGCGCGCCCCCTGCACTGTGCACGTACATGGCCGGGGATGCGGAAGCGCGCTCCCCATTCAAGTCAATGAGAGGCGCCTGGCCACAGCAGACGGCTCTCATTGGACGAGGGCGCGCGCGAGCGCCATTGGAGTGTGGAAAGGTGAGTTTTTATGGACGAACTGAGGAGTTTCACAAAGCAGGGCATCCTGAGTCGGGATGCCCCAGGAGCACCGGGGGTTTTGGCAAGTGCTCCCCCTAGAGGACACTTGTGTAATAAAAATTAAAGCAATACAAAGCCTGTGAATTTGACTTTCCCAGGGGGGCGTGCCTCGCTGTGTGACCCCACCCCCCAGGACGGCAGTATTCACTCACCTTTCCCGGGTCCAATGGTGCAAGTGCGGGCTCTCGTCCAATCAGAGCAGTTTGTCATGACAATGTAATTTGGCAAATGTCTCTCATGGGTTCCAAAGGGGCCACATACCCAGCGGGGTGCACGCTCCCGCCCCGGCCTATTCTGAATGGCTGGGAGTGCATGCACAGCCCGGGGATGCAGGGGAAGCGGCTACTGTTGCTGAATGACGAAGTCGAGGCGAACGGCTCTGACTGGATGAGAAGCCGCACATGCACCGGGAAAGATAAGATGTTTATCGGACCGGAGTTCCTCTTTAATCCCCTGCAGACAGGTTCTCTGTGATCATTTAGGGGGGGGGGGGGGGGGGGGTGTGGCCTATATCTGGGAGATCTGGTTACGCCACAATTAGGGAACTGGGTGACGGTAGCCTCTGGACGCCGGGGGAATCAGCCTATCACACGCCTGTTCGCTGTCAGAGGGGGCGGGGCCAGCCCTGGCACAAGATTGCCGCCGCTGCCAACACGGTAATGCTCTCCGTGTTTACTGCACGAGCCGGCAGCAAAGGATTCTGGGAGGAGAGATAACTAAGCAGCCGCCAGCCCTGGAAATGACAGTGCCACGGAATATGTAGGTGCTATATATATATTTTATATATATAATTATATATTATATATATATATATGATTATTATTAGATAAAGGCAGCAGAGGGCATGCTGGGAAGTGTAGTGCGTCCAGCACATTTTTTAGTTTTTTCATCCCTGCCCCCTACACGATCTACAATTAACCCCTTGCACCCTCTCCCCCCTCCACACGCTCTGCATTAAACCCCTTGCACCCTCTCCCCCTCTACACGCTCTGCGTTTAACCCCTTGCACCCTCTCCCCCCTCCACACGCTCTGCATTAAACCCCTTGCACCCTCTCCCCCCCTCTACACGCTCTGCATGAAACCCCTTGCACCCTCTCCCCCTCTACACGCTCTGCGTTTAACCCCTTGCACCCTCTCCCCCCTCCACACGCTCTGCGTTTAACCCCTTGCACCCTCTCCCCCTCTACACGCTCTGCATGAAACCCCTTGCACCCTCTCCCCCTCTACACGCTCTGCGTTTAACCCCTTGCACCCTCTCCCCCCCTCCACACGCTCTGCGTTTAACCCCTTGCACCCTCTCCCCCTCTACACGCTCTGCATTAAACCCCTTGCACCCTCTCCCCCCCTCCACACGCTCTGCATTTAACCCCTGACACCCTCCCCCCCTCTACACGCTCTGCATTAAACCCCTTGCACCCTCTCCCCCTCCACACGCTCTGCATTTAACCCCTGACACCCTCTCCCCCTCCACACGCTCTGCATTTAACCCCTTGCACCCTCTTCCCCCCTCTACACGCTCTGCATTAAACCCCTTGCACCCTCTCCCCCTCTACACGCTCTGCATTAAACCCCTTGCACCCTCTCCCCCCCTCCACACGCTCTGCATTTAACCCCTGACACCCTCCCCCCCTCCACACGCTCTGCATGAAACCCCTTGCACCCTCTCCCCCTCTACACGCTCTGCGTTTAACCCCTTGCACCCTCTCCCCCCCTCCACACGCTCTGCATTTAACCCCTGACACCCTCTCCCCCTCCACACGCTCTGCATTTAACCCCTTGCACCCTCTTCCCCCCTCTACACGCTCTGCATCTAACCCCTTGCACCCTCTCCCCCTCCACACGCTCTGCATTTAACCCCTTACACCCTCTCCCCCTCCACACGCTCTGCATTAAACCCCTTGCACCCTCTCCCCCTCCACACGCTCTGCATTTAACCCCTTGCACCCTCTCCCCCTCCACACGCTCTGCATTTAACCCCTTGCACCCTCTCCCCCTCTACACGCTCTGCGTTTAACCCCTTGCACCCTCTCCCCCTCCACACGCTCTGCATTTAACCCCTTACACCCTCTCCCCCTCCACACGCTCTGCATTAAACCCCTTGCACCCTCTCCCCCTCCACACGCTCTGCATTTAACCCCTTGCACCCTCTCCCCCTCCACACGCTCTGCATTTAACCCCTTGCACCCTCTCCCCCTCCACACGCTCTGCATTTAACCCCTTGCACCCTCTCCCCCTCTACACGCTCTGCGTTTAACCCCTTGCACCCTCTCCCCCTCCACACGCTCTGCATTTAACCCCTTGCACCCTCTCCCCCTCCACACGCCCTGCATTTAACCCCTTACACTCTCTCCCCCTCTACACGCTCTGCATTTAACCCCTTGCACCCTCTCCCCCTCTACACGCTCTGCATTAAACCCCTTGCACCCTCTCCCCCTCCACACGCTCTGCATTTAACCCCTTGCACCCTCTCCCCCTCTACACGCTCTGCGTTTAACCCCTTGCACCCTCTCCCCCTCTACACGCTCTGCGTTTAACCCCTTGCACCCTCTCCCCCTCCACACGCTCTGCGTTTAACCCCTTGCACCCTCTCCCCCTCTACACGCTCTGCGTTTAACCCCTTGCACCCTCTCCCCCTCTACACGCTCTGCATTAAACCCCTTGCACCCTCTCTCCCCTCCACACGCTCTGCATTTAACCCCTTGCACCCTCTCTCCCCTCCACACGCTCTGCGTTTAACCCCTTGCACCCTCTCCCCCTCTACACGCTCTGCATTTAACCCCTTGCACCCTCTCCCCCTCCACACGCTCTGCATTTAACCCCTTGCACCCTCTCCCCCTCCACACGCTCTGCATCTAACCCCTTGCACCCTCTCCCCCTCCACACGCTCTGCATTTAACCCCTTGCACCCTCTCCCCCTCTACACGCTCTGCGTTTAACCCCTTGCACCCTCTCCCCCTCCACACGCTCTGCGTTTAACCCCTTGCACCCTCTCCCCCTCTACACGCTCTGCGTTTAACCCCTTGCACCCTCTCCCCCTCTACACGCTCTGCATTAAACCCCTTGCACCCTCTCTCCCCTCCACACGCTCTGCATTTAACCCCTTGCACCCTCTCTCCCCTCCACACGCTCTGCGTTTAACCCCTTGCACCCTCCCCCCCTCTACACGCTCTGCATTAAACCCCTTGCACCCTCTCCCCCTCCACACGCTCTGCATTTAACCCCTGACACCCTCTCCCCCTCTACACGCTCTGCGTTTAACCCCTTGCACCCTCTCTCCCCTCCACACGCTCTGCGTTTAACCCCTTGCACCCTCTCCCCCTCTACACGCTCTGCATTTAACCCCTTGCACCCTCTCCCCCTCCACACGCTCCGCATTTAACCCCTTGCACCCCCCTCCACACGCTCTGCGTTTAACCCCTTGCACCCTCTCCCCCTCCACACGCTCTGCATTTAACCCCTTGCACCCTCTCCCCCTCCACACGCTCTGCGTTTAACCCCTTGCACCCTCTCCCCCTCCACACGCTCTGCGTTTAACCCCTTGCACCCTCTCCCCCTCCACACGCTCTGTGTTTAACCCCTTGCACCCTCTCCCCCTCCACACGCTCCGCATTTAACCCCTTGCACCCCCCTCCACACGCTCTGCGTTTAACCCCTTGCACCCTCTCCCCCTCCACACGCTCTGTGTTTAACCCCTTGCACCCTCTCCCCCTCCACACGCTCTGCATTTAACCCCTTACACCCTCTCCCCCTCCACACGCTCTGCATTTAACCCCTTGCACCCTGTCCCCCTCCACACGCTCTGCATTTAACCCCTTGCACCCTCTCCCCCTCCACACGCTCTGCATTTAACCCCTTGCACCCTCTCCGCCTCCACACGCCCTGCATTTAACCCCTTGCACCCTCTTCCCTTCCACGCACTCTGGATTTAACCCCTTGCACCCTCTCCCCCTCTACACGCTCTGCATTAAGCTCCTTGCACCCTCTCCCCCTCTACACGCTCTGCATTAAGCTCCTTGCACCCTCTCCCCCTCCACACGCTCTGCGTTTAACCCCTTGCACCCTCTCCGCCTCCACACGCCCTGCATTTAATCTGTGCGGCCCTTACACGAATGAAGTTACACCCGTCTCCCATTCTATCAATGACTAAACTCAAAATAAAGTAAAAACCCCAAAATACCATAGACAACCATTGCAAAGGAAAGAGTATCATTATCAGGGGTGACCGGACTGGAACGTACCATTCTACTTTTATAGGGGAGGACTGGCTGTCCCCAAATGGGACGCCCCACTATGTGAAACCCCCCAGGACACCGGTAATTACTTACCTCTCCCAGCTCCAACAGTGCATGTGCAGGCTCTCGTCCAATCGCTGTGTTTACTTTCGGCAAAGGACTCTGATTACTTACAATGGGGAGTGTCACGTCCCTGGTGAAGAGCCCGCACTCCTGCCCCAGCCATTCAGATATACAGGCGGGAGCTCCGGGGAAACAAGGGATGCGGCAGCGTGCGCTCCCTACTTAAGGCAATTAGAGCCCTTTGCCAAAAGTAAAACCAGCAAAGAACTCTGATTGGACGAGAACCAGCCCATACGGAAAGGTGAGTCTTAGTGAGGGAACTGGGGGGAGGGGTGCCACATAACGGGCCATTCGGGGTGCACCAAGAGCACGAAACAAAACCTAGGAAAGTCAAATTCTTGGGTTTTGTTCCGATTTAAGTAATGTACTTGAAACGCAATTAGGATGCTGCACATCAGATGCCTATCAGGAGCTGCAGTACTGCAGCCGACCTGCTGGTGGCACTGTGCAGCTCCAGCCTGTCCTGATCCACGACCTGTGACCTTCCTGGCTAAATCCCCCCCCCCCCCCCCCCCTTCCCCAGCAAAGGGCTCACCTCTATTCCTTCCGAGGACAATAAATTATTAATGTGCTAAAATCATTCAACACCAGAAGACAGTCGTCAGAGCAACATCAACGTAAACACACTCCTTAACACATACGCCTTTTCTACAATAACTTGTTTCAGGGAAGGTGTGATGTGCTAAAATCATTTAACATTCGGTCCGCCGTTACAGCAATGTAAACAGTTAGGAAGGTCAAAAAAAAAAAAAAAAAAAAAAAAAAGGGGTATTGGTGCAGATCAAGAGGAGACACCACAACAGCCCCCGGATTAGGGTTCAAGGACGCCTGACGAGAGGAGACGACCCCAGTGATTCTACAATAACAGTTTCAAGGAGTGTGATGTGCTAAAATCATTCAACATCCAATCTTTCCTACAGAATGGCATTTCAACATCATACAAAAGATGTCAGTTACAGCAATGCAAACACGCCAGGGAATTGCTGCACACCTAAACCACACCTAAAAGAGGGACAAACGAGGACAACAAGGGACACGGGATCAAAGAGGTACAGCACCTGCAAAGGTGGACCAGGTGGAGGGGAAACAGCTGCAGTAGTCTCTGTATCCCCTCTTATACCCTAATAGATTGTAAGCTCTTCTCCTTCTGTATCCTCCCTTATACCCTAATAGATTGTAAGCTCTTCTCCTTCTGTATCCT
This sequence comes from Gastrophryne carolinensis, assembly GCA_027917425.1. Taxonomy (NCBI): domain Eukaryota; kingdom Metazoa; phylum Chordata; class Amphibia; order Anura; family Microhylidae; genus Gastrophryne; species Gastrophryne carolinensis. The sequence goes on from CM051239.1 coordinate 424,667,599, forward strand.
CCCTTATACCCTAATAGATTGTAAGCTCTGCTCCTCCTGTATCCTCCCTTATACCCTAATAGATTGTAAGCTCTTCTCCTTCTGTATCCTCCATTATACCCTAATAGACTGTAAGCTCTTCTCCTTCTGTATTCTCCCTTATACCCTAATAGAGTGTAAGCTCTTCTCCTTCTGTATCCTCCCTTATACCCTAATAGAGTGTAAGCTCTTCTCCTTCTGTATCCTCCCTTAAACCCTAATAAATCCCAATTGTACAATCTGATCACTGTGTGTGACATAACATTGCTCGCTCGGCAGAATAAACTTTTCGATACACAATACAATTCTCCGGCTCGAGCTGCTCGGTGGAGGTGTCAGGGTGTCAGACGCATAGTCAGGGGTCCGAGGTACCCCAGGAAAATCCCCCCCCCCCAATACTGATCCTCGTCTTCTAATTGAGATACAATGAAAAATTATCATCCACTATCATGGAAGGACTGCTGCCAACCACACACTTTACAATTGCATTGTACTATCTCCATACAATCATAATGCTGGCCATACACAATACAACTGTACAATTGGGGCCCAGTTGGGGGGATCCAAGGGATCATTCAGCAAATCATAATGGCAGGACACTGAACAGGCTTCTGCCAGCCACACACTTTACAATCTCACTAGATTTGAAAAGATTAAATCTCCAGACAATCGTAGCATTGCATTGTACAATCATACCGATTCCCTGTACAAAAAGCATCCTAATGCTGGCCATAAAATGAAATCATACAATCTGATTTGTCTTGTCTTCTGAGATACAATACAATAAGGGAAATCGCATCCAGCAATCCTCAGAGAGGGGCTTTCTTCCAGCCACACACCTTACAATTGTATTGTATTACAATTGTATTGTACAATCCCCAGACAAATCGCAGAAAAACTTTACAGTAAAGCAGCGCACAATATAATCCGATCATAGTCTGATTAATTCAATACAAAATCAGGCAGATGACCTCATAAAGGGAGGAGATGTGACAGACATCTGCCAGCCACATACTATACAATGCCATGATAGATTGTTCAATCAGATTGTATTTCTCTTCCCTATTGTCTCCTGTGCTCACAACACTTGGTTTAAACCTCATAGCATCTAGTGTTGTATTATTCCCTGTACTATATGTTTTACCTTGTCTCTAATCAGCGCTACAGAAGATGATGGTGCTATATAAATAAACATTATTATTAATAAATAATAATAATAATAATAATAATAATAATAATAATAATACCAGTACTGATGTAGTAATTTTGGCAACGCACAATATAATCCGATTGAACTGACCAACATTTTGCTCTGATCACTCGAACATAAAGCAGCCAAACACTTTACAATTATACTGTATGATCTTCATACAATTGTAACAAACCTTTGTAGAAGGACAGTGCCAAGGTGGGCCATACAGAATATAATACGATTGTACCATCCCCACACAATCGTAAATCGAGGTTTAATGTGGACAATATTGGGACATCAGATAAAGAAAAGGAAAGCCATAAACACATTGTATAAAGAGTAACAGTCAGATTGTAAAGTGTGTGGAGGACATAAATCTTTTATGTATGCCACGCGATCTGATGATATCCTCAATTGTATAAAATAAAATTGTATTATAAATGGCCGACAAGAAGTGTCTTATAATACAAAGGTTTGATAATATTGTAAGACGATCAGACAATAAAATCTGATTTATCACTGAATATAGATGTCATGAAATACACAATACAATCTGATTGTACAAGCTTTAAAAGATCCTTAGATTAGACATTAGATCCGAAACAAGATTAGAATCGATTACATAGCTCACTAAAAACCATCACGAAAATAAAGGCTCAAAACAGAAGTGAGAAGAAGAGTGTGTCAGCTCTGATGGTGAGGATGATGCCCAGCAGAGGCGGGGAATAGAGTGTCAGCTCTGATGGTGAGGATGATGCCCAGCAGAGGAGGGGAATAGAGTGTCAGCTCTGATGGTGAGGATGATGCCCAGCAGAGGAGGGGAATAGAGTGTCAGCTCTGATGGTGAGGATGATGCCCAGCAGAGGAGGGGAATAGAGTGTCAGCTCTGATGGTGAGGATGATGCCCAGCAGAGGAGGGGAATAGAGTGTCAGCTCTGATGGTGAGGATGATGCCCAGCAGAGGAGGGGAATAGAGTGTCAGCTCTGATGGTGAGGATGATGCCCAGCAGAGGGGGAGAATAGAGTGTCCGCTCTGATGGTGAGGTTGATGCCCAGCAGAGGAAGGGAATAGAGTGTCAGCTCTGATGGTGAGGATGATGCCCAGCAGAGGGGGAGAATAGAGTGTCAGCTCTGATGGTGAGGATGATGCCCAGCAGAGGAGGGGAATAGAGTGTCAGCTCTGATGGTGAGGATGATGCCCAGCAGAGGAGGGGAATAGAGTGTCAGCTCTGATGGTGAGGATGATGCCCAGCAGAGGAGGGGAATAGAGTGTCAGCTCTGATGGTGAGGATGATGCCCAGCAGAGGAGGGGAATAGAGTGTCAGCTCTGATGGTGAGGATGATGCCCAGCAGAGGCGGGGAATAGAGTGTCAGCTCTGATGGTGAGGATGATGCCCAGCAGAGGAAGGGAATAGAGTGTCAGCTCTGATGGTGAGGATGATGCCCAGAAGAGGAGAATAGAGTGTCAGCTCTGATGGTGAGGATGATGCCCAGCAGAGGAAGGGAATAGAGTGTCAGCTCTGATGGTGAGGATGATGCCCAGCAGAGGCGGGGAATAGAGTGTCAGCTCTGATGGTGAGGATGATGCCCAGCAGAGGAGGGGAATAGAGTGTCAGCTCTGATGGTGAGGATGATGCCCAGCAGAGGGGGAGAATAGAGTGTCAGCTCTGATGGTGAGGATGATGCCCAGCAGAGGGGGAGAATAGAGTGTCAGCTCTGATGGTGAGGATGATGCCCAGCAGAGGAGGATAGAGTGTCAGCTCTGATGGTGAGGATGATGCCCAGCAGAGGAGGGGAATAGAGTGTCAGCTCTGATGGTGAGGATGATGCCCAGCAGAGGAGGGGAATAGAGTGTCAGCTCTGATGGTGAGGTTGATGCCCAGCAGAGGAAGGGAATAGAGTGTCAGCTCTGATGGTGAGGATGATGCCCAGCAGAGGGGGAGAATAGAGTGTCAGCTCTGATGGTGAGGATGATGCCCAGCAGAGGCGGGGAATAGAGTGTCAGCTCTGATGGTGAGGATGATGCCCAGCAGAGGAGGGGAATAGAGTGTCAGCTCTGATGGTGAGGATGATGCCCAGCAGAGGAGGATAGAGTGTCAGCTCTGATGGTGAGGATGATGCCCAGCAGAGGAGAGGAATAGAGTGTCAGCTCTGATGGTGAGGATGATGCCCAGCAGAGGAGGATAGAGTGTCAGCTCTGATGGTGAGGATGATGCCCAGCAGAGGAGAATAGAGTGTCAGCTCTGATGGTGAGGATGATGCCCAGCAGAGGAGAATAGAGTGTCAGCTCTGATGGTGAGGATGCTGCCCAGCAGAGGAGAGGAATAGAGTGTCAGCTCTGATGGTGAGGATGATGCCCAGCAGAGGAGGAGAATAGAGTGTCAGCTCTGATGGTGAGGATGATGCCCAGCAGAGGAAGGGAATAGAGTGTCAGCTCTGATGGTGAGGATGATGCCCAGCAGAGGAGGGAATAGACTGTCAGCTCTGATGGTGAGGATGATGCCCAGCAAAGGAGGAGAATAGAGTGTCAGCTCTGATGGTGAGGATGATGCCCAGAAGAGAAGGAGAATAGAGTGTCAGCTCTGATGGTTAGGATGATGCCCAGAAGAGAAGGAGAATAGAGTGTCAGCTCTGATGGTGAGGATGATGCCCAGCAGAGGAGAATAGAGTGTCAGCTCTGATGGTGAGGATGATGCCCAGCAGAGGGGGAGAATAGAGTGTCAGCTCTGATGGTGAGGATGATGCCCAGCAAAGGAGGAGAATAGAGTGTCAGCTCTGATGGTGAGGATGATGCCCAGCAAAGGAGGAGAATAGAGTGTCAGCTCTGATGGTGAGGATGATGCCCAGCAGAGGAGAGGAATAGAGTGTCAGCTCTGATGGTGAGGATGATGCCCAGCAGAGGGGAAGAATAGAGTGTCAGCTCTGATGGTGAGGATGATGCCCAGCAGAGGAGGGGAATAGAGTGTCAGCTCTGATGGTGAGGATGATGCCCAGCAGAGGGGGAGAATAGAGTGTCAGCTCTGATGGTGAGGATGATGCCCAGCAGAGGAGGATAGAGTGTCAGCTCTGATGGTGAGGATGATGCACAGAAGAGGAGAATAGAGTGTCAGCTCTGATGGTGAGGATGATGCCCAGCAGAGGAAGGGAATAGAGTGTCAGCTCTGATGGTGAGGATGAGGCCCAGCAGAGGGGGAGAATAGAGTGTCAGCTCTGATGGTGAGGATGATGCCCAGCAGAGGCGGGGAATAGAGTGTCAGCTCTGATGGTGAGGATGATGCCCAGCAGAGGAGGATAGAGTGTCAGCTCTGATGGTGAGGATGATGCCCAGCAGAGGCGGGGAATAGAGTGTCAGCTCTGATGGTGAGGATGATGCCCAGCAGAGGAAGGAAATAGAGTGTCAGCTCTGATGGTGAGGATGAGGCCCAGCAGAGGGGGAGAATAGAGTGTCAGCTCTGATGGTGAGGATGATGCCCAGCAGAGGCGGGGAATAGAGTGTCAGCTCTGATGGTGAGGATGATGCCCAGCAGAGGAGGATAGAGTGTCAGCTCTGATGGTGAGGATGATGCCCAGCAGAGGGGGAGAATAGAGTGTCAGCTCTGATGGTGAGGATGATGCCCAGCCGAGGAGGGGAATAGAGTGTCAGCTCTGATGGTGAGGATGATGCCCAGCAGAGGCGGGGAATAGAGTGTCAGCTCTGATGGTGAGGATGATGCCCAGCAGAGGAGGGGAATAGAGTGTCAGCTCTGATGGTGAGGATGATGCCCAGCAGAGGAGGATAGAGTGTCAGCTCTGATGGTGAGGATGATGCCCAGCAGAGGAGAGGAATAGAGTGTCAGCTCTGATGGTGAGGATGATGCCCAGCAGAGGAGGATAGAGTGTCAGCTCTGATGGTGAGGATGATGCCCAGCAGAGGAGAATAGAGTGTCAGCTCTGATGGTGAGGTTGATGCCCAGCAGAGGCGGGGAATAGAGTGTCAGCTCTGATGGTGAGGATGATGCCCAGCAGAGGCGGGGAATAGAGTGTCAGCTCTGATGGTGAGGATGATGCCCAGAAGAGAAGGAGAATAGAGTGTCAGCTCTGATGGGGAGGATGATGCCCAGCAGAGGAGGAGAATAGAGTGTCAGCTCTGATGGTGAGGATGATGCCCAGCAGAGGAGGAGAATAGAGTGTCAGCTCTGATGGTGAGGATGATGCCCAGCAGAGGGGAAGAATAGAGTGTCAGCTCTGATGGTGAGGATGATGCCCAGCAGAGGAAGGGAATAGAGTGTCAGCTCTGATGGTGAGGATGATGCCCAGCAGAGGAAGGGAATAGAGTGTCAGCTCTGATGGTGAGGATGATGCCCAGCAATGGAGGAGAATAGAGTGTCAGCTCTGATGGTGAGGATGATGCCCAGCAGAGGAGGGAATAGACTGTCAGCTCTGATGGTGAGGATGATGCCCAGCAGAGGAGAATAGAGTGTCAGCTCTGATGGTGAGGATGTTGCCCAGCAGAGGAGAAGAATAGAGTGTGAGCTCTGATGGTGAGGATGATGCCCAGCAGAGGAGAGGAATAGAGTGTCAGCTCTGATGGTGAGGATGATGCCCAGCAGAGGAGGAGAATAGAGTGTCAGCTCTGATGGTGAGGATGATGCCCAGCAGAGGAGAAGAATAGAGTGTCAGCTCTGATGGTGAGGATGATGCCCAGCAGAGGAAGGGAATAGAGTGTCAGCTCTGATGGTGAGGATGATGCCCAGCAGAGGAGGAGAATAGAGTGTCAGCTCTGATGGTGAGGATGATGCCCAGCAGAGGAGGGAATAGACTGTCAGCTCTGATGGTGAGGATGATGCCCAGCAGAGGAGGAGAATAGAGTGTCAGCTCTGATGGTGAGGATGATGCCCAGCAAAGGAGGAGAATAGAGTGTCAGCTCTGATGGTGAGGATGATGCCCAGAAGAGAAGGAGAATAGAGTGTCAGCTCTGATGGTGAGGATGATGCCCAGCAGAGGGGGAGAATAGAGTGTCAGCTCTGATGGTGAGGATGATGCCCAGCAGAGGAGGGGAATAGAGTGTCAGCTCTGATGGTGAGGATGATGCCCAGCAAAGGAGGAGAATAGAGTGTCAGCTCTGATGGTGAGGATGATGCCCAGCAAAGGAGGAGAATAGAGTGTCAGCTCTGATGGTGAGGATGATGCCCAGCAGAGGAGAGGAATAGAGTGTCAGCTCTGATGGTGAGGATGATGCCCAGCAGAGGGGAAGAATAGAGTGTCAGCTCTGATGGTGAGGATGATGCCCAGCAGAGGAGGGGAATAGAGTGTCAGCTCTGATGGTGAGGATGATGCCCAGCAGAGGGGAAGAATAGAGTGTCAGCTCTGATGGTGAGGATGATGCCCAGCAGAGGAGGGGAATAGAGTGTCAGCTCTGATGGTGAGGATGATGCCCAGCAAAGGAGGAGAATAGAGTGTCAGCTCTGATGGTGAGGATGATGCCCAGCAGAGGAGAGGAATAGAGTGTCCGCTCTGATGTTGAGGATGATGCCCAGCAAAGGAGGAGAATAGAGTGTCAGCTCTGATGGTGAGGATGTTGCCCAGCAAAGGAGGAGAATAGAGTGTCAGCTCTGATGGTGAGGATGATGCCCAGCAGAGGAGGAGAAAAGAGTGTCAGCTCTGATGGTGAGGATGATGCCCAGCAGAGGAGGAGAAAAGAGTGTCAGCTCTGATGGTGAGGATGATGCCCAGCAGAGGAGGAGAAAAGAGTGTCAGCTCTGATGGTGAGGATGATGCTCAGCAGAGGAGAATAGAGTGTCAGCTCTGATGGTGAGGATGATGCCCAGCAGAGGAGGGGAATAGAGTGTCAGCTCTGATGGTGAGGATGATGCCCAGCAGAGGAGGGGAATAGAGTGTCAGCTCTGATGGTGAGGATGCCCAGCAGAGGAGGGGAATAGAGTGTCAGCTCTGATGGTGAGGATGATGCCCAGCAAAGGAGGAGAATAGAGTGTCAGCTCTGATGGTGAGGACAATTCCCAGCAGAGGAAGGGAATAGAGTGTCAGCTCTGATGGTGAGGATGATGCCCAGCAGAGGAGGGGAATAGAGTGTCAGCTCTGATGGTGAGGATGATGCCCAGCAGAGGAGGAGAATAGAGTGTGAGCTCTGATGGTGAGGATGATGCCCAGCAGAGGAGGAGAATAGAGTGTGAGCTCTGATGGTGAGGATGATGCCCAGCAGAGGAGAGGAATAGAGTGTCAGCTCTGATGGTGAGGATGATGCCCAGCAGAGGAAGGGAATAGAGTGTCAGCTCTGATGGTGAGGATGATGCCCAGCAGAGGAGAGGAATAGAGTATCAGCTCTGATGGTGAGGATGATGCCCAGCAGAGGAGGAGAATAGAGTGTGAGCTCTGATGGTGAGGATGATGCCCAGCAGAGGAGGAGAATAGAGTGTCAGCTCTGATGGTGAGGATGATGCCCAGCAGAGGAGGAGAATAGAGTGTCAGCTCTGATGGTGAGGATGATGCCCAGCAGAGGAGAGGAATAGAGTGTCAGCTCAGATGGTGAGTGACATCAGTAGCAGGTGGCTGTGCAGCAATTAGCAAAGGGAAGAGAACTACAAGTCCCATCATGCACCTGGGGACCAAGCAAGCAAACAGAGCAGCAAAGCATTATGGGACTTGTAGTTCCCCGTTTTGATGGCGATGTAGCGGTCATCTGTCACAGCAATTAGAGTGTCAGCTCTTGTGCACCAGTCATTCTATATTGGGGGGGGGGGGCAGTACCTGGGCTCCTCAGCGCCGACAGTGAAGAATTTCGGGGCTCCTCCGCCTCGGCCGGGCGGGCGGGCAGCGGACACTGACACCCGGCTCTTCCCCCGTTAATAAAGGCCCGTGCAGCGCGGAGCCTCCGGTGTATATATATATATAGCGAAGGAGGAGCAGCTCCGCCACCGACCTCCTCTTCTCTACCTCACCGACACCTCGGCCTTCCGCTCACCGAAATCATTAATATGCAGCAAGGGGCGGGGCGAGATGTAGCAAAGGCGAGCGCTCATAGGCTGCGAGCTGCCCTCTCTGGGCGGGGCTACAGCCGGTGCACAGGCTTTGGAGGGCGGAGCTAACGGATGACAGCCTTTGTGATAGGCCGCCGGTGGTCACGATGGGCGGGGCTAGAGCCGGTGCACAGGCTGTGAAGTGCAAAGGGAGGGGCGGAGCTAACGGATGACAGCGCTTGTGATAGGCCGCCGGTGGTCATGATGGGCGGGGATAGAGCCTGTGCATTAGCTGACGCAGCGGCGGCTGTTGCCAGGATCGGGGCAGACGGGGATCCCAGAATGGCGCTGATAGGAGGAGGGGGAGGGCTGACCCAGAGAGATAAAGGGACTCGATGGGGAGATGTCGTTCTAATAGTAAAGATCATCCTCAGCATCAGAGCTGACACTCTATTCTCCATTGCTGGGCATCATCCTCGCCATCAGAGCTGACACTCTATTCTCCATTGCTGGGCATCATCCTCGCCATCAGAGCTGACACTCTATTCTCCATTGCTGGGCATCATCCTCGCCATCAGAGCTAACACTCTATTCTCCATTGATGGGCATCATCCTCGCCATCAGAGCTAACACTCTATTCTCCTCTGCTGGGCATCATCCTCACCATAAGAGCTGACACTCTGTTCTCCTCCTCTGCTAAGCATCATCCTCACCATCAGAGCTGACACTCTATTCTCCTCCTCTGCTGAGCATCATCCTCGCCATCAGAGCTGACACTCTATTCTATACCTCCTAAGTGTCCCTGATTTGGAGGGATTGTCCCTCTTTGGAATCTACGTCCCCTTATTCCTCGCTGTCCTCCTTTACCCTCTGAGGTTTACCATACAGATCTGCATCAATAAATGATTCATTTGCCTACTCAATGTGTTTATATTGTTTTAACTGTTACAACCTGCTATTCATCCTCTATTGAAGGGGCGTGGCCTAATTTAACAAATGCCCCTCTTTCCCACCCGGAAAAGTTGGGAGGTATGTCTATTCCCCCTCCTCTGCTGGGCATCATCCTCACCATCAGAGCTGACATTCTATTCCCCCTCCTCTGCTGGGCATCATCCTCACCATCAGAGCTGACATTCTATTCCCCCTCCTCTGCTGGGCAACATCCTCACCATAAGAGCTGACACTCTACTCCCCTCCTCTGCTGGGCATCATCCTCACCATAAGAGCTGACACTCTATTCCTCTCCTCTGCTGGGCATCATCCTCACCATCAGAGCTGACACTCTATTCCCTTCCTCTGCTGGGCATCATCCTCACCATCAGAGCTGACACTCTAGTCCCCTCCTCTGCTGGGCATCATCCTCACCATCAGAGCTTACACTCTATTCCCCTCCTCTGCTGGGCATCATCCTCACCATCAGAGCTTACACTCTATTCCCCTCCTCTGCTGGGCATCATCCTCACCATCAGAGCTTACACTCTATTCCCCTCCTCTGCTGGGCATCATCCTCACCATCAGAGCTGACACTCTATTCTCCTCCTCTGCTGGGCATAATCCTCACCATCAGAGCTGACACTCTATTCTCCTCTGCTGGGCATCATCTTCACCATCAGAGCTGACACTCTATTCCCCTCCTCTGCTGGAAATCATCCTCACCATCAGAGCTGACACTCTATTCCCCTCCTCTGCTGGGCATCATCCTCACCATCAGAGCTTACACTCTATTCCCTTCCTCTGCTGGGCATCATCCTCACCATCAGAGCTGACACTCTATTCCCCTCCTCTGCTGGAAATCATCCTCGCCATCAGAGCTGACACTCTATCCCCTCCCCTGCTGGGCATCATCCTCACCATCAGAGCTGACACTCTATTCCTCTCCTCTGCTAGGCAGCATCCTCACCATCAGAGCTGACACTCTATTCTTCTCCTCTGCTGGGCAACATCCTCACCATCAGAGCTGACACTCTATTCCCCTCCTCTGCTGGAAATCATCCTCACCATCAGAGCTGACACTCTATTTCCCTCCTCTGCTGGGCATCATCCTCACCATCAGAGCTGACACTCTATTCTCCTCCTCTGCTGGGCATCATCCTCACCATCAGAGCTGACACTCTATTCCTCTCCTCTGCTAGGCAGCATCCTCACCATCAGAGCTGACACTCTATTCTCCTCTGCTGGGCATCATCCTCACCATCAGAGCTGACACTCTATTCTTCTCCTCTGCTGGGCAACATCCTCACCATCAGAGCTGACACTCTATTCCCCTCCTCTGCTGGGCATCATCCTCACCATCAGAGCTGACACTCTATTATTCTCCTCTGCTGGGCAACATCCTCACCATCAGAGCTGACACTCTATTCCCCTCCTCTGCTGGGCATCATCCTCACCATCAGAGCTGACACTCTATTCTTCTCCTCTGCTGGGCAACATCCTCACCATCAGAGCTGACACTCTATTCTTCTCCTCTGCTGGGCATCATCCTCACCATCAGAGCTGACACTCTATTCTCCTCCTCTGCTGGGCATCATCCTCACCATCAGAGCTGACACTCTATTCTACTCTGCTGGGCATCATCCTCACCATCTGAGCTGACACTCTATTCCCCTCCTCTGCTGGGCATCATCCTCACCATCAGAGCTGACACTCTATTCTTCTCCTCTGCTGGGCAACATCCTCACCATCAGAGCTGACACTCTATTCCCCTCCTCTGCTGGGCATCATCCTCACCATCAGAGCTGACACTCTATTCTTCTCCTCTGCTGGGCAACATCCTCACCATCAGAGCTGACACTCTATTCTCCTCTGCTGGGCATCATCCTCACCATCAGAGCTGACACTCTATTCTTCTCCTCTGCTGGGCATCATCCTCACCATCAGAGCTGACACTCTATTCTCCTCTGCTGGGCATCAGTCTCAATATCAGAGCTGACACTCTATTCTCCTCTGCTGGGCATCATCCTCACCATCAGAGCTGACACTCTATTCTTCTCCTCTGCTGGGCAACATCCTCACCATCAGAGCTGACACTCTATTCCTCTCCTCTGCTGGGCATCATCCTCACCATCAGAGCTGACACTCTATTCCCCTCCTCTGCTGGGCATCATCCTCACCATCAGAGCTGACACTCTATTATTCTCCTCTGCTGGGCAACATCCTCACCATCAGAGCTGACACTCTATTCCCCTCCTCTGCTGGGCATCATCCTCACCATCAGAGCTGACACTCTATTCTTCTCCTCTGCTGGGCAACATCCTCACCATCAGAGCTGACACTCTATTCTTCTCCTCTGCTGGGCATCATCCTCACCATCAGAGCTGACACTCTATTCTCCTCCTCTGCTGGGCATCATCCTCACCATCAGAGCTGACACTCTATTCTCCTCCTCTGCTGGGCATCATCCTCACCATCAGAGCTGACACTCTATTCCCTTCCTCTGCTGGGCATCATCCTCACCATCAGAGCTGACACTCTATTCTTCTCCTCTGCTGGGCATCATCCTCACCATCAGAGCTGACACTCTATTCTTCTCCTCTGCTGGGCAACATCCTCACCATCAGAGCTGACACTCTATTCCTCTCCTTTGCTGGGCATCATCCTCACCATCAGAGCTGACACTCTATTCTCCTCTGCTGGGCAACATCCTCACCATCAGAGCTGACACTCTATTCTCCTCTGCTGGGCAACATCCTCACCATCAGAGCTGACACTCTATTCTCCTCTGCTGGGCATCATCCTCACCATCAGAGCTGACACTCTATTCTCCTCCTCTGCTGGGCAACATCCTCACCATCAGAGCTGACACTCTATTCCTCTCCTCTGCTGGGCATCATCCTCACCATCAGAGCTGACACTCTATTCCCCACCTCTGCTGGGCATCATCCTCACCATCAGAGCTGACACTCTATTCTCCTCCTCTGCTGGGCATTATCCTCACCATCAGAGCTGACACTCTATTCTCCTCCATTGCTGGGCATCATCCTCACCATCAGAGCTGACACTCTATTCTCCTCCTCTGCTGGGCATTATCCTCACCATCAGAGCTGACACTCTATTCCCCTCCTCTGCTGGGCATCATCCTCACCATCAGAGCTGACACTCTATTCTCCTCCTCTGCTGGGCATCATCCTCACCATCAGAGCTGACACTCTATTCCCCTCCTCTGCTGGGCATCATCCTCACCATCAGAGCTGACACTCTATTCTCCTCCTCTGCTGGGCATCATCCTCACCATCAGAGCTGACACTCTATTCTCCTCCTCTGCTGGGCATCATCCTCACCATCAGAGCTGACACTCTATTCCCTTCCTCTGCTGGGCATCATCCTCACCATCAGAGCTGACACTCTATTCTCCTCTGCTGATGTGAAAAGCTATAGAGAAACTCTGTCAAATTCACCAGTTAATTAATGAGCTAAATAAGAACTCTACTGCCGTTGGCAAAGCTTTTTTAAGAGGATGTGATAAAATTAAAATGAACCAACCAACAAAATTGCTTAAGGGGATCTCTACAGTCTGAGATCAGTAATCAGTAAAATGATCAGTGGTTTAAAGGGGGGACCCCCCCCCCTTCCCGTCAACAATGAGTGGATAAAACATTGAAGTTGTCTCTCTTTTATAAATATCAATTCATGGGTTTTAATTTTGATTAAAAAAAAAAATCAACAAAATAAAGGGGAACCCCCACTAAAATATAAATGCTAAATTAGAACTCTGCTGCTGCCTGCAAATACATGAGTTTGCTAAAGGAGGCCCAAACTGTCATGATAGCTTAATAATCAACATGGAAAAGGGCAAAAAGCTCCCTTGTACTTGAGTAGTTGCATTTCAAATAGCAAAGGAGACCCCCTCCCCCTTTGAAGGCAGAGGTTTTCTCTTTTTTATTCCTCTAGTAGCAGCGGAGTTCTCCTTTACCCTCACACTCGACCTTAGCGTTCCTCTTTATCAAATTGGTTTATCGGGTTATTTAGAAATAGGGCTAGAGCTCCTGTTACAGTCCTTTTTGTCAAACGTATATGCAAATGACAGCAGAGTTCTCCTTTAGCATAGCAATTTATTAGCAAATGGGGGAGTTATCATTTATATTATACATGGCAAGAGAGACCCTCTTAACACCGCAAATTGACTGATATGTATTTAGATATTTATTTTCTCCTCTAATTTGTTGCAGGGGAGTTCCCCTTTATCCTTCCCCGATTAGTTCGCTGAGCTCATTGAATGTAGAATTCCCATTTAGCAAATGTACAGATTTTCAGATTGGGGTCGATTTAGGTCCTCTTTAGCAATTCCATTCATTGGCAGGTGGCAGCAGAATTCTCTTTTGGCAGGTGTTGGAGTTCCCCTTTATCTCCGTGGAATGTTTTGTTAAAGGCCACCCCTATAATTATATGCAGATCCGAGAGACCAAAAGGGAGGCTTCTTTTTCTTTTTTTAAATCTAAAACTACATTAAGCTAAAGGGGAACCCTGCTATGGCATGCAGATGTTTTACTGTATGTGCAGGCTGATTCATGACTAGCGCCAGGTGAGCATCTGTACAGAGGCGCTTAGAGCGATCGCTAGTATACGCTGTGATCGGCTATCGGGCGCTGTAACAGAGCGTCTCATTCGCTGTAGTAACCTGGCCGGCATTGATGAATGGGATGTATGTTGGGCACTCTAACACCAGTACAGCGCTGCAGGGAGCAAGAGGTAGCGCCAGCTCAGTGCGATCGACTCTCAGCGACTCACACCGTATTCAACCAAAAAACACACACACACAACGTCGGCGCTCGGGATCTGGGCACTGTAGCATAGAGCGCCAGACACTGTGTGATTGAAGTCTGTTTTTGAACACATATCCACCAGTAACAAAGTGAAAATACATGAAATGACATTGTTATAACAATTTAGTGCCAGACCTGTAATGACAATTCTGCATAAAAATATAAAAAATCTAAAAAGTTTTAAAAAATGACTCTTTCTAGGCCAGGAGACGTCACACAATTATTTGAAAGAAAAAAAAAATAAAAACAAAAAACCCTGTTTAAACAGAAGAAGAGGAACATCCATTGAAATGTATGGGAGAGCGACAGGTAGCGACAGGTAATACCTGGAGCTCTGGAAGCTAGAGCGCCGGCCCTATATGCTGAGCCGCCTGTAATGATGAATCGTACACTACATGGTGCTGTTAGAGTCGCTCATCAGAATCGCTTTCATAAATGTGGTTTTGCGTACAGCTCTCGGCGTTCACCAGACGCTGCCTGCCGCTACGAGGCGCTAACTGGCGCTATCCCTTAATGAATAATCCCCTTAGTCTCCTGTCTTTTTTAATCTAAACTACAGGTTAAAAATCATAACGCCACAGCGCAGTGCATGCTGGGAAAATATGTTTATATAGACATGGTCACAAGGGCGTGATTGAATGGAGAGGGTCAGCTCCCCTTTATCAGCGTTCTACTGCCCCCTAAAGGCTATAGGTGAAATATCCAGTAGCACACTTTGTCTTTTAAAGTGGACCAAAACCCACCGCGATCGGCCCGGGAATCTATAAGATTATATTATATTGATTCCCTCCATTCCAAAATCGGGATGCCCCATTGTGTGGTCGCCCAATGTACTTACCTTGCCTCCCGATCCAACAGTGCATGGGGGAGCCGCGGTTGCATCCCCGCTATCCCTCTATCAGGGCGCATGTCAGGCATTTGTGAATGCCTGTTAGAGGGAAGCGGGGGATGCGGCTGCCAGCGCACTCGGAGATGCTGGCCTTAGACGACGTGACGTCAGCAGCTCCGAGCGCACTGATTGGACGAGTGGACGCGCACGCGCCGTAGGACTGAGAAGAGGTTAGTAAGCTTCGGCGATCTGGGGGGTTTCACGCAGCGGTTTCACTATTAGGGTGCCCCGGGTGCAAGGACCAAAACCCAGGATAGTCAAATTCCTGGGTGTTGGTCTACTTTAAGGATAATATAACACTGAATGTGGACCTAAACCCTCTTTGGCAAGTGTGTGCCTAATAAGGACCTTAATGATACCTTTTCCTCATGGAGCTCTGTATAATGGGGGATAGGAAACTGTTTCACACAAGTACTTCTGCTTTTTTGTGCAATGCTTCCATAGGATGGAGCTCTGCAATGTGAAAAGGTGAGTATGTCTCTAATAGAGGGCTCGCTGATGGCACCAGGGGGTATGTGAGGTTTGTTTCTTGTTCCCTATCTCTTAAATGCAAGGCTCACTGGGGGGCATGGGGTCTGTTTAGTTAGTGACTCTATAAGCCTAGTCTCCCAACCCTAATCCCACTATACCTTGTCTGACCATCTGTGGGGTCACCGACCTCCCTCCCCACCGGGGCCAATAATCAGCTCTTGGCTGAAGACATTCCTGCTGAGGCCCCCCAACCATGACGCCGGGGCTATATCATTGGGGGCTTGTGGGTACAGTGGGGCTGGGCTTCCTTGGCTTGTGGGTACAGTGGGGCTGGGCTTCCTTGGCTTGTGGGTACAGGAGGCTGGGTACAGTGGGGCTGGGCTTCCTTGGCTTGTGGGTACAGGAGGCTGGGTACAGTGGGGCTGGGCTTCCTTGGCTTGTGGATACAGTGGGGCTGGGTACAGTGGGGCTGGGCTTCCTTGGCTTGTGGGTACAGTGAGGCTGGGCATCCTTGGCTTGTGGGTACAGGATGCTGGGTACAGTGGGGCTGGGCTTCCTTGGCTTGTGGGTACAGTGGGGCTGGGTTTCCTTGGCTTGTGGGTACAGGAGGCTGGGTACAGTGGGGCTGGGCTTCCTTGGCTTGTGGATACAGTGGGGCTGGGTACAGTGGGGCTGGGCTTCCTTGGCTTGTGGGTACAGTGGGGCTGGGCTTCCTTGGCTTGTGGGTACAGGAGGCTGGGTACAGTGGGGCTGAGCTTCCTTGGCTTGTGGGTACAGGAGGCTGGGTACAGTGGGGCTGGGCTTCCTTGGCTTGTGGATACAGTGGGGCTGGGCTTCCTTGGCTTGTGGGTACAGTGGGGCTGGGCTTCCTTGGCTTGTGGGTACAGTGGGGCTGGGCTTCCTTGGCTTGTGGGTACAGGAGACTGGGTACAGTGGGGCTGGGCTTCCTTGGCTTGTGGGTACAGTGGGGCTGGGCTTCCTTGGCTTGTGGGTACAGGAGGCTGGGTACAGTGGGGCTGGGCTTCCTTGGCTTGTGGGTACAGTGGGGCTGAGCTTCCTTGGCTTGTGGGTACAGTGGGGCTGGGGACAGTGGGACTGGGCTTCCTTGGCTTGTGGGTACAGTGGGGCTGAGCTTCCTTGGCTTGTGGGTACAGTGGGGCTGGGTACAGTGGGGCTGGGCTTCCTTGGCTTGTGGGTACAGTGGGGCTGAGCTTCCTTGGCTTGTGGGTACAGTGGGGCTGAGTACAGTGGGGCTGGGCTTCCTTGGCTTGTGGGTACAGGAGGCTGGGTACAGTGGGGCTGAGCTTCCTTGGCTTGTGGGTACAGTGGGGCTGGGTACAGTGGGGCTGAGCTTCCTTGGCTTGTGGGTACAGGAGGCTGGGTACAGTGGGGCTGGGCTTCCTTGGCTTGTGGGTACAGGAGGCTGGGTACAGTGGGGCTGAGGTTCCTTGGCTTGCGGGTACAGGGGGCTGAGAGGGAGACTAAGGGAGCAGGGATTGGATGCAGCAGCCCAACTGGCCCCAAAGCAAAGTGACCCACCGGGCATTGTCCGGTGTCTCCTTATGGCCAGTCCGCCCCTGTTTGTCATAGTATATAGTATGAGGCCTGTAAAGCAGAACAAAACCCACCACCGGCTTTCCCCATGTGTGAAACCCCCCCCCCCCCCCAGGGTGCGACAATCACTTACCGATGAGAGCCGTCTTGCATGACTAATGTCTCTCATTGTTCTCATTGTTTTCCGCATCCCCTGCATCCTCAGGCTGTGCGCAGGAGGTGTGGGGGATGCGGCATTACACGTTCCCCATTGGATGGGAACACACGCATGTGCCTTTGCACCGGGGAAAGGTGGGTGATTGCAATCTTTCTTAGGGGTTTCAACACAGCGGTGCATCCCAATTCAGGGTAACAAAACCAAACCCGGGCTTTGTTCCGCTTTAAAGTGGACCAACACCCAGGATTTTCACTATCCTGGGTGTTGGTCCACTTCCGTTGTGTGAAACCCCCCAGAATGCCCGGAAACACTCACCTCACCACGCTCCTACGCGGGCGCTCGTCCAATCAGAGCGCTCAGAGCCGCTGTGGTATGCACGTACAAGCGGCGTCCAACCACAGCGGTTCTGAGCGCTGGAGGCCGCATCTCGCGCTTCCCTCTAACAGGGAGCGCACCCGCGCAGACCATTCACGAACGGCCGCCCTGCTAGAGGGAAGCGTGAGATGCGGCCGCGGCCCGCGCATGCACTGTTGGAACGAGGTTAAGGTAAGGTTTCTGGGCGTCCTGCTGGGTTTCACACAGCAGGGCATCCCGATTTCGGATGCCCCGCGGGGGGGGATCTGATCGGCCAGGGAATCTATCAGCGGTGGGTGTTGGTCCACTTTAAGGGATATCAAACGGGGAGAGGACAAGAGGCTGATCGGGGCGGGGATTCAGTCACCCATAGGCCGCCTTTTCCATACATACAGTTTCCCCCCATGGATGGATGATGGTAAATCAAGCAGCCAGGGTGGGTTCAGGGTCTTTAGGCGCAGGGCATTATACCACTCTGTGAAGGGGAAGTCCTACTTCCTCTCTGCTGCTGCTTCCAGCACCTCCCCCCTCACCTGACCACAAGCCTGAGACTCCTTGTCAGGTGACACCCCCTCTTTTAGTCATAGGCTGGAATGGAGCCCTCCATCAAGAAGGCTTGAGGGGAGCCGCACTGTCACTGAAGCCCAGCTCACTTCAATGCAATGTACACAGTGTGCTTACATCACTCAGCTCTGCCACTCCCATTACAGAGGACAACACAACATGAGATGACACTTTTTATTCTAATTACACTGGCAATATAGATTCGGTTTAAAAAAAAAAAAAAAAGAGCTTTGCCAAGTGTAGCCCAACTTTGAGCAGGCAATGCCGTTGATGACTTAAAGTGGACCAAAACCTAGGATTTTGACTATCCTGGGTTTTGATCCTTGCCTCCGGGGCACCCCAATCGGGGTGCCTCACTGTGTGATACCCCCCAGCTCGCCCGAACAAACTCCCCTCTTCCTGGTCGTATGGTGCATGCGCGGCCGCTTGTCCAATCAGCGCGCTCGGATCTGCTCACGTCAGCTCGTCTAAGGCTGATCTGAGTCGCCCTGGAGGCCGCATCCCCCGCTACTCTCTAACAGGGAGCACGTGCCTTGCTAGAGGGATAGCGGGGATGTGGCCGTGGCACGCGCATGCGCCAATTGGTGTTGGTCTGCTCTGGGGCAGGGGGCATCCCAATTGCCGGGGTCCCCACTTGACCCCACACCAGATCTTACCCCACACCATGTGACTTACCCCACACCAGAACTTACCTAACACCATGTGACTTACCCCACACCATGTGACTTACCCCACACCGGAACTTACCGTACACCATGTGACTTACCCCACACCAGAACTTACCCCATACCATGTGACTTACCCCACATCAGAACTTACCCCACATCAGAACTTACCGTACACCATGTGACTTACCCCACACTGGAACTTACCGTACACCATGTGACTTGCCCCACACCAGAACTTACCCCATACCATGTGACTTACCCCACATCAGAACTTACCCCACACCATGTGACTTACCCCACATCAGAACTTACCCCACACTATGTGACTTACCCCACATCAGAACTTACCCCACACCATGTGACTTACCCCACATCAGAACTTACCGCACACCATGTGACTTACCCCACACCATGTGACTTACCCCACATCAGAACTTACCCCACACCATGTGACTTACCCCACACCATGTGACTTACCCCACACCATGTGACTTACTTACCCCACCCCAGAACCGCGCAGTACTCACCAGAGCGGTGATTTCCTCAGCGGGATATTCCGAATGTTTCTGAGATGGAAAATGTTGGCGGCGTGCCATCAGCATGTTGTGAAATGAAACGTCGCAGGAGCTTTGCAGAGCTGGGCCGTCCCTTAATCTCTGGGATTACAGACACAGGCCGGGTGCGCCGCTTTCCCATGAGCACTTATATTGATACCGCTCCCTAATTGTCTCCTGTCCTCGCTGTACTGACATTGCAGCTAATTGGGGTCTAGAAGAGGAGCAATACCCCCCCTCGTGTCTGGGAGGAGGGTCGGTCCACCTCTTTATGGGGCATCCCCAATGGAAAGAGCGCAGCTGATTGGCTGGCCGGCTCGCACATGTGCTGTGGGAATAATGAGGAAAAGGTGAGTTTATGGGGGATGCACACAGTGAGGCATTACAGATGAGGTTCCCCAGCCAAAGAGGAACAAAACCCAGGAAATAAAAGGGGAGCAAATCTGAAGGGCCAGTCCTGGATTTTAAAGGCCAGAATGGGATGTCCCTGGTAAACACACTTTCATGAGGAC
Source organism: Gastrophryne carolinensis (assembly GCA_027917425.1). NCBI lineage: Eukaryota > Metazoa > Chordata > Amphibia > Anura > Microhylidae > Gastrophryne > Gastrophryne carolinensis. The sequence goes on from CM051239.1 coordinate 424,687,244, forward strand.
CTAAAGCCCCTTTAGAGATTCCAATAGATATGATATACCTCATACCTTCATGAGGACCTAAAGCCCCTCTAGAGATTTGAATAAACATGACATCTTATCCTTTATCACAAGTAAATATGTTCACTACTATCTCTCACTCACAAGGACAGTTGAGTGAGTGATAATCTTTAAATAAAAACAAGCCTCTTTTTTTCTAGATGGGGATTTATATGGCTTCATCTTAGCCAGTGAAGTGTCAGATATGACTCCCAGGTTTGTGTCTGCCCCCCCCCCCCCCCCCCCTCGTTGGCAAATGTCCGGAATCCGCTGCTGTGCAATCTTGAACATACATTTTGGGGTACTTTCAGGTACACGTGTTATTGGAATAAAATGATAAAATTATATTGTATATGTGTTATTGGAAGCATGGGCAGTTACATGGCAAATGAAGTTTAACGCAGATAAATGTAACGTTATGCACATGGGAAGGAGAAATCTGTGTCATGATTACACACTAAATAAAGAAACACTTGGTAAAACAACAATGGAAAAGGACCTAGAGGTTTTAGTTAACAATAAGCTCAACTGTAGTAATCAATGCCAGGCAGCTGCTGCCAAGGCAAATAGGATCATGGGGTGCATCAGGAGGGGCATAGGTGCTCATGACCAAAGCATCATTTTACCCCTGTACAAGTCACTGGTCAGACCCCATATGGAATACTGTGTACAGTTCTGGGCCCCTGTGCTTAAGAAGGACATATCAGAACTGGAGCGCGTTCAAAGAAGGGCAACAAAGTTAATAAAAGGAGTGCGGGGGCTAGAGTACCCGGAAAGATTGTCCAAGTTAGGTTTATTTAGTCTAGAAAAAAGACGATTGAGGGGTGATCTAATAACTATGTATAAATATATTCGGGGTCAATACAAAGATCTGTCCCACAATCTATTTATACCCCGGAGTGTAACCATAACCCGAGGGCATCCACTAAGGTTAGAGGAAAGGTGCTTTCTCCACCGACATAGGAGGGGATTCTTCTCTGTAAGAGCAGTGAGACTATGGAACTCGCTGCCAGAGGAGGTAGTAATGATGGATACAGTAAAAATGTTAAAATGTGGCCTTGATGCCTTCCTGGCATGTAATAACATTTCCAGCTATGGCTACTAGACCACTGGAAGGAGATCTATAGTGGCCGGGATGCCTTCCTTGCATGTAATAACATTTCCAGCTATGGCTACTAGACCACTGGAAGGAGATCTATAGTGGCCGGGATGCCTTCCTTGCATGTAATAACATTTCCAGCTATGGCTACTAGACCACTGGAAGGAGATCTATAGTGGCCGGGATGCCCTCCTTGCATGTAATAACATTACCAGCTATGGCTACTAGACCACTGGAAGGAGATCTATAGTGGCCGGGATGCCCTCCTTGCATGTAATAACATTACCAGCTATGGCTACTAGACCACTGGAAGGAGATCTATAGTGGCCGGGATGCCCTCCTTGCATGTAATAACATTACCAGCTATGGCTACTAGACCACTGGAAGGAGATCTATAGTGGCCGGGATGCCCTCCTTGCATGTAATAACATTACCAGCTATGGCTACTAGACCACTGGAAGGAGATAAACAGGCTGAACTGGATGGACTAAAGTCTTTATTCAGCCGCACATACTATGTTACTATGCTTATTAGCTAACTATGATATTTGTACTAACAGTGATTTATGCAAAGTGGCGCTGAAGAAGCCTAGCAAACTAGGCGAAACTAGTCCGCCCTATCTGATCATTGGAAACCCAAGTACATAAAGATTGTCTTGAGTGACATGTATTATTGTTTGAACCGGCCCCTTATGATGAATGCAAGGCTGTGTGTAGTGTTATGACGAGTTTTGAATATGTGGATTGTTGAATAATAAAATGTAAGACATTGCACTGTCCTTTTAAATATCTATATGCCTATTGCTGGTGGTTTCATTGTCATTTCCAATTTGATGCGAGGTTTGGAGCTGCCGTCATTCTGTGGGGTAAGACTTATCCCCAGGTCCATTTCTGTCTGTTCTCTTTGGGGAGCCATTCAGCGCTCTCTGTTTCTCTGTTTTTGAAGCAATTGTTTTGCTTCAGTTTTATTACATTGTGCTCTTATCTTTTTCACTCCCCCCCCCCTTTTTTTATTTTTTTTCCTTCTCTTCTATTTCTTGTTGTGTTTGGTTCAGCTCTATTTATCTCATTTTTCATACTCATTAAATAGCCCCAAAATTCTGTATCCCTGGTAAACTCACATTTCCCAGCGGCTTCCACAGCGCTGTAAACTTCAAAGGCCACATCTACGTGTAAACACAGCCGCTTGCTCATTAACATGCACGGCAAATTGCTCTGATTGGACGAGAGCCCGTGTATGTGCTTATAGGGCTGGGAAAAGATATGTTTTTATGGGCGAACTGGAGGGGTTTCACTTAGCAGGCCATGATTGAGCAGACATCCAGCTGATTTAAAGCAGAACAAAACCCATTGCAGGACGACCCTGGGCTGAATCCACTGACAAGTCTGGAGGAAAGAAGGGAGGGGGGGACATGATGGAGACCTTTATATATGTGAAAGGATTGAATAAGGTTCAGGAGGGAAGTGTTTTTAAGAAGAAGCTTAATGATAGAACAAGGGGGCCCAACCTGAAGCTAGTCGGAGGGAAGATCAGGAGCAATGTTAGAAAATAATATTTTACAGAAAGAGTAGTAGATGCCGGGAACAAACTTCCAGCAGAGGTAGTTGAAAAATCAACAGTCACTGAATTTAAACATGCCTGGGATAAGCCTCCATCTATCCTAAGATAAAGAGAACATACAGTATACACATAGGATACAGAGAACATACAGTATACACATAAGATACAGAGAACATACAGTATACACATAAGATACAGAGAACATACAGTATATACATAAGATACAGAGAACATACAGTATACACATAAGATACAGAGAACATACAGTATACACATAAGATACAGAGAACATACAGTATATACATAAGATACAGAGAACATACAGTATACACATAAGATACAGAGAACATACAGTATACACATAAGATACAGAGAACATACAGTATATACATAAGATACAGAGAACATACAGTATACACATAAGATACAGAGAACATACAGTATATACATAAGATACAGAGAACATACAGTATACACATAAGATACAGAGAACATACAGTATATACATAAGATACAGAGAACATACAGTATACACATAAGATACAGAGAACATACAGTATACACATAAGATACAGAGAACATACAGTATATACATAAGATACAGAGAACATACAGTATACACATAAGATACAGAGAACATACAGTATACACATAAGATACAGAGAACATACAGTATACACATAAGATACAGAGAACATACAGTATACACATAAGATACAGAGAACATACAGTATATACATAAGATACAGAGAACATACAGTATACACATAAGATACAGAGAACATACAGTATACACATAAGATACAGAGAACATACAGTATACACATAAGATACAGAGAACATACAGTATACACATAAGATACAGAGAACATACAGTATATACATAAAATACAGAGAACATACAGTATGCTGGGGAATAGTTTTTTTAAGGATTTTGGCTGAAGTTGCGGTTTAAGGTTTTTATCCTGAGCCGGGTTTTATTATCCTGCTCATTAACGATGATGATTTCCTGTCTGTCTCCTGACTCTGACCTTGTAATCGCACTGACCCGCTCATGACCTGATGCGCGGCTCTTCCTCGCGCCCATCACCCTCTTGTCTGGCTCCGATATCCTTCTTTATATTTTATTTATTTATATTTTTGTTGCCGGGCGGTTTATTGCCTTTTCATCACTTTTTTATTTGGCGGCCGGGGAAGATGTTTGCTTGTTCACAGCTTCCTTTCCTTCCGATGTTGGCGGCGGCCGCGCTCCCGGCAGGATGATAAGGAAGCACTAAAGGTTTCCTCTCGCTGCAACGCGTCACATAAACACTGTGAATGAACTGATCCCGTATCATCGGCTCCGGACCCGGCTATTTATCAATCAGGGTTACAGGCTATAGACAGGCAGGGATCAGGGCAGGCAGCATAGGGTCACAGACTATAGACAGGCAGGGATCAGGGCAGGCAGATCAGGGTCACAGACTATAGACAGGCAGGGATCAGGGCAGGCAGATCAGGGTCACAGGCTATAGACAGGCAGAGATCAGGGCAGGCAGCTCAGGGTCACAGACTATAGACAGGCAGGGATCAGGGCAGGCAGCATAGGGTCACAGGCTATAGACAGGCAGGGATCAGGGCAGGCAGTATAGGGTCACAGGCTATAGACAGGCAGGGATCAGGGCAGGCAGATCAGGGTCACAGACTATAGACAGGCAGGGATCAGGGCAGGCAGCTCAGGGTCACAGACTATAGACAGACAGGGATCAGGGCAGGAAGATCAGGGTCACAGACTATAGACAGGCAGGGATCAGGGCAGGCAGCATAGGGTCACAGGCTATAGACAGGCAGGGATCAGGGCAGGCAGTATAGGGTCACAGGCTATAGACAGGCAGGGATCAGGGCAGGCAGATCAGGGTCACAGACTATAGACAGGCAGGGATCAGGGCAGGCAGCTCAGGGTCACAGACTATAGACAGACAGGGATCAGGGCAGGAAGATCAGGGTCACAGACTATAGACAGGCAGGGATCAGGGCAGGCAGATCAGGGTCACAGACTATAGACAGGCAGGGATCAGGGCAGGCAGCACAGGGTCACAGACTATAGACAGGCAGGGATCAGGGCAGGCAGATCAGGGTCACAGACTATAGACAGGCAGGGGTCAGGGCAGGCAGCTCAGGGTCACAGACTATAGACAGGCAGGGATCAGGGCAGGCAGCTCAGGGTCACAGACTATAGACAGGCAGGGATCAGGGCAGGCAGATCAGGGTCACAGACTATAGACAGGCAGGGATCAGGGCAGGCAGCTCAGGGTCACAGACTATAGACAGGCAGGGATCAGGGCAGGCAGCTCAGGGTCACAGACTATAGACAGGCAGGGATCAGGGCAGGCAGATCAGGGTCACAGACTATAGACAGGCAGGGATCAGGGCAGGCAGATCAGGGTCACAGACTATAGACAGGCAGGGATCAGGGCAGGCAGCTCAGGGTCACAGACTACAGACAGGCAGGGATCAGGGCAGGCAGCTCAGGGTCACAGAATATAGACAGGCAGGGGTCAGGGCAAACAGCTCAGGGTCACAGACTATAGACAGGCAGGGGTCAGGGCAGGCAGCTCAGGGTCACAGACTATAGACAGGCAGGGATCAGGGCAGGCAGCTCAGGGTCACAGACTATAGACAGGCAGAGATCAGGGCAGGCACCTCAGGGTCACAGACTATAGACAGGCAGGGGTCAGGGCAGGCAGCTCAGGGTCACAGACTATAAACAGGCAGGGATCAGGGCAGGCAGCTCAGGGTCACAGAATATAGAGGGACTAACTTTTGCCTGGGGAGGGGAGGTTTTAAAGCTGGGTATCATGATCTGTAATGCCCCGCTGTGTGAAACCCCCACAAAGACTCACCTTTCTGGGGTCCCATGGCACATTCTCTACACCTTCCTGATATATTTGCGGCTGAGGTGTGCCCTGAGCTGGGCATGGGAGCGCATCACAGACCGCAGGGAGGCCAGGAATGCCCCAAAACCTGCAAAAGTGGCATGGGACCCCAGAAAGGTAAGTGTTTGGGGGGTTTCAGATAGTCTGTAAGTTGGCCGGCTGGCTTTTAGGGCATCTTTATGACCGGACACCTAGGATCGGCTGACAAGGTCCCTCTGGGGCATCCCAATTCGGGATGTGAACCCCACTATGTGAAGCTGCTTGGATCGCCCACAAACCCCTTCCCCTTTGCCCGGTCCCTCACCATAAAAGCATGCTGCGGCCGCATCCCTGCAGATGTGTGCACTCCTGCCAACAGCCATTAAAATGGACCAAAACCGGCATCGGCAGTTCTGGAGGATTAAAGATGAGATCTTGCCCTGGAGAAGCCCGATTTGGGATGCCCTGCTATGTAAGGCCCCCGAGTCCCCTGTAAAAGTCAGAGTCCCTACCTGTTCCAATGCCATATGTGCGGGACAAGGCCGATATAACTTTAGCCAGGCACACGCCTGCATTTCTGAATGCCCGGAGCGTGCATGGACCTGGTTAGAGGCTCGCAGGGGAGTGGCTGCCGGCACGCTTGGCTTCGCTCTGCTTTTTTGGCTACAATCGGCCCTTAGCAGATTGATAGCCGAAATTGACAAGCGCAGCCGAGCGTGCTGATTGGACGAGGCCTGGGGAAAGTTGAGGTTTCACACAGTGGGGTATTCCGGGTTTTGGTCCATGTCACTGGGCCACCCCCCACCCCTGTCATTACAGGTCTGACATTAAAGTATTAATGTCACAGTGTTATAACAATGTAATTCAATGTGTTTTCGCTTTGTTACTGGTGGATATGTGTTCAAAAACAGACTTTAATCACACAGCGTCTGGCGCTCTATGCTGCAGCGACCAGATCCAGAGCGCCGACACTGTGTGTGTCTTTTTGTTGAATATGGTGTGAGTTGCCGAGTGCTGGACACACTGAGCTGGCGCTCCCTGCAGCGCTATACTGGTGTTAGAGCGCCCAACACACATCATATTCATCAATGTCGGCCAGGTTAGTACAGCGACTGTTACAGCGCCCGATAGCCGATCACTTCGTCTACTAGCGGTCGCTCTAAGCACCTCTGTACAGACGCTCATCTGCCGTTACCTGGCGCTAGTAATGAATCAGCCTGCCCGTGTGTAATTATTATTAGCTATTTTGGTTATAATATCAGAGGAAACAAATTTGAGTAAATCTTTTCTCGGTTCGGATGTAGCTTTGCTGATTCTGTTATCAATGATTTACTTAATCTACAATCGGCCCTTAGCAGATAGATAGAAGCGCAGCCGAGCGTGCTGATTGGACGAGGACTGGGGAAAGTTGAGGTTTCACACAGTGGGGTATTCCGGGTTTTGGTCCTTGCCCCTGCCCCCCCCCCCCCCCCCGGGGCAACACAGGGGTAAGGACCAAGGCCCGGGATAGTGAAGATTCCAGGTTTTTGTACCCTTTCATAGGTGCGAGCACACCGGCCATCCCAGGGGGTTTCACAGAGCGGGGCATGTGACGTGACACAAGGGGCCCACAAAACCCTGGAGCCAGCCCCAGTAGGCAGCTTATAGGCAGGTGAGGATCAAAGCAGACAGATGTACACATTGAACAATTAACCATTATCAGTAAAATGACCTATTTAAAGAGGACCAAAACCCACCCTGGAGTCTATGAGACTCCAGGGCAGGCATACTCACTCACCTCCAGGGCATCCCGCTGTGTGAAACCCCCCAGGACACCTTCTTTCCCGGTCCAATGGCACATATGCGAGCAACGGCCACATTCCCGCTATCCCTTTAGCGGGGGGCCTGCCCGTACCAGGCATTTGTGAATGGCCAGCATGGGCACGCTCCCTGTTAGAGGGGAGAGGGGGATGGGCCGCCAGCACTCATATTACATTACAAGCAGCATGCAGAACCCCGCCACCCATTACAGGCAGTGTGGCAGAATCCCCCCATTACAGGCAGCATGCCATCTGATGATTCAAAAGAGAGGTCTGAGACTTCCCCTGAAAAATAAAATTAAATACACATAGCTTGGCACAGAAATGAAATCGTTATTTGCAGTTAGAGAGGCCAATTGCTAAAACTGATTAAAAAAAATGGCCCGGATAAACACTCTGGTAATGAAGTAGTTAAAAGTAGAGATTTTTGGTTGAGGGCCTCTTTAAAGTGGGACCAACACCCAGGGGGGATCGGGGAATCTATAAGATTCCCGCAGGAAGCCCACAATCCTACCTTTTCCACGTTCCAGCGGCGCATGCGCGTCTGCCGCCTCCCGCGCGTCCCTCTAGCAGGGTGTGCTCCCTGTAAGAGGGACGCGTGGGAGGCGGCGGACGTGCTCTGCTTGTCCGGCGCTGCCTCTCGCTAGTCCCCCCGCGGGGATTGGCTGCAGCGGTCACGTGGGAGCTGGGAGAGGTGAGTTTTCGGGGCTTTCTGGGGGGTTTCACGCAGCGGGGCCGATCAGGGTGCCCCACCGAAGTGGACCAAAACACAGGATAGTCAAAATCCTGGGTGTTGGTCCACTTTAAAAGAACCTTGGCGTAGCCTTGGTCAGGCTAAATAGGAAGGTGACTGGTGAAGGGACTGGAGGAAGGAGGTGGATGCATGGGTGACAGTGCGGAAGGCGGTTACAATAGTCAAGACAGGAAATGAGAAGGTCTTGTACCAACACTGAATGCTTTGAGTGTAATTACTATGAAGTATCTATGGGGTTTATTCATCAAGGGATAGCGCCAGGTAGCGCCTTGTAAGCGGCAGGCAACGTCTGGTGAACACTGGGCTCTGTACACAAAAGCACATTTATGAAAGCGTTTCTGGTGAGCGGCTAACAGCGCCATGTAGCGTCACATATATTATTACAGGTGGCTCAGCGTATAGCGCCGGCGCTCTAGCTTCCAGAGCGCCAGGTATTACCTGTCGCTACCCCATACATTTCAATGGACGTTCCTTTTCTTCGGTTTAAACAGGGTTTTTTGTCTTTAATATTTTTTTTTTCTTTCAAATAATTGTGTGACCTTCTCTCGATTTTTTATATATTTATGCAGAATTGTCATTACAGGTCTGGCATTAAAGTGTCATTGTCACAGTGTTATAACAATGTCATTCAATGTGTTTTCACTTTGTTATTGGTGGATATGTGTTCAAAAACAAACTTTAATCACACAGCGTCTGGCGCTCTATGCTACAGTAACCAGATCCAGAGCGCCAACGCCGTGTGTGTCTGTTTTTTTGTTGAATATGGTGTGAGTTGCCGAGTGCTGGACACACTGAGCTGGCGCTACCTCTCACTCCCTACAGCGCTATACTGGTGTTAGAGCGCCCAACACACATCATATTCATCAATGTCGGCCAGGTTACTACAGCGACTGTTACAGCGCCCGATAGCAGATCACTTCGTCTACTAGCGGTCGCTCTGTGCACCTCATCTGCCGTTACCTGGCGCTAGTAATGAATCAGCCTGCCATGTGTAATTATTATTAGCTATTTTGGTTATAATATCAGAGGAAACAAATTTGAGTAAATCTTTTCTCGGTTCGGATGTAGCTTTGCTGATTCTGTTATCAATGATTTACTGATGTTTCAAAGTGAGTGACAAGATCATTAGCTTATACATTTTGAGGCTGATTTAAAGTTGACCAGAATTCACATTAACTAGTTAAAGTGGACCAACACCCTGGTCCACTTCGGTGGGGCACCCCGATCGCCCCGCTGCGTGAAACCCCCCAGAAAGCCCCGAAAACTCACCTCTCCCAGCTCCCACGTGACCGCTGCAGCCAATCCCCGCAGACGGACAAGCGAGAAGCAGCGCCGGACAAGCAGAGCGCGTCCGCCGCCGCCTCCCACGCGTCCCTCTTACAGGGAGCGCACTCGCACCGGGCATTCACAAACGGTCGGCGCAGGAGCGCGCCCTGCTAGAGGGATGCGCGGGAGGCGGCAGCGGCGGACGCGCATGCGCCGCTGGAACATGGAAAAGGTAGGATTGTGGGCTTCCTGGGGGGTTTCACCCCGTGGGACATCCTGATTTCGGATGCCCCGTGGGGAGGGATCTGATCGGCCCAGGAATCTTATAGATTCCCAGACGATCCCCCCTGGGTGTTGGTCCACTTTAAAACTTGCATCCCCTAAATTGCTTCCCCCATGAAGAGGACGTTTTGCCAATTTTTACTGCCCCTACTTCACTCTAATCCTAGATAATGGCGTCTGTTTTAGCTGTAAAGCTCCGCCTCCTCCATTCATAGCCACTGTTGTGTGTGGCAATTATGTCACTGCCACACCTATGTAATGACGGAACACCTGACATCTTCCAAAGAGGGACAGCAAAAAATAAAGTGTTCCAGGACAAATTGAAAAGCAAAAATATCCATTTCTAGTTCTACACTCTAAGATGGGAGCAATGGCAGGGTTTTGGCCGATCGGGGATGCCCCACTGTGTCAAACCCCCCCAGATCGCCACAGCAGCTCACCTTATCCTGATCCCGCAGTGCGACTCCGATGGGCGCCTCCCTCTAACAGGGAGCGTTATTCACCATGCCTGGCGCGGGCACGCGCACTGCTACAGGAAAGCGGAGGATGCGGTCGTCAGAGCCGCTGCTCTTAGACGCGCCGTGGGACTGGGATAAGGTGATTTGGCTGCGGCGATCTGGGGGGGGGGGGGGGGGGTCACACAGCGGGGCACCCCTGATCGGGGAAACCAAAACCCAGGCTAGCCAAAATCCTGGGTTTTGGTCCACTTTAAGACTAGCGCCACGTATTGCATTTGAGCGTCTATGTAGCGGTTATTAGAGCGTCTGCTAGCGGACGCTGCAAGTGTGTGTCTGGCGCTCTAACCTAGCGTAGTGACGGACAAGTGACGCTGTAGTATCCAGTCCAGCATTGATAAATGTGATGTCGGGGGGCGCTGTAGAAGCTCTCTCCCTGAATCAATGCATATGTAGGAAAAGCCGTCCAGAGCAACACCACATATAACAAGAGGACAACGGTGCAGCGAGCAATAAGTAGCGCCAGTTAGGTGCGTCCGGCATTTGGCACTGAAGCCCATATTTAAGGAAATTAAACACAAAACCAGCTTTGGGGCACTAAAACTGGGCGTCGAGCGCCGGAAGCTGTATGAAAAAAGTCTGTTTCTCAACACATATCCACCAGCACCAGAGCGAAAACATATGGAATGACATTGTGTAACACTGCGACACTGACACTGCAATGGCCGACCTGCACATACAATTCTCCATAAAAAAAATCAAGATATAACAATATAAGTGTTTGGTTGCCGGGCAGGAGAGGTCACACAATGATTTGATCATAAATTGTGAAAAATAATTACTTAAAACTCTATTTATATACAAGCAAATAAAACACCACTGAAATGTATGGGATAACGCTGCTGAGCGAAAGGTGCTACATGGCGCTGCTGAACACACAGCGCCGGCGCTTTACACTGAGCCGCCGCTAGTGATACATGTGATGCTACATGGCGCTATTAGAGGCGCTCACCAGATTCACTTTCATATATATGGTTTTCACATACTCCGCCCGGCGTTCACCTGACTCTGCGTGGCACTAGCGTTTCTTTATTTAAAGCAGACCAAAACCCACTAAACTTGTGAAATACATTTGGCCAAAGCCTTTGCCTAGAAATGTATATGTACACTTTTTGAATAGTCCTGGAACAGCGTTTCTTTTGCTGTCCCTCTCTGTGAGATCAGTCATTGCATCAGTGTGGCAATGACATAATTGGGGATTATTCATCAAGGGATAGCGCCAGGTAGCGCGTCATAGCGGCAGGCAGCGTCTGGTGAACGCCGGGCACTGTACGCAAAACCACATTTATGAAAGCGAATCTGGTGAGCGACTATAACAGTGCCATGTAGCGTCACATGTATTATTACAGGTGGCTCAGCGTATAGCGCCGGCGCTCTAGCTTCCAGTGCGCCAGGTATTACCTGTCGCTACCTGTCGCTCTCCCATACATTTCAATGGACGTTCCTTTTCTTCTGTTTAAACAGACTATTTTGTTTTTACATTTTTTTCTCTCTCAAATCATTTTTGAAAACTTTTTGGGTTATTTATTTTTTTATGCAGAATTGTCATTACAGGTCTGGCACTAAAGTGTTAATGTTACAATGTTACAACAATGTCACTCCATGTGGTTTCGCTTTGTTACTGGTGGATATGTGTTCAAAATCAGACTTTAATCACACAGCGCCTGGCGCTCTATGCTACAGCGCCCAGCTTTAGAGCGCCGCAATACACACAAAAGAAACTTGTGGCCCAGTATACCACAAGAACAGGAACCTAACTACAAAGGCACCACTCCTCCTCACCTAATAAACCAACAATACAACTAATTCATATCAAAAAAGAAATTTAATTCATCAGTAAATCTCGTTAAAAAACATACAGTACATTAATCATCACAAAACATTTAAAAGACATACCAACACATAACCCAACCCAGCAGGGGGAAACCTAATCAGTCCCAATCATCTGTGCCAAAGCATAATAATCTTACAACACACAAATACATATATACTAAATATCCTAAAGTGCCTATGTGCAATGTTAAAGTGCTATGAATCAACAAACCTAAGAATTTTTTAAAAACAACACAAAAGTCACCTCAGTGAGAAATATATAAGCCTCCTGCTGAGCGAGATAATCAACCACCCACGCGTTCCGTGACGGACTGTCACTTTTTCAAGGTGCCACCCAGCTTTAGAGCGCCGACGCTGTGTATGTCCTTTTTTGATAAGTAAGGTGTGGAGCACCGAGTGGCGGACACATTAAGCTGGTGCTACCTTTCGCTTCCTGCAGCGCTGTACTGGTGTTAGAGCACCCAACATACATCACATTCATCAATGCCGGCCAGGTTACTACAGCGACTGAGACAATCTGTTACAGCGCCCGATACCTGCTTACAGCGTCTACTAGTGGTCGCTCTAAGCGCCGCTATACAGACGCTCATCTGCTGATACCCGGCGTTAGTAATGAATCAGCCTCTCTGCTACACACAGCAGTTGGAATGAATGGAGGCGGAGCTTTATGGCTAAAACAAGAGCAATTATCTGGGATTAGAGTGGAGCAGGAGAATTAAAAACTGGCATAAGGTACTGCTTATTGGGACAGCAATTCAGGAGATGCTAGTTAAAAATGTGGGTTTTGGTCTGCTTTAATTGCTGCGGTTCGTCACTCGGGGCTCTATCACTGTACTTTGCAACAACCAGGGATCACGACAGACACATAACCTTTCCTAACAATCTCATTCATTTCTTTGGAGCGCCTTCACCTGTCGAGCAAAAGATCATTGTAACCTAAAAAAGTAAAACTCAGGGATAGCGCCAGGTAGTGCCTTGTAAGCGACAGGTAGCGGCAGGTGAACGCCGGCCGCAGAATGCAATACCACATTTATGAAGGCGATTCTGGTGAGCGCCGCTAACAGCATCACGTAGCGACCGATTCATCATCACAGACGGCTCAGCAGATCCCGGTGGCGCTCTGGCTTTCAGAGCGCCTGGTATTACCTGTCGCTACCTGTCGCTCTCCCATACATTTCAATAGACGTTCCTTTTCTTCTCTTTAAACAGGGTTTTCTTTAAAAAAATTTTTTATCAAATCATTGTGTGACCTCTCCTGGGCTATTTAAAGTAATTTTTGAAAACGTTTTAGATTTTTTAAATTTTTATGCAGAATTGTCATTACAGGTCTGGCATTAAAGTATTAATGTCACAATGTAATAACAATATAATTCCATATGTTTTCGCATTGTTAATGGTGGATATGTGTTCAAAAACAGACTTTAATCACACAGCGTCTGGCGCTCTGGGCTACAGAGACACAATTTTGGGCGCCGGCGCTGTGTGAGGCTGCTTTTCTGATGAATGTGGTTTGAGTAGCTCACACTGACCAGTCGCTACCGTTCGCTCCCATATAGCTCTGTACTGGTGTTATAGCAACTCACATATTAAATTCATCAATGCCGGCAATGTTACTACAGCGACTGAGGTGCTCTGTAATAGCGACCCATAGCCGATCACAGCGACTACTAGCGGTCGCTCTCAATGCCTCGCTACAGGCGCTCATCTGCCGGTACGTGGCGCTAGTAATGAATCAGTGCTGGACGCTATATAAAAAAAGTCTGTTTCTCAACACCAGAGCGAAAACACATGGAATGTCATTGTTTTAACACTGTAACAATGACACTACAATGGCCGACCTGCACATACAATTCTGCATAAAAAAAAATCAAGATATAACAATATAAGTGTTTGGTTGCCGGGCAGGAGAGGTCACACAATGATTTCATCCTAAAATTGAGAAAAATAATTAATAAAAACGCTATTTATACACCAGCAAATAAAACACCATTGAAATGTATGGGAGAGCGACACTGAGCGACAGGCGCTTTACACTGAGCCGCCTCTCGTGATACATGTGACGCTACATGGCGCTATTAGAGGCTCTCACCAGATTGACTTTCATATATATGGTTTTCACACACTCCGCTCAGAGTTCACCTGATGCTATTTGGTACTACATGGCGTTAGCGTTTCTTAAAGTGGACCAACACCCAGGGGTGATCGGCCGGGGAATCTATAAGATTCCCCGGCCGATCACCTCCCTCACCGCCCTCCCTCACCGCGGGGCATCCGAGATCGGGATGTCCCGCGGGGTGAAACCCCTCAAAAGCCCCAAAAAACCTTACCTTATCGGCGACGGATCAGCCGCCACCTCCCGCGCGTCCCTCTAGCAGTGCGCGAGCCCCCGTAAGAGGGACACGCGGGAGGCGGCGGCGGCTTATCCGTCGATTGTCTGTCGCCGAAAAGGTAAGTTTTTTGGGGCTTTTGGGGGGGTTTCACACAGCGGGGCATCCTGATCTCGGATGCCCCGCTGAAGTGGACCAACACCCAGGATAGTGAAAATCCTGGGTGTTGGTCCACTTTAAATACCTCCCCTTTTATTTAGTGGTTGCAGCTCATCACTCGGGGCTCTATCACTCTACTCGGCAAGACACAGGGATCACGACAGACGCACAACCTTTCCTTTCCTAACAATCTCATTCATTTCTCTGGAGCGCCCAAATTTATTTCATCTTTGCCATCACCTGCCAAGCAAAAGATCGTTGTAACCTAAAAAAGTAAAAATAAGACGCAAAATGCTGCGCGGGCCAGAACCCTCCGGGCCCATCTTGTGTTTGTCGGTGGCGAGCCTGGGTGGGCATTGGTCCGTGTTTTACTTGTTTTCCTGTTCTCGTCGCCTGGCGAAGTCGGGGGGGGGGGGTGCTGAGTCGGCGAGGAAGGTGATGAGGCTGCGAGGAAGGTGCGCGCTGCGCTCATGGGTAAAGAGGAAATCAAACGACAATAGCTCCATGGGAATGTGCTGACATTTGTAGCGCTGGAGGGTCACCCCGCCGCTTATTGTGCAGCCCGCTGAATGTGTTACATTGTACCAGCAATCTCAGTTCCTGGCTGGGCCCCGAGATGAAGACAAACGAGACCCGAATGACTCCGAGCTGGAGTTTCTGAAACTCTAATGCCTAACTCCAGGCAGTACTTCATTTTTATAAGGGACAGGGTCTTATAGAATCTAGTGGGTGGCTGTTTCGCTTTAAAGTGGACCAACACCCAGGATTTTGACTATCCTAGGTTTTGGTCCACTTCGGTGGGGCACCCCGATCGCCCCGCTGCGTGAAACCCCCCAGAAAGCCCCGAAAACTCACCTCTCCCCGCTCCCACGTGACCGCTGCAGCCAATCCCCGCCGCCGGACAAGCGAGAGGCAGCGCCGGACAAGCAGCGCACGTCCGCCGCCGCCGCCTCCCGCGCGTCCCTCTTACAGGGAGCGCACCCGAGCCGGGCATTCACAAACGGCCAGCGCGGGAGCGCGCCCTGCTAGAGGGACGCGCGGGAGGCGGCGGACGCGCATGTGCCGCTGGAACATGGAAAAGGTAGGATTGTGGGTTTCCTGGGGGGTTTCCCGATTTTGGATGCCCCGCGGGGAGGGATCTTATAGATTCCCGGGCCGATCCCCCCTGGGTGTTGGTCCACTTTAAAGAACAAAAACTCACTTGATCCTGTTTTGAAGGCTTAGAAGTAGGGTGCCGAGTAATTCGCTTCTAATGCAGCACCCTGAACAGGACAGGCGTCAGCACTGGGCAGGTGCCAGGGCCCCTGTACCTTGGGAGGACCCCACCTCATCCCCTCTACCCTGAGCAGCCCCTATGCAGGATGCAGGGCCGTGCAGTAACCAGGACTAAGGACTGTCAGCCAGGGACAGATTGGTCTATTGGGGGCCTTTCTTTCTGTATCTATTCTTTTCTTCTATAATTTGTCAGTCCGTTTTTTTGTTTGTTTCCTTCTATTCTTTTGTTTCCTTATAGTCTTCTTTCTTTTTCTTTCCATCCATTTTGTTTCTTTCCTTCTATTTCTTTTTTTCTGTCAGTCCTTCTATTCTTTTGTTTCCTTATAGTCTTCTTTCTTTTTCTTTCTTTCCATCCATTTTTGTTTCTTTCTCTCTTTCTTTCATCTGTTGGTTCTGGCATTCCTTCTTTTTCTTTCTTTTCTTCTATTATTTTTTTCTGTCATTCTCTCTATTCTTTTTGTCATGCCTTTTTTTCTGTCAGTCCTTTTAACCTTTCTTTCTTTGCTTCAACCTATTTTTTTTCTCCCATTTCTTCTCTCGCTTTCCTGCTTTTTATAGCATTTCTTTTTATTCTTCCCTGCTTTCATTTTTGTCTGTCATTCCTTCTATTCTATTATTTCTTTATTTCTCTTTCTTTGTGTCATTCCTTCAATTGAGACTCTTTTGCCCAAGAGCCCTCATTGGCCTGGGGATCTATAAGATTCCGGGGCCGATCGATTCCCTCCCCCCGGGGCATCCAAAATCGGGATACCCCGCTGTGTGAAACCCCCCAGTTCGCCCTGTACACTTACCTTGCTTCCTGGTCCAACGGCGCATGCGCGGGCCACATCCCCGCTATCCCTCGAGCAGGGCGCGTGCCCACAGCAGGCATCTGTGAATGGCCGGTGCGGGCACGCTCCCTGTTAGAGGGAAGCAGGGGATGTGGTCACCAGCACATTCGGAGCCGCTGGCTGTAGACGCTTGCTTAGACGGCGTGTCATCAGCGGCTCCGAGCACACTGATTGGACGAGCGTCCACGAATCCGCAAGAGGTGAGTTGGGCTCTGCGATCTGGGGGGATTCACACAGCGGGGCATCCCCGATCGGGGTGCCCCAGGGGAATGGACCAAAACCCAGGATAGTCAAATTACTGGGTTTTGGTCCACTTTAACAGTGATGTTGATGATTCCATAGAATCAACTTAGCACCAGATGAGAAGAAAAGTGCCCTACTTTTTAAGAGAGAAAACTGCCGTTCACTTTCATCGTCTGCCCTGGGGGTTATTCAGCACCAGATGTAAACATAATTATTTTTCACGTGATATTGAATCGCCCCCAAGAGAGACAATGAAAGTAAACGGCGGTTTTCTCTCACGAAAAGTAGCGCACCTTTTTCACCTGGTGCTGAATGGAACCTAAAGAGAGAGAAGGATAGAAAGAGGGTAAAAGGAGTGGACAAGGCAGAAAGAAAAGGACACAAAGTTAGGGAAGGGAAGGTAGGGAGACATAAAAGAAAGAACAGAGAGAAGATAATGTAGAGCGAGAGGGGCCGGGAAGTCTTGCTGGACCCATCCCCAAAAAGGGCCTCCTGCCTTGGACATGTGGGTTCAGCTAAGAAGGGAAGGGAGCGTGCATTATGATGTTACTGGTGTTAAAGCAGACCAAAACCCACCAAACTTGTGAAATAAGGGGCAGTTGTGGCCTAGAGGTAAGGGAGCGGACTTGCAACCGGAGGGTGGTAGGTTCGAATCCTGGTCCTGGAACATGACTGAAGTGCTCTTGAGCAAGGCACCTAACCCCGCAACTGCTCCCCGGGCGCCGTTATTAGGGCAGCCCACCGCTCCGGACATGTGTACACTCACTGCACGGATGGGTTAAATGCGGAGGACGAATTCCTATGTGTGCCCAAGCATACAATGGCCATCTATGCATTAAAAATTAAATACATTTGCCCATAGCCCCTGCCAATGTAGAACTAGAAATGCATCATTTTGTTATTCGATTTGTCGTGGAACACTGTTTTTGTTTTTGCTGTCCCTCTATGTAAGATGGCCGGCGATCAGTCATTGCATAGGTGCGGCAATGACATAATCGCCATGCACAGCAGTGGCAATGAATGGAGGAGGCGGAGCTTTACAACTAAAACAGGCGCCATTATCTGGAATTAAAGTGAAGCAGAAGAAATAAAAATTGTCAAAAGGTTCTCTTCATGGGGGAGCAATTCAGGGGATGCTAGTTAACAATGTGGGTTTTGGTCCACTTTAATGTTGTAGGAGGGTAATGGGAGCTATTTATTTGATTGTGATGGATTGGGGGGGGCGGGGTTATCTTCCCTGTACAGTGCCACAGAAGATGATGAGGACACTGTATATGATAATGTTCATTTTACATTCCTGCATATGGGAGAAGGAAAAGGTTATTCATTTGATGTTGCTAAAGAGGGGGAGGGACTTGTATGATACTGGATGGGGAAATATTAAAATGAAAACCTACATTTGTAGCTAGAATCCCCTGAATTGCTGCCCCCATGTGGGGAACCTTTTGACAAATTTTACTGATCCTGCTTCACTTTAATCCCAGATTATGGCGCCTGTTTTTGCTGTAAAGCTCCGCCTCCTCCATTCATTTTCACTGTTGTGTGTGGTGATGATGTCATCGCCACACTGATGTAATGACCGATCACCTGACATCTTACAGAGAGGGACAGCAAAAATAAATCAGTGTTCCAGAACGGGAAAATATCCATTTCTAGTTCTACACCCTAAGAAGGGAATATAAGTAGGGGCTTTGGCTGAATTTATTTCACAAGTTCAGTGGGTTTTGGTCCGCTTTAATTTTGTGTTCCTGGATAGGGGAGGAGGTTTATTCATGTGTTGATTCTAATGGGGGGAAACATTCATTTGATGTTGCTGGACTGGATAGGGGTATTATTTGGTGTTGGGGAATGGGGTAGACAGGGCCGGCATTCATGTGATGCTTCTAAATGGGAGGGAAGTGTTAATTTGATGGTGATGGATGGCGAGAAATTGAATTATGGGCCCTCAGAGTCACTACCAGGGCCGGCTCCAGGCTTTGGGGGCCCGTGGGCAAGAGAGTCTTAGAGGGCCCCAAAGAAGTGTGTCATCAATGGGTCACCTTCTGCTGCTGATCGCCCTCCAGTCCTTATTGCCTTCCCTATAGCCACCAATCACCCTCCAGTCCTTATTGCCTTCCCTATAGCCACCAATCATCCTCTAGTCCTTATTGCCTTCCCTATAGCCACCAATTGTCGTCCAGTCCTTATTGCCTTCCCTATATCCACCAAACACCATCTAGTCCTTATTTCCTTCCCTATAGCCACCAATCGTCGTTGAGTCCTTATTGTCTTCCCTATAGCCACCAATCATCCTCCAGTCCTTGT
The DNA here is from genome assembly GCA_027917425.1 of Gastrophryne carolinensis. Taxonomy (NCBI): domain Eukaryota; kingdom Metazoa; phylum Chordata; class Amphibia; order Anura; family Microhylidae; genus Gastrophryne; species Gastrophryne carolinensis. The sequence continues at coordinate 424,706,420 of CM051239.1, forward strand.
TGCCTTCCCTATATCAACCAATCACCCTCCAGTCCTTATTGCCTTCCCTATAGCCACCAATCACCCTCTAGTCCTTATTGCCTTCCCTATATCCACCAATCATCCTCCAGTCCTTATTGCCTTCCCCATAACCACTGATCGCCCTCCAGTCCATATTGCCTTCCCTATATCCACCAATCACCCTCCAGTCCTTATTGCCTTCCCTATAGCCACCAATCACCCTCTAGTCCTTATTGCCTTCCCTATATCCACCAATCATCCTCCAGTCCTTATTGCCTTCCCCATAACCACTGATCGCCCTCCAGTCCATATTGCCTTCCCTATAGCCACCAATCATCCTCCAGTCCTTATTGCCTTCCCTATAGCCACCAATCATCCTCCAGTCTTTATTGCCTTCCCTATAGCCACCAATCGCCCTCCAGTCCTTATTGCCTTCCCTATAGCCTCCAATCACCCTCCGGTCCTTATTGCATTCCCTATAGCCACCAATCATCCTCCAGTCCTTATTGCCTTCCCTATAGCCACCAATCACCCTCCAGTCCTTATTGCCTTCCCTATAGCCTCCAATCACCCTCCGGTCCTTATTGCCTTCCCTATAGCCACCAATCACTCTCCAGTCCGTATTGCCTTCCCTATAGCCACCAATCACCCTCCAGTCCTTATTGCCTTCCCTATAGCCACCAATCACCCTCCAGTCCTTATTGCCTTCCCTATAGCCACCAATCATCCTCTAGTCCAGTGATATTCAACTGGCGGACCTGGCCACCAGATTTTCGGACCTCTGCCCTGACAGCCCTGCACTCTGTTGCTTCTGTGTTGCCGTGCTCAGCGCTGCCCCCTTGATCGGCGATGCAGTTCTTAGACTCCCTGCCAGTGTCATGGCTCTGCTGCCTGGCATCTAGCATTACAATATGAAGTACTGCATGGGTGGGAAGTAGAATTGCAAGGTACACACAAACTTCTCCGTCTCCTTGCCCCCCATCCAATCCTGTCCTGCTGCCCCAGCTCAGCCCCATACATCCCTGTTGCGCCATCTCTGCCCCATCCATTCCTGTCCCCTCCATATCACCTTCCCTATAGCCACCAATAGTCCTCCAGTCCTTATTGCCTTCCCTATAGCCACCAATAGTCTTCCAGTCCTTATCGCCTTCCCTATAGACACCAATAGTCCCCCAGTCCTTATTGCCTTCCCTGTAGCCACCAATCATCCTCTAGCCCTTGTTGCCTTCCCTATAGCCACCAATCAACCATCAGCCCTTACTGCTTGCTTCGCTGCCACTAAAGACATCCATCATTGTTGTCAGCTGTCACCTGGTTCTCTCCACCTTCTGAGCTTCCATCAATTGCCCTCCATTCCAGGCCACCTTCTCCATTGTTGCTGATCATCCCCTGTTGCTGAGGCCAGCCAGGTCTGCACACAACACCTGGCATTCGGTGGTTTGGGTCCACTGTAAAATAATACCATGGCCAAGTGTGAGCTTGATTGGGCCCCTGAAGATGCCAGGGACCCTGGCAATTGCCCAGGTTAGCCCTGTGCTGGCGCCGGCCCTGGTCACTATTGCTAGGCTCAAAATATCCCAGTCTGACACCAATCCGATCAGGGGGCCCCTGTGGGTAATGGACAGTCAGTAGCCGCACTCCAGCTGTAAGACCTGGCTAAGTACTCTCTGAAACAGGAACAGGGATCATATTATGGGGTTGGCCCGGTAAGATCTCACAATCCTCTCGGCTGGTAGGAGGGTGGGGGTCTATGCTTTTCCATTCCCCGCGATCCAGAGCTTTGATGGGATACACTCCTAATCACAGCTCATTATCTGCAGCGGGAATGCGGTTACAGGCTTAGTATGGTGGACCCTGATGAGAAGCGCTTGGCCAGCGCAACCTGTCGATGGATTGGCGGCTCCCCCGCGGCTGGTTTAGCAGCACCGCTCTATTGAGGAAGTTTTTGTTGGCCGTCGGGGGACAATGACTTGGCAGTGACGAGGTGATTAGCGCTTAATTTAAGTAACGACCCCTGAACTCGCCAGGATGTGTTTTTGATGATTTATATCAAAAAAGATTGTAAAATTGTCCCAATGAAATGACTTTTCCACGCGTGACGGGCGCTGCTGCGGAGTTCTTCGCCGGCTGTTGTTGTTGGCGATCGCAGACGACACTGAGAAACGCAGTCCTTCAACGGACAGCTGCTGGTCTCTCCCCCTTGTGTCACAGTCACAGGATATATTCCTCTTCCTCGGCAGAGTTCTGCGCTGATGAAGCCATTGTTGAGTCCTTATTGTTCTATCTGCAGAAAACATTATTAACCCCCCCCCCTCAACTGAACCTCGGAGGGAAATGTTTCATGATTTACTGGCAGGCGATGGAGGCTCTTTGTCATATTTATTATATAGTATAGCGCTGAGAGCTTTCTGGGTTTATCGTCAGGCTCAATTATTGTTGCAAAGTGTATATATATATATATATATATATATATATATATATATACACACACACGGGACAGGGATACAAAAATATACAACAAAGAAAACATTGTGGTAAGTGCTCCGCTAAGTTGGATATTACTGTAGGCATACTACAGTTGAAGTGGACCAAAACTCACGTCGATCAGCCAAGGAATTGATCGATTCCCTTCCCCCCGGGGCATCCAAGATCAGGATGCCCCATTTTGTGAAACCCCCAGGTCGCCCCATACACTTACCTTGTTTCCTGGTCCAACTGCGCATGCCTGAGCCGTATCCTCATTATCCCTCTAGCAGGGTACGTGCCAGCGCCAGGCATGTGTGAATTGTCGGCACGGGCATGCTCCCTGTTAGAGGGAAGCGGGGAATGCGGCCGCCAGCATGCTCTTAGTTGCTGCCTTCAGACAAAGGCTTAGACGACATGATGTTAGCGGCTTGAGCGTGCTGATTGGATGAAAGGCCACGCATGCTCCACATGACTGGGAAGAGGTGAGTTGGCATTGGCGATCTGGGGGGGTTTCACCGATTGGGGTGCCCCGGGGGAAAGGACTAAAACCTAGGATACTCAAAAACCTGGGTTTTGATCCATTTTAAGCTTAAGAAATGGTTCCTTGATTAAGGAACTACCTTCCCAGGCAGCCATCACAAGATGTCGGCTGGTCTGGAAGGGTGAATAGCAGGTAGTGGTTGGAGACACTGGGAGAAGAGGGCTAGGAACCTGGGATTAGTATTTCAGAAAAAAAAGCTGGGAGTAGGGACTGGGCTGAGAAATTGGGATGAGAGGACCAGGAGTAGGTAGTAGGAACGGGGTTAAAAAATTGGGTAAAGTAAGTGAGTAGAGCCTGGGTTAAGAAACTGGGAAAAAAAAAAGGTGGAGTAAGTATCAGGGCCTGGGATGAGAGCAGGGGCATAACTTGTGACGCTACAGGGGGTGCAACAGCACCTGGGGCCACAAGGTCAGGGGGGAGGCCCTCATCACTGTAGCTCCTCCACCTTGTTTATCATATTTGTGTGTACGTGGCATCATTTAAAGTAATGAAGCACCATATACAGGTCCTTCTCAAAAAATTAGCATATAGTGCTAAAGTTCATTATTTTCCATAATGAAATGATAAAAATTACAAATTCATATATTTGAGATTCATTGCACACCAACTGAAATTTTTCAGGTCTTTTTTTTGTTTTAATACTGATGATTTTGCCCTACAGCTCATGAAAACCCCAAAATCCTATCTCAAAAAATTAGCATATTTCATCCGACCAATAAAAGAAAAGTGTTTTTAATAAAAAAAAAAAGTCAACCTTCAAATAATTATGTTCAGTTATGCACTCAATACTTGGTCGGGAATCCTTTTGCAGAAATGACTGCTTCAATGCGGCGTGGCATGGAGGCAATCAGCCTGTGGCACTGCTGAGGTGTTATGGAGGCCCATGATGCTTCGATAGCGGCCTTAAGCTCATCCAGAGTGTTGGGTCTTGCGTCTCTCAACTCTCTCTTCACAATATTCCACAGATTCTCTATGGGGTTCAGGTCAGGAGAGTTGGCAGGCCAATTGAGCACAGCAATACCATGGTCAGTAAACCATTTACCAGTGGTTTTGGCACTGTGAGCAGGTGCCAGGTCATGCTGAAAAATGCAAACTTCATCTCCATAAAACTTTTCAGCCGATGGAAGCATGGAAGTGCTCCAAAATCTCCTGATAGCTAGCTGCATTGACCCTGCCCTTTATAAAACACAGTCGACCAACACCAGCAGCTGACATGGCACCCCAGACCATCACTGACTGTGGGTAGTTGACACTGGACTTCAGGCATTTTGGCATTTCCTTCTCCCCAGTCTTCCTCCAGACTCTGGCACCTTGATTCCCGAATGACTTGCAAAATTTGCTTTCATCAGAAAAAAGTACTTGGGACCACTGAGCAACAGTCCAGTGCTGCTTCTCTGTAGCCCAGGCCAGGCGCTTCTGCCGCTGTTTCTGGTTCAAAAGTGGCTTGACCTGGGGAATGCGGCACCTGTAGCCCATTTCCTGCACACGCCTGTGCACGGTGGCTCTGGATGTTTCTACTCCAGACTCAGTCCACTGCTTCCGCAGGTCCCCCAAGGTCTGGAATCGGTCCTTCTCCACAATCTTCCTCAGGGTCCGGTCACCTCTTCTCGTTGTGCAGCGTTTTCTGCCACCATTTTTTCCTTCCCACAGACTTCCCATTGAGATGCCTTGATACAGCACTCTGGGAACAGCCTATTTGTTCAGAAATTTCTTTCTGGGTCTTATCCTCTTGCTTGAGGGTGTCAATGATGGCCTTCTGGACAGCAGTCAGGACGGCAGTCTTACCCATGATGGCGGTTTTGAGTAATGAACCAGCTGGGCTTTTTTAAAAGCCTCAGGAATCTTTTGCAGGTGTTTAGAGTTAATTAGTTGATTCAGATGATTAGGTTAATAGCTCGTTTAGAGAATCTTTTCATGATATGCAAACTTTTTGAGATAGGATTTTGGGGTTTTCATGAGCTGTATGGCAAAATCATCATTCTTAAAACAAAAAAAGACCTGAAAAATTTCAGTTGGTGTGCAATGAATCTCACATATATGAAAGTTTAATTTTTATCATTTCATTATGGAAAATAATGAACTTTAGCACTATATGCTAATTTTTTTAGAAGGACCTGTATATCTGCTGTTTTAGTCTTTAGTTGTCTAGCTGCATCCAACTGAGTAAAAAAACAAGAAAAAAAACGTACTGTATTACCATCAAGGGTGACACACGCTCCATTGTAACATCTAAGGAGGAGTCCAGGAACCGTGGGTCTTTGGGAAAGATGTGAGGACTGAGAGACAATTGATTTGATTGAACTGCAGCCCAGACAGACTCTGTTTTATCACCTTGCACAGATTTTCTTGGTTGTTTTAGTGTTTTTCTGTTTTGTTTAAATAAATTATGAAAATACAGCAGATGCTAGTTCTGAAGAGCCTGGCTACATTACTTGCCTAGGCCGCTCGATCGTCCCCTGCCTGGAAGTAGTTGTGGGTCAATCGATTTGCTCGATCTGATTGTGTTGTGTGTGGTTTATATAGTGGCAAACACCGTTTGTGTTCTGGTGGCAGTATTTTATAGCCACACGTGTTGCCAATTGAACGACATCTAACGTTGCGGTGAGACACGTGGAGTACTAATGGCCAGTTTGACCAGATGAGCGATCAAGAGGTCTGTTCACCCCGTGAAATAGTCACATGCTCCTTGACAGGACCCATCACTTTTAGTTATGCCACTGGTGAGAGGGTGGGACTATCTATGACTAAGGACCCCAGCAGTCCGAAACGCGTAAGCTTTACATGGCACTTTTGACATTCGCCAGGGTCTGATATTGTTTTTAGCTGCCCTTTTTTGATATGGAGATAATATTTTAATCATCTTTATTAAAGTATTTGGAATTTTAGGAGTGCTGACACTTGCCTTTTTTCCTGGAAGTAATAAAGCCTGCATTGAATGATCAAAGGGCCGGAAGAGGAAAATACAATTCTGTGATTACTCACCTGTAGAATTGGTATTATACGTATACAGCACGTTCTGTTCCACTTGAATCCTTACTCCTGGGTAATACATCCACAAGATGGCGCTGGACTGCAGAGACAGAAAGTGGCTCCTCCCGGCCCCATATATACCAGGGACCTCCCACAAATTCCCCAGTATTGAAAAGCAGTTAACATGAAGCCGGGAGAACTATAACCCTTATCAAAAATTTAACATAAGAATAATCACCATACAGAGGTAACTAAGAATGATAACAAGGGCGGGGTGGAACAGGACGTGCTGTATACGTATAATACCAATTCTACAGGTGAGTAATCACAGAATTGTATACAGCACGTCCTGTTCCACTTGAATCCTTACTCCTGGGACATCCAATAGCAGTGTCCGTAAGGTAGGGTGGGATCCCCAAAAAGTTAGAGCAGGCAGTTTAAACCACTGCCGCCTGCAGAACTTTGCAGCCAAAAGCAGCATCAGCTGAAACCCGAACATCAACCTTATAAAACTTAGAAAAGGTATGAACAGAAGACCAAGTAGCGGCCTTACAAACTTGTTCAACAGAAGCCTGGTGCTGAAAAGCCCAAGAGGCACCAATAGCATGAGTGGAATGAGTAGTAAGGCAGAAGGGAGGATTCTTCCCCTTAGCAGAATAGGCCTGAATCACAGCCTGACGAATCCACTTGCTGATAGTAGATTTAGCTGGAGCCAGACCCTTCTTAGGTCCAGACGGGAGCACAAAAAGAGCATCAGTCTTAGTCTGAAGGATTCAGTAGCCACCAAATAGAACTTCAGAGTCCTGACCACGTCCAAAGAGTGTAAAACCCTCTCCTTAGGATTACTAGGATTAGGACACCGAGAAGGCAAAACAATGTCCTGATTGAGATGAAAAGCAGAAACAACCTTAGGTAGAAAATCTGGCTTAAAACGAAACACCACCTTGTCCTGGTGTCTCTCAAAGTAAGGGGGCTTGATGGAAAGCCCCGCCAACTCAGAAACACGCCTAACAGAAGTAATAGCCACCAAAAAGACTACCTTAAGCGTAAGAATGGACAAAGGGGGCTCCTGTAAAGGCTCAAAGGGAGACCCCTGCAAGGCAGATAAGACCAAGTTAAAGTCCCAGACTGGTAACATAGGCTTACGTGGGGGACGCACATGAGTAACCCCCTGGAAGAAGGTCTTGACCAGGGGATGCTGAGTAAAAGATCTTTGGAAGAAAATGGCCAAAACAGAAACATGACCTTTCAGAGTACTGAGTTGAAGACCCAGATCCAAACCATGTTGCAGAAATTCCAGAATCCTAGGAATAGAAAACACACAACAGGGAAGAGATTTAGCCTCACACCAGTCAATGTAAGTACGCCAAACTCTATAGTAGATGGAAGAAGAGGACCGTCAAAGCCAGCGTTTGTAAATTGGGGTGGCGTAGCTGCCCCTGAGTGAGCAGATCCGGAACCCTGGGCAGGGCGTACTGATCTACTGCCAGCTGCACAATGTCTGCGAACCACACTCTTCTTGGCCAACTGGGGGCCACCATTATGGCTGGCACCCCTTTCTGAGCTATCTTGCGCAGCACCCTGCACAGCAGAGGAAACGGGGGAAACACATACAGGAGCTAAAAGCTCTTCCAGGACATTGCTAAGGCATCCATGGCTAAGGCTAGAGGGTCCTGGGACAGAGAGACAAAGACTGGAAGCACCACCCGCTGGGTATCCAGCTCTGCCTGTTGGAAGGACTGAGAAGTGATGAGAATGTCGTCCACGTAGGAAAGAATGCAAATGCCCTGAGATCTCAGCAGAGCTATCAATCCTGCCAGCACCTTGGTGAATACCCTGGGAGCCGAGGTGAGACCGAAGGGCAAGGCCACAAATTGGTAGTAGATTGTGTGCAGACAATTTTTCCACAAGTCCACTTAGAAGTGCTTTTATAGAGATCTTAAAGTTCACCAGTTCCAGGTGGCGATAGTACTCCTCACTTTCCCTCCTTAACCGACTCCAGATGAGATTCCAGATTGACACCCACGGCTCTTGGTGCAATAGGGAAGACCTCCAAACAAGATGCAAGATAAAACAGAAGACACCTAGTGTGATACTGTAAACCACACAATGCTTTAATGGAGAATAATAATGCACTCACATGTACAGAAGGATAAAAAACACTCTAAAAACCAGAGGGTGGAATTCCCCAACTCCTCATACAATCGGATCTGGCCAGATCAGTTAAAGTCACACATGAATGCCGCCCGCCGCCACCGCCGACGCGTTTCGTTGCCTATAGCAACTTTGACAAGCCTTGTCAAAGTTGCTATAGGCAACGAAACGCGTCGGCGGTGGCGGCGGGCGGCATTCATGTGTGACTTTAACTGATCTGGCCAGATCCGATTGTATGAGGAGTTGGGGAATTCCACCCTCTGGTTTTTAGAGTGTTTTTTATCCTTCTGTACATGTGAGTGCATTATTATTCTCCATTAAAGCATTGTGTGGTTTACAGTATCACACTAGGTGTCTTCTGTTTTATCTTGCATCTTGTTTGGAGGTCTTCCCTATTGCACCAAGAGCCGTGGGTGTCAATCTGGAATCTCATCTGGAGTCGGTTAAGGAGGGAAAGTGAGGAGTACTATCGCCACCTGGAACTGGTGAACTTTAAGATCTCTATAAAAGCACTTCTAAGTGGACTTGTGGAAAAATTGTCTGCACACAATCTACTGACATCTGACTGGTAACGTAGGAGGCTCTGTGTTTATTTTGAATGTGTGTTTGAACTCTATGGACAAGGAGTTTTACACGTTGAGCATCCCCCCTGTTTTATGACTCCTGTGGAGGAGTGAAGATAATCAGTTCTGCTTTGTAAGCGCGGTATTTTAATTATTTTCTCACAAATTGGTAGTGCTGATCCTCCATAGCGAACCTGAGGAATCTCTGATGACCTGGAAAAATTGGTATGTGAAGGTAAGCATCCTTGATGTCTACAGAGGTCATGAAGTCCCCCGGGCGCAGAGAATTCACAGCTGAGCGCAGAGTCTCCATGCGAAAGTGTCTGAATCTGACAAATTTGTTGAGGCGCTTTAAATCCAGGATGGGTCTGATGGACCCGTATTTTTTGGGAACAGTGAAAAGATTGGAATAATAACCTTTGCCCTTTTCCCTTAAGGGCACCCGGCAGATGACTTCCAATTCCAGAAGGTTTTGGACAGCAAGGAACAGACCCTGAGCTGACAGGGGGTTTTGTGCTTACCGGGATCTGATGAATCTTGGGGGCGGCCAGGCTGCAAACTCTATCTTGTAACCGGGAGGACACTACCTCCTGAATCCACCGGTCTGAGACATGACGCCTCCAGACGTGAGCAAAGAGCCGTCCCCCCACCCGGATGGGTGAGGGCGCCCCTTCATGCCTGAGGGGGCCTGGGACCCCAGGAGGGACCAGGGCGGCCACGTCCTCTGCTCCTGCCCCAAAATTCTCCGTGGGCCCCAGCAAAGGAAGCTCCCAGTCCAATTCTGGAACCACGGAAGGAAGGAAGAAAGGCACCTGAACCCCGAAAAGACCGGGGCTGCCTTCTACGCTGAGGTAACTTGCCTCCCTTTCCAGATGTTCACCAAAGAGGCGCAGCCCCTTGAAGGGAAAACCAGTGAGAGCCTTCTTAGCAGCGTTGTCAGCTGCCCACTGGCGCAGCCAGACTGAGCGGCGTATCGCCACCAACAAGGCAGATGCCCTGCCACACATTCTAATGGTATCATCCAAGGCAGAGAGAACATATGCAACAAATTCCTCACAACGCAGAAGAGCTCTATACTCTTCACTACCCGCATCATCAGGAGCCCCATCTAAGAGACTCTTGAGCAGGCTTTTGATAGCAACAGCTGTAATGGCAGAGGCACAGACCAAACGCAGCGCAGTCCCCACACATGCAAAGGCATGGCAAGACAGCTGATCTATGCGCCTGTCTACCGCATCCCTCAGGGTAGTAGTCAGGGGAATGCATGATGGATGTGTTGACAACCCCAGAACTGGTGCATCCACTTCAGGAGGACATGACCAACGTTTAACCACCTCAGCGGGAAAGGGATACCTCTTGTCCCAACTCTTTGGTACCCCAGGAAGCCTGCTAGGCCGTTCCCATTCTTTGAGCACCAGATTATTAAAGTGAGTTTGTTCAGGAAACTCCAAGCGTGGTTTAACAGTATGAAACAGCTCCCCCTGCTGCTGCGGAGCCGCAGAAGGAGGAGAGATACAGAGTACTTCTAAAATGTGAGCTAAAAGCTGGGCTTGTCCCGAAGGATCACCAAGCACATTATCCTGAGAAGCCTCCATATGGTGATTATTGTGGCACAACAGGCCAATAGCCCCAATAGCCCGCTAGGGAAGTGGGAGACAAGAATCACAATAGCCCTCCAGTAAACGCTAAATAGAGGGGATAGGACCGGGAGAAACCACAAAAAAGTTTGACCCGCCTGAAAGACATAAGCAAAGATCCCATAAGCATAGTCGCAATACAATACAAAGAAAAAAACAGCCCACAGGGGCACTTACGGACCGCGATAGGGAGACGCCAGACACGCAGCACAGAAGACCCAAAATGACGCCCGCTAATACCTCGAGGGGCAGGGTGCGGAGATAGTGATGCAGAAAGCGTCATCTGCAAGCCCCCAAGCCCCCCCCCCGAAGAGCGCGAAAACGCACCCATGTGACCAGGCCCACCAATGACGGCGCAGCAGCACCTCAGGGGATGTCGCCGCCGTCCGCGGAACGAAGTACAAGCACGCGGCAGCGGCAATAATAAAAAACCAGTGCAACCAAATCAAACCGGGATCACAACATGGATAAATACATAGTTAATACATACACCCCCCCCCCCCCCCCCGAGATCTACCCAGGGAGAGCGAAGGGGAAGCAGCGGCCGGCCTAAGAGGAGCCTAATTGAGGGGACAGGGGGCGAAGGGCAAACGGCCGTGGGAGGGACATCCCATAAGGCTCACCACGGGCCTGTACCGCCTACCCTTTGGTGGGGGACTGCGGTTGGAGCAGTGCTGCTTACCATCACCCGACCAGCGCAGCCTAAGCTGGGAGGCAGTGGAAAGGAACGGCTGGGAATAGTCCTACAGGGCCGCAGGCTAATAAGCCCCGCTCACCTGCGAGTAGAAAGAGCCATCTTCTAGTCATCGCAGCCCAGAGAAGATCTGACTGCAGAGAAGATCTGGGGAATTTGTGGGAGGCCCCTGTATATATGGGGCCGGGAGGAGCCACTTTTCTGTCTCTGCAGTCCAGCGCCATCTTGTGGATGTATTACCCAGGAGTAAGGATTCAAGTGGAACAGGACGTGCTGTATACTTAAAATAGTAGGGCTTGGGCTGAGAATTGGCAGTAGAAAGCCGGGAGTTGATACTAAGGTTGAGGTTGAGAATTTGGGAGCAGGGGGCCAGGAGTAGGTGGCAGGGCGTGAGAGATCAAGAGGAGAGAGCGGGGAGTGGGTAGCAGGGCCTGGGTTGGGAAATTGGGAGAAGAGGGCTGGGAATAGGTAGTAGCGCCTAGATAATGAATTTGGGAGAAGGCTAGGAGTAGGGAGTAGGGCCAGGGTGAGAAATTGGGAGATGAGGTTAGTAGTTAATAGCACCTGTGTTGAGATAATGGGATAAAAGAGCTAGGAAAAGTTATTATTGCCTAGGTTGAGAAACTGAGAGGAGAGAGCTGGAAGTAGCCAGTAGAGCCTGAGTTGAGAGACTGGGACGAAAGGGCTGGGGAGTAGGCAAATCAGCATAAATTTGGAAATTGGGAGGAGAGAGCCAGTGTAGATACGATGGTCCGGGCTAAGAAATGGGGAGCAAAGGGCTGGGAGTAGGCAGTTTGGTCTGTGCTGATAAATTTGGAGCATAGGGCTGTGCATGGCATACCGCCTGTATTACAGGTGACATTCAGCAGCTGGTTCAGGTGGAAGTTATTCCTTGACTCAGGAACTTCTTGTCCAGACAGCCATCCCAAGATGCTACTTGAAGGAGCCCTGGTCTGGGAGGGAAAATAACAGTTAGTAGTTTGAGAGACTGGGAGTAGATAACCAAGCCTGGGTTTGGTATTTTCAAAAAAGAAAGGAGGGTAGTAGGACCTGGGTTGAGAATTTGGGAGGAGAGGACCAGGAGTAAGTAGTAGGACAAGGTATGAAGAATTGGTAAAAGAGGGCAAGGAGTAGGTAAACAAAGCCTGGGTTGAGAGACTGGGAAACTTGGGTGGGGAGTAACTTGCAGGGCCTGGGTTGAGAGGCTGAGATAAGAGAACTGAAAGTAGTTATAAAATCCTGTGTTGAAAGGTTGTGGAAAGACGGCTGGCAGTAGGACCTGGGCTGAAAGATTAAGGAAAGGGTTGGGAGTGGGAAGTAGGGTTTGTTCTGATAAATTGGGAGAAGAGTGACAAGATTAGGTGGTAGGTTCAGGGACAAGAAATTGGGAGGAGAGGACCTGGTGTAAGGGTAGGGCCTGGTGTGAGAGATTGAGAGGAGAGAGCAGGGAGTAGGTAGTATGACCTGTATTGAGAAAGCAGGAAAAGCATGGCTGGGAGTAGGTAGTAAAGCCTGGGGCGAGACATTGAGAGAAGAGAGACAGTTTGTTGGGTGAATTTTGTCCCGAGATCCATTAGGTATTTGTCCAAGTCATCAGAGCAGATAAGACTGTATTATATAGACTGACTTTTATTCATAGATTGATTTGTGTCCTTTCACTGTCAGCATTCACAAAGTATATCAGTATATCACCAACCAGCAGTTGGTTGGTGATATACTGACCAACCAGCAGTTGGTTGGTAATATACTGATGTCATTATTTCCGCCTAAATGGGCCACATGAAGACCCGCGGGCCTTGCGTTTGACACAACATGGAAAAACGAAGCCTTCCAACAGAACTTGTCCCTCCACTACTGCTAACAACAGCCCGTCCTCATGCCTGTGTGGCACCTCTGATGCGGCGGTAATCTGTGCTGTACTGTGGAGAGCACTATTGCTTCTAACCCTGTACCCAGTCGCAGTGCCTGTTGAGTTTTGGGGCTGTCCTGGGCAAAATAATGGCCTGCCCTAGGAAATATTATAGCATCTGTCATGGGCAAAATAATTGTGCGGCTGTCCTGGGCAAAATAATTCTGCATCTGTCCTGGGCAAAATAATTCTGTCTCTGTAGCTGTCCTGGGCAAAATAACTGCATCTATTGTGGGCAAAATATTTCTGTGTCTGTATCTGTCCTGGGCAAATTATTCTGTGGCTGTCCTGGGCAAAATAATTCTGCGCCTGCATCTTTCCTGGGCAAAAACATCCGTAACCATAAATTTGAATTAACGTCTGTGCTTGCATTTAGTTTCATGTTTTTGTTATTAACTGGCTCCTTGAGGGCAACCATAATGCTAATGTGACCCTGAAAATAAGTTTGACACCCTTAATAAAAAGAAAGCAGAGGCTTCCATAGCATACATATGGAAATGCATGTAAAAATCCCAAGACACCTGTGTAAGTAGGAACCCTACTTTTCCGCATGTCCGAACTTTGGGTAAAGAATAGGAGTAGGGAAGCCGTTCCCTCTTTATCAACAAAGTATGAGGGAGCCATGTTTGTATTGTGTCTGCAGTAGGTACAAATTGGTTTTAGGTAACCAGCAGCTGGATTGTTTTTTCAAGGTTTATAATTTCCCTGGCCGATTTTTGTTTATAGAATGCTGGAATCCTGCTTTAAGCATTACTCTGGTCAGGAGCTCATCTAATATGAATTATTGTTTTCATCCTGACCCTGGGTCCTGAGACCCAATTGGCTGGGGGTTCCCGAGGTTATCTCCCCAATGCCAGACTGCTTACCTACTGTAGGCATCACTGAAGAACAATGCGGCTCACCTCCAAGCGATCCTTATCTCCTGCTAACAGGATGAAGAGTCTGGAAGAGGGGAAATTCTGGGAAATGATCCCTTCCATTTTGTAACGGCAGCTCAGCCGTGGGAGGAAGGAGACTCCGTGCAGACAAACATCCACATCTGATGTCACAGAGTAGATCTGCTGACGGGCTCGCAGTTCAAATTCAAAACCATTGTGAGGGTCAATGTATAGAGGCTACTGGCGACTGAACTGAATTTATCTACAGAGGTACAGCCCCCTACTGTTGTTATAGATGGTCATGGGACACAGATGCCATGTTTTCTTGCATTACTTCCATTACTATCAGAAACAAAAGGACAACTGTAGACAAAAATTAAGGACCCTTAGATTCAATGAGAATCCTTAGTTCCAACCTAGGGATGCCACCGGGGGCCGCATATGAGCCATAGGATAGTCGGTGAGGAAGGTCAAAGGTACCCTTTTCCTTCCCTCTGAGCTATGATATACTGTAAAGTTAGAGAATAAGGTGGATTGGCAGTACTGATAGGGCTCCCTGACCTGATCCGAAGCTCCTGACACAGATAGAGCCTTTGGGAAACCAGGAGTTAAAGGAGTCATATAAGGCACAGGGCAACCCTTTAACCACCCCCTTGCCCAGGGGCTTGTTTTCACTCTTTTCCTTCCCCCCTAAGCAAGGATATAAATAATGAGGTTGAGGAGCGGTTCTGCTTGGGGCCCCTGACTACATCTGATGCTCATAGCACAACTGGAGCCGGAGCCTTCCATGGATCAAAGCAGTCATAAGTCACAGGGCAATCTTTAAACAGGTTAACCTTTCCCCCCTGTCCTATAAAGAACATGGTGGAAAAAGTCATGACTGGGCCCCTAATTGGATCTGAAGCTCACAGCATAGCCAAAGCCATTGGGAAACCTGGGATTGAAGTAGGAATAAGTCAAAGGGCAAACTACCAGGATATGTAAAGCTGGTTGAAAAAGGTAGGGGAAAAGTCCTCTCTGGCCCTCTGACCTGATCTACAGCTCACAGCACAGCTTGTAAAACCTGGGGGTCAAAGGAGTAATAAGAAATAGGGCAAGCTTTAAACTGGCCCCTCATCCAGAGTTACCCATTTCCTCCCCACTGTGTCAGGATATAAAGTTGGTGTATAAAGTGGTGGATCTGTTCTGATTGGGCTCCCTGCCTTGATCGGAGGCTCACGGCACAGCTGGAACTAGAGCCTTTGGAGAAACAAGGGATCAAGATAGAGGAGAAGTCCTCTGATCAGGCCCCCCTGACCAGCTCTGAGGCTCATTGAACAGCTGGAAAATTTGGGAAACCAGGGATCAAAGGAGTTATAAGTCATAGGGCAAGCTTCAAACAGGCCCCTTGTTCAGGGTTACCCATTTCCTCCCCATTGTGTCAGGATGTAAGGCTAGGGTATAGGGTGGATGAATCATCCTAATTGTGCCCCTGCCTTGATCTGAGGCTCATGGCACAGCTGGAACCAGAGACTTTTGGAACTCCGGAATCAAGGTAGAGGAGAATCCCTCTGATTTGGGAATCCTGTCTGGATCTGATGCTCATGGCAAAGCAGGAGCAGGAAACCTTGGAAAACCAGGGATCAAAGGAGTTATAAGTCATAGGGAAAGCTTAAAAAAACCCTAATTCAGGATTACACATGTCCTCTCACTGTGTCAGGATGTAAAGTTGGGGTATAAGGAACCATCATGACTAGCTCCAACCTTCATCTCAGACTCAGCCTTTGGTAAACCAGGAATCAAGGTAGAAAAGTCCTGACTGGGCTCCCACTTCCCTGGACCTGATGCTCAATGCACAGCTGAAGCCAGATTCTCTGGGAAACCAGGGATAAAGGTAGAGAAGTCCTCTGATTGGGCCCCCTCTGCGGACCGGATGCTCAATGCATAGCTAGAGCCAGATTCTTTGGGGAACCAGGGACTTAGGTAGAGGATAAGTCCTCTGACTGGGTCCACGCTTCCCAGGACCTGATGCTCAATGCACAGCTAGAGCCAGATTCTTTAGGAAACCATGGATCAAGGTAGAGGAGAAGTACTCTGACTGGGCCCCCTCTGCAGACCGGATGCTCAATGCATAGCTAGAGCCAGATCCTTTGGGGAACCAGGGGTCAAGGTAGAGTAGTCGTCCTCTGACTGGGCCCCCTCCCTGAACCTGGTGCTTAATGTAAAGCTAGAGCCAGATCCTTTGGAAATCCAGAGATAAAGGTAGAGGTAAAAGCCCCTGACTGGGCCTCCTCCCCGGACCTGATGCTCAATGCACAGCTAGAGCCAGATCCTTTGGGGAACCAGGGGTCAAGATAGAGAGAAGGCCCTCTTAACTGGGTCCCCACTTCCCTGGACCTGAGGCTCGATGCACAGCTGAAGCCAGATTCTCTGGGAGACCAGGGATGAAGGTAGAGAAGAAGTCCTCTGATTGGGCCCCCTCGGCGGACTGGATGCTCAATGCATAGCTAGAGCCAGATTCTTTGGGAAACCAGGGACCTAGGTAGAGGAGAAGTCCTCTGACTGGGTCCCCACTTCCCAGGACCTGATGCTCAATGCACAGCTGGAGCCAGATCCTTTGGGGAACCAGGGGTCAAGGTATAGGGGAGGTCCTCTAACTGGGCCCCCTCCCTGGACCTGGTGCTCAATGCACAGCTAGAGCCAGATCCTTTGGGGAACCGGGGATCAAGGTAGAAGAGAAGTCCTCTGACTGGGCTTCCTTCCTGGACCTGGTGCTTAATGCACAACTAGAGCCAGATCCTTTGGGGAACCAGGGATCAAGGTAGAGAAGAAGTCCTCTGACTGGGCCTCCTCCCTGGACCTGGTGCTTAATGCACAGCTAGAGACAGATACTTTGGAAATCCAGAGATCAAGGTAGAGGTAAATGACTCTTACTGGGTCCCCTCCCCAGACTTGATGCTCAATGCACAGCTAGAGACAGATTATTTGGGAAACCAGGGATAAAAGGAGTCATAGGTTACAGGAAACACTTTCGACAGGCCCCTTTCCCTTGCCACTGTGTCAGGATATAAGGCTGGGGAATAAAGTAAAAGAAGCAGTTCTGTTTGGGCCCTGTGACTGGACCTGTGGTTCATGATCCTCCCTGGTATAAGGAAAACCCAAATAATAAAGATAATCCCCAGCCAGTCCTATTAAGCAGCCCACAGCACAGAGTCACTATTTAAATTCCCGGCATAGCTGCCCCCCTGACATTTTTCACAAGCTGCCGCTAATCTGATTACCTAGAATATGGGGAGGTATTTACAATCGGTTACTATGTAAACTATGTTTTCTGGTGATAACAGGCGACTTTTACCCATTGTCAAGGAAGGAAAGGTTTTTCTTGGAATATTTAATGGCACCTAAGTTTCAGCATTCTTTGAACTTGTCTCAAAGTTTAAGCATTTGTGAGAAGGTGAACCAGCCCCCACCATCAACACATCATGAATGGGGGTGGAACAAACACAGATAAGCACACAGCCAATCCAATTTTACGTTTAAGATAGCACCATGACACACTGGTTGGGGCCAGGGTTCCATTTCCACAATGGATGCTACCTGCATGGTTCAAAGGGCCTTCTCTTTTAAATACGTCTGCTCATTGGATGGTGAAAATGCATGATGATTATAATGTTATTTAGGGATGCTTATATGTGCTGCAAGAATAATGTTACATGCAGTTACACACACATTAATTGGTTAGGCAATCATTTTTGGTGACAAGTCGTTTCAGACTTTTTGTCTTCTTTTAGGTCAGCGGTGGAGTTTGCCTTGCCACCATTTTGCAGATTCAGCGGGTTTACTCTTTATTTCATGTGATTAATAGACGAGGACGGAGAATTTGAGAAAGAAGGACGGGGAGACTGCGAGAAAGAAGGACGGGGAGACTGCGAGAAAGAAGGACGGGGAGACTGCGAGAAAGAAGGACGGGGAGACTGCGAGAAAGAAGGACGGGGAGACTGCGAGAAAGAAGGACGGGGAGACTGCGAGAAAGAAGGACGGGGAGACTGCGAGAAAGAAGGACGGGGAGACTGCGAGAAAGAAGGACGGGGAGACTGCGAGAAAGAAGGACGGGGAGACTGCGAGAAAGAAGGTCGGGGAGACTGCGAGAAAGAAGGACGGGGAGACTGCGAGAAAGAAGGACGGGGAGACTGCGAGAAAGAAGGACGGGGAGACTGCGAGAAAGAAGGACGGGGAGACTGCGAGAAAGAAGGACGGGGAGACTGCGAGAAAGAAGGACGGGGAGACTGCGAGAAAGAAGGACGGGGAGACTGCGAGAAAGAAGGACGGGGAGCCTGCGAGAAAGAAGGACGGGGAGCCTGCGAGAAAGAAGGACGGGGAGACTGCGAGAAAGAAGGACGGGGAGACTGCGAGAAAGAAGGACGGGGAGACTGCGAGAAAGAAGGACGGGGAGACTGCGAGAAAGAAGGACGGGGAGACTGCGAGAAAGAAGGACGGGGAGACTGCAAGAGACAGATAAAGAGGGATGGGGAGAATGAAATAGACAGGGATGGGGAGAATGAGATAAACAGGGATGGGGAGAATGTGATAAAGAGGAATGGGGAGAATGTAATAGAGAGGGCCAAAGATAGAGGGAATATGATAAAGAGGGATGGGGAGAATGCGATAGACAGGGATGGGGAGAATGTGACAAAAGAGGGATGGGGAGAATGAAATAGACAGGGATGGGGAAAATGAAATAAAGAGGGATGGGGAGAATGAGATAGATGGGGGCAGGGATAGAGGGAATGTGATAAAGAGGGATAAGGAGAATGTGATCAACAGGGGTAGGGAGAATGAGATAATCAGGGATGGAGGAAATTAGATTTAAAGGGATGGGGAGAATATGATAAAGAGGGATGGGGATAATGTGATAAAGAGGGATGGGGAGATTGGGATAGACTGGGACCAGGATAGAGGGCATGCAATAGGCAGGCATAGGACATGAGTAGGGGACTCATTGGTTGTTAAATCAGGGCAGCAGCCTATTAGGTGTCACACACATCATTCAAGCACTTTGATTGGTTTGAGCGGACATTATTTGTCGAGGGGAGGAGTCACCTCCTCCCCAATATCCAGCCAATGTCGAGAATCGAATCACCTCCTTCCATCAATGGCTTACACACAGCTGGACACAATGATTCAGCAAGAATATTTTATAGACCATTTTACACTTCTTATTAAATAAGAATCCATTTAAATACTGAAAAGAACAGAAAAAGAAAATAATAATAATAATAAATCCCTTCTTATCTCTGTATATGGCTCTGGGTATATAACGGATCATCTACTATATGGGCAAAGAAACACTAGAATATTATAGCAGCATGATATGGGGGCGATGCTTCTTGCTAGAATGAAGTCCTAACCTAAGCATTTTGTGTCCTCTATCGCCCCCTGCTGGTTGAAAGCATTTATTTATTGACCCACTTCTGGAAAACATTTCAAGTGTAGCATTTTATTATTTTTAATGCGGGCTGCTTTCTCTTCACTTCCTAAAGCTAAGCATTGCATAGCAGAAACCTCTACCGGAGGGCTTACCCCCCTAACGGATCTAACCTCTCCACTTAACGCACCTTATCCTAACTTTAGATTCTTAACATGGACCAAAACCCACGCTGATCAATCTCCCCTCCCAGGGTATCCAAAATCAGGATGCCCCATTGTGTGAAACCCTTCAGGTCGCCCCATTCACTTACCTTGTTTCCTGGTTCCACGGTACCTCTAAGAGCAGCATCCGCCTCCCCACTATCCCTCTAGCAGGGAGCGGGCCTGCACCATGGCGTCTGTGAATGGCTCCCCGCTAGAGGGAAGCGGAGGATGCGGGCATCAGGGCACTCAGAGCCGAGGCACTTAGGCGCTCCGTGGGACCGGAAAGAGGTGAGATGGTCTCATGCAGCGGGGCACCCGCGATCGGAGGGCCCCCGGGGAAAAGGACCAAAACCCAGTATAGACAAAATCATGAGTTTTGCGCTTTAATGGGACAGTCCAGTCTAAATAACTTGTGGTTCATGGGAGCAGCCATGATGCGGTTACGGCAGTATATTGAATTGGGAGGGGAGGGGGTATTGGGGGTTCATGGTCGTATTACACACCAGGGCATCCCAAATCTGAATATCTTGTGGCCAGAGAAATGACATCCCTTAGATTCTTATAGGGTCTAGAGTCAATTTTGGTTCTCTTTAAAGGGACTGTAAACCCTAACAAACGGTGAATTCTCCTACACAACAGCTTCCGCCTACTTCAGGTCTTCTGATGTTCACGCGCCCTGCCGCCACCCCTCACGTCAGTCACAGCGAATGTGTACACCCACTTCATTGATTGCAAGGCCTGGAACGCCCCTCCGTTGCAGTGAATGTAATGGGCATGCGCAGAGCGCTGGTCAGGCACCCACATGTACCCGCCGAACCCGTTAACTGCTTACTGTCCCCTTTTGGTGAGCTCTCGGCCTTAATAGCATGCAAACCCATGGTTATTAAAGGAGCACTATCATGAAATTGTGTAATATAAAAAAGTTGTGTAATATTAAAAACACGTCGGCTAATGAGAGGAGGGGTCACATATACAACATATACTGAATAAAACTCGAGCTTTATTCTCTCCTGGTAGGAATAAAATCCAGGGGTGACAGGTTTAGCCTATCCGGGGTGACAGGCTCTCACCTGTCCTGTTCCTTCTATTAAAAGAAAGAAAAACAAGCCTGGCTGGATATTTCTTGATGGTCTTGGTGTATAAGTGACCTCTCCTCCCACCATCCAGCATATTTATATGGATTTCTATCATTGGCCCATTTTTTTGCGATTGTGCTCCCTTAAAGTTAAATTTAAATTATAGCAACCTGATATGGGGGGGGGGGGGGGGGGGGTTGAGGTGGAGAGGATCTACAGAAGAAGTGCAGATTCCCCCCTATGATGTATTCACGAACGTGTGGAAACTTGCTGTGTTTAGTGTCTACTGTAGTGTTTTTGTGGCTCTCCCATTGGTCATGGTCTAAAAAGAGTCTAAAAAGCAGAGCTCCGCCTCAAACTGGAATCTGTGCCCTGTTGCCCCCCACTGTAAGATGAACCCGCAAGGTACATGGTCTTTTAGGGGTGTCAGAAAAATTATATTAGACAATACTAATATTGATTCAAAATATGTTCGAATCGATCTTTTAGAAACTATTTCTAAGTAACATTTACTTCCGACCACTAGTTGGCAGCGCACCGCACAAGAGCCTGTTATTCAGCAGCTCTGTCCCACCCGCAGCAGAGAAACTACGAGATCCTGCGAGAGTCGTCCTGCGTTGTTGTTATGTATGTGTTAGACTCCAGGACCGACCATGCAAGCGGTTGGTTCACTTTAACATTTTAAAGTGGACCAAAACCCAGGATTTTGGTCCTTTTCCCTGAGTGGGGTGCCCCGCTGTGTGAAACCCCCCAGATTTCCCTCACCTTCGTCTTCTGGCCGCTCATCCAATCGGCACGCTCGGAACCGCTGATGCCACGCCATCTAAGATGCCGTCTAAAGCCAACGGCTCTGAGCGCACTGGTGGCCGCATCCCGCACTTCCCTCTAACAGGGAGTGTGCCTGCTCCGGCCAATCTCAAATGCCTGGAGCAGGCATGCGCCTTGCTAGAGGGAGAGCTGGGATGCGCATGCGCTGTTGGACCAAAAACCAAGGTAAGTGAACGGGGCAACCTGGGGGGAATCACAGAGCGGGGCATCATGATGCCCCAGGGGAGGGAATTGATTGGCCTGTGAATCTCGGGCCAATCGAGCTGGGAGTAAGTGAAAAGGAACGACCTGAGGGTATCAAAATCGGGATGCCCCGGGGAAGAGGGATTCAATCGGCCCTGGAATCTATGATTGAGCTGGGTTTTGGTCCACTTTTAAAACGAGCGAAAAAAACAAAACCTGGAATGAGAAAGTTCTCCCATCCTCCTTAGCGACTCGGGGAGTGCCGCAGCCATTTCCTGCATGTGAAAAACACATTGGAATAACATATTAAGACAATGTAACCCTACGTATAAGCTCTATTCCAGACAGGCAACAGTGCCAACCACTATATAGAGCAAGTCATGTGACTTAAAGAACCCGTCCTACAATTAGGGCTCGGTGAGGCCGTTTTCACCCCGACATGCGACCGAGAGGCTCGACAGACACGTGGAGGCCGGTGATCCCAGAACAGGCTCAGCTCCGCAATCTGGGAGGCTTTAAGTCCATTCCTGCCATGGACTCCTGGAGGGCACCCGAAAACACGGGCGGGGCTGGGGATCATTCTACTTTCCATATGGCCACCTTCCCATCATCCTCCCCCGAGCCGCTCAGCACGTATCTGTCCTCAGCCGAGCACAGGGACTTCACAATGTCCGTGTGGGCCACCAGCTCCTTCTCCACGCTCTTCTTCTCGGCGTCGATGACGTAGATCTTTCCTTTGGACGTCCCCTGCGAGATGCCCCTGCTGCCGACCCAAATCTGCGGAGAGAGAGCACAACACGGCGCTTTACTCACCTTACACCATATTTTACTGGCACACAGTGCTGCCAAGTAATTTAAAGTTAAAGTAGTTTAAAGTGGATCAAAAAACAGCTCGATCGGCTCAGGAATCTATAAGATGCTTTTAAAGGGACAGTCCAGGCAAAGGGTTTAAGGGACAGTCCAGGCAAAGGGTTTAAGGAACAGTCCAGGCAAAGGGTTTAAGGAACAGTCCAGGCAAAGGGTTTAAGGGACAGTCCAGGCAAAGGGTTTAAGGGACAGTCCAGGCAAAGGGTTTAAGGGACAGTCCAGGCAAAGGGTTTAAGGAACAGTCCAGGCAAAGGGTTTAAGGAACAGTCCAGGCAAAAGGTTTAAGGGACAGTCCAGGCAAAGGGTTTACGGGACAGTCCAGGCAAAGGGTTTACGGGACAGTCCAGGCAAAGGGTTTAAGGGACAGTCCAGGCAAAGGGTTTAAGGGACAGTCCAGGCAAAGGGTTTAAGGGACAGTCCAGGCAAAGGGTTTAAGGAACAGTCCAGGCAAAGGGTTTAAGGAACAGTCCAGGCAAAGGGTTTAAGGAACAGTCCAGGCAAAGGGTTTAAGGAACAGTCCAGGCAAAAGGTTTAAGGGACAGTCCAGGCAAAGGGTTTAAGGGACAGTCCAGGCAAAGGGTTTACGGGACAGTCCAGGCAAAGGGTTTAAGGGACAGTCCAGGCAAAGGGTTTAAGGGACAGTCCAGGCAAAGGGTTTAAGGGACAGTCCAGGCAAAGGGTTTAAGGGACAGTCCAGGCAAAGGGTTTAAGGAACAGTCCAGGCAAAGGGTTTAAGGAACAGTCCAGGCAAAGGGTTTAAGGGACAGTCCAGGCAAAGGGTTTAAGGGACAGTCCAGGCAAAGGGTTTAAGGAACAGTCCAGGCAAAAGGTTTAAGGGACAGTCCAGGCAAAGGGTTTAAGGGACAGTCCAGGCAAAGGGTTTAAGGGACAGTCCAGGCAAAGGGTTTACGGGACAGTCCAGGCAAAGGGTTTACGGGACAGTCCAGGCAAAGGGTTTAAGGGACAGTCCAGGCAAAGGGTTTAAGGGACAGTCCAGGCAAAGGGTTTAAGGAACAGTCCAGGCAAAGGGTTTAAGGAACAGTCCAGGCAAAGGGTTTAAGGAACAGTCCAGGCAAAAGGTTTAAGGGACAGTCCAGGCAAAGGGTTTAAGGGACAGTCCAGGCAAAGGGTTTACGGGACAGTCCAGGCAAAGGGTTTAAGGGACAGTCCAGGCAAAGGGTTTAAGGGACAGTCCAGGCAAAGGGTTTAAGGGACAGTCCAGGCAAAGGGTTTAAGGGACAGTCCAGGCAAAGGGTTTAAGGGACAGTCCAGGCAAAGGGTTTAAGGGACAGTCCAGGCAAAGGGTTTAAGGGACAGTCCAGGCAAAGGGTTTAAGGGACAGTCCAGGCAAAGGGTTTAAGGGACAGTCCAGGCAAAGGGTTTAAGGGACAGTCCAGGCAAAGGGTTTAAGGGACAGTCCAGGCAAAGGGTTTACGGGACAGTCCAGGCAAAGGGTTTACGGGACAGTCCAGGCAAAGGGTTTAAGGGACAGTCCAGGCAAAGGGTTTAAGGGACAGTCCAGGCAAAGGGTTTAAGGGACAGTCCAGGCAAAGGGTTTAAGGGACAGTCCAGGCAAAGGGTTTAAGGGACAGTCCAGGCAAAGGGTTTAAGGGACAGTCCAGGCAAAGGGTTTAAGGGACAGTCCAGGCAAAGGGTTTAAGGGACAGTCCAGGCAAAGGGTTTAAGGGACAGTCCAGGCAAAGGGTTTAAGGGACAGTCCAGGCAAAGGGTTTAAGGGACAGTCCAGGCAAAGGGTTTAAGGGACAGTCCAGGCAAAGGGTTTAAGGGACAGTCCAGGCAAAGGGTTTAAGGCACAGTCCAGGCAAAGGGTTTAAGGGACAGTCCAGGCAAAGGGTTTAAGGGACAGTCCAGGCAAAGGGTTTAAGGGACAGTCCAGGCAAAGGGTTTAAGGGACAGTCCAGGCAAAGGGTTTAAGGGACAGTCCAGGCAAAGGGTTTAAGGGACAGTCCAGGCAAAGGGTTTAAGGGACAGTCCAGGCAAAGGGTTTAAGGGACAGTCCAGGCAAAGGGTTTAAGGGACAGTCCAGGCAAAGGGTTTAAGGGACAGTCCAGGCAAAGGGTTTAAGGGACAGTCCAGGCAAAGGGTTTAAGGGACAGTCCAGGCAAAGGGTTTAAGGGACAGTCCAGGCAAAGGGTTTAAGGGACAGTCCAGGCAAAGGGTTTAAGGGACAGTCCAGGCAAAGGGTTTAAGGGACAGCCCAGGCAAAGGGTTTAAGGAACAGTCCAGGCAAAGGGTTTAAGGAACAGTCCAGGCAAAGGGTTTAAGGAACAGTCCAGGCAAAGGGTTTAAGGAACAGTCCAGGCAAAGGGTTTAAGGAACAGCCCAGGCAAAGGGTTTAAGGGACAGTCCAGGCAAAGGGTTTAAGGAACAGTCCAGGCAAAGGGTTTAAGGGACAGTCCAGGCAAAGGGTTTAAGGGACAGTCCAGGCAAAGGGTTTAAGGGACAGTCCAGGCAAACAGCAGTTACTCACTGATAGTCCCATGCAGCTGATTGACCCTATTCCAGGAGTGTGAACCTCACCTCCACTGCAACGATTAATAACCACGGACCCTAATTGCCCTGATGCCTCCTTGCGTCAGTCACAGCCACTGGCCACACCCATTCTATTTAATTTCAAAAGAAGGGGAGTGCCTAGGGCTGAAATAATGAATAGGGCTCGTCTCTGGGATGGTGGGGACAAGATCACAGGTGCCGGTAAATTTCAAACTACAGACATAGGGTGAATCAGCTGTGCAGGACTTTAGGCGATTATCTGTGTTTTTTTTGTTTTTGCCCCGACAGGCCCCTTGCAGCAGCGGCCGCATCCCGCTCTCTCTCTAGCAGGGTGCGTGCCTGCTCCAGGCATTTGTGAATGGCCGTCGCGGGCACGCTCCCTATTAGAGGGAAGCAGAGGGTGCGGCCGTCAGAGCTGCTCTTAGACGCGCTGCGTGGCCGGGAAGAGGTGAGCTGGTCTCTGCGTCTTGGGGGGGGTGTCACACAGCGGGTCACGAGGAGAGGACCAAAACCCAGGATAGACGAAATATAACTGGACCTAGAGCCTAGAAGGAAAGTCTGTCCCTGTGGGGCCGCGTTACCTAGTTAGAACATTTTACAGTCATATATGAGACAAACACAAATACCTTCATCTAAGCACCCCACAGTGAATAATACTCACCGGTTCCCCAAACGGGTCCAAGTGCTTGTAATCTCAGATCTACATTGATTATTCAACCAGGGTGATTGAGGTGGTTCGCCCTGAATATTTTTATGCTGCCCTCTACCGACCTGTCCTGTGTGTGTGCTCAAAACCCGCAGTGGTATTTGCCCTCAGTGCACATGCAGTGTTCCTCTGTCATTTTTCACCAATTCTGACCTCTGCTTTTACATTTGGCTGGATTGTTGAAGCGGATCTAGACTCTCCCTTGGAACTATGTGCCGAGGGGAAGTTACGGCCTACAGGTAGCCGGGTTATTTGCGGTCCCTCTCTTGTGATGTGATGCCGACATGTTTCCTGGTCTATATGCGTGACTTTGGGCACTGGTAGTATGCTTTCCCGACTGTGCAGACAATTTATTTTGGGCTCCTTGAGCTTTCTGAGTTCCATACCACTTGTCATATTGGTTTATTTATTTTTCTAATTGATCAGTTGTGGGGGTTTGTAGTATTAGTTGCTTGTATATTATTAATTATTTATTTATTTATCATTAATTGCTTGTACATTCTTATGCACTTTATTTAACATGTAGGTAGTAGGCTTTTCTCAATTAGGATATGTATCTATATGCACTGAGTTTAGACTCATAGGTGTGGTATTATGGACATGTTCCAGCACTAAGCACTTTAATTTGTAGTTATTTTGCACAGGGGATTGGCCTTTAGGGGATATTTACCTTTTTTATGGTGTTACAATAGATTATTGGTATATATTATTGACAAGGTTTGTATGGTTTAACACAGTGACCTTTTTGGGTCCTCTTTTTGTGCCGGCACAGGTACGGGGGTAAGTGGGTGTAGAGATATACCATCTCTGCACGTACAGACTCCTGTATTTTACTTATAGAAATAGGATTGCCCTTATTGATCTTACACATATTGGAGCATTACCTGCATCACAGACAATTTTTAGTGGATCACCCATGATTTGGGTCTGTTGATATATATAGAGAGTAAGAGAAACAGGGACCCGCCATTTGTTTTTAATTGTCGTGTGTTACATGTATTTTGTGTATTTTTATGAATTTATATGTATTAATACATTTTTGAATATATAGGTTTGTCAGAAATTCTTGGTGCTCCTCATAGGGAGGGAGGTGTGTTTTTCACGGCCACTCCCATTGGAATGGTTGGACTTGTTGAAGAGTGAGCACACCATTATAGTGTAATTAGTGGTGCACCCCATAGTACACGTTTGGCTCCTACAGGTAGAAAAGCGGGCTTGTGACCGAGGGCAGCAGGTTCGATTCGCAGCCATGGGACATGACTGAAGTGCCCATGAGCAAGGCACCTAACCCCCAAATGCTCCCTGGGCTCTGAGTTTAGGGCAGACCAACGCTCCGGGCACGTGTGCGCTTCACTGCTCCTTAATGTGTAGTCACTGATATGGTGTTTATTCTCTGCTGTGTCCATTGTGTGTAATTGTTAAAGGACAGATGTCCCCCAGAGTATGTGAGTGAGTTTCTGCCATCTGTCTATGCCCCATGAATACTAGACTATATTGATACCTAGCACACCTATATTCACATAATCACACCTCAATAGCTGGGGTGTTTTCTGGGCTGCAGCACATTTCACCTTGAATTCCTAAATTAGGAATAGCTGGGGTGTTTTCTGGGCTGCAGCACATTTCACCTTTAATTCCTAATTAGGGTAGCTGGGGTGTTTTCTGGCCTGCAGCACATTTCACCTTGAATTCCTAATTAGGAATAGCTGGGGTGTTTTCTGGGCTGCAGCACATTTCACCTTCAATTCCTAATTAGGAATAGCTGGGGTGTTTTCTGGGCTGCAGCACATTTCACCTTGAATTCCTAATTAGGAATAGCTGGGGTGTTTTCTGGGCTGCAGTACATTTCACCTTGAATTCCTAATTAGGAATAGCTGGGGTGCTTTCTGGGCTGCAGCACATTTCACCTTGAATTCCTAATTAGGAATAGCTGGGGTGTTTTCTGGGCTGCAGCACATTTCACCTTGAATTCCTAATTAGGAATAGCTGGGGTGTTTTCTGGGCTGCAGCACATTTCACCTTGAATTCCTAATTAGGGATAGCTGGGGTGTTTTCTGGGCTGCAGTACATTTCACCTTGAATTCCTAATTAGGAATAGCTGGGGTGTTTTCTGGGCTGCAGTACATTTCACCTTGAATTCCTAATTAGGAATAGCTGGGGTGCTTTCTGGGCTGCAGCACATTTCACCTTGAATTCCTAATTAGGAATAGCTGGGGTGTTTTCTGGGCTGCAGCACATTTCACCTTGAATTCCTAATTAGGAATAGCTGGGGTGTTTTCTGGGCTGCAGTACATTTCACCTTGAATTCCTAATTAGGGATAGCTGGGGTGTTTTCTGGGCTGCAGCACATTTCACCTTGAATTCCTAATTAGGAATAGCTGGGGTGCTTTCTGGGCTGCAGCACATTTCACCTTGAATTCCTAATTAGGAATAGCTGGGGTGTTTTCTGGGCTGCAGCACATTTCACCTTGAATTCCTAATTAGGGATAGCTGGGGTGTTTTCTGGGCTGCAGTACATTTCACCTTGAATTCCTAATTAGGAATAGCTGGACTGGGGTGCTTTCTGGGCTGCAGCACATTTCACCTTGAATTCCTAATTAGGAATAGCTGGGGTGCTTTCTGGGCTGCAGCACATTTCACCTTGAATTCCTAATTAGGAATAGCTGGGGTGTTTTCTGGGCTGCAGCACATTTCACCTTGAATTCCTAATTAGGAATAGCTGGGGTGCTTTCTGGGCTGCAGCACATTTCACCTTGAATTCCTAATTAGGAATAGCTGGGGTGTTTTCTGGGCTGCAGCACATTTCACCTTGAATTCCTAATTAGGAATAGCTGGGGTGTTTTCTGGGCTGCAGCACATTTCCCCTTGAATTCCTAATTAGGTTGACTCAGACACTCAAATACACATTAGACGCGGCCACTGGATATTATTTGTGAAAGAGCGGTGTAATGCCTGAAATATGTTAGTTATGACTATATTAATGAAAGAGTCTTATTCAGGATTATACGACCTTTCATTTGATATCAAACATAGCATATATGTATTGGCCAATGACTGATAATCCACATAGTATCATACTATGTATGATATGTATTTGATGTTTAGGTTCATTTAACTAAGAATTAATAGGGATCATGAATTATCTGGGGAAACTCCATGCCATTATAACATGTATTGAACTGTAACTAATGTATAACTTACTCATTTATGTAACAACTGCCTCTAATATGTAAGGTTATCTGGGGAAACATCATGCCATTATAACATTTATTGCACTGTAACTAATTTATAACTAACTCATTTATGTAACAACTGCCTGTAATATCTAAGGTTATCTGGGGAAATCGCATGCCATTATAACATTTAATGTACTGTACTGTATGGAGAAACCTCATGCCATTATAACATCAGGGATGATTTGTGGGTCCCACATAACTACAATGTCTGGGCCCCATATAACATATATGCAATGGCTGGGCCCCTGGGCTCCAACACAACCAGGCTCTGCTTAGTATCCAGACAATACAGGAAACTGAAGATAAAACAGGGAGCCCTACCATTATATTATAGGTTATAGGGGGCCTAGTCCCAATACATGTGATGGCTGGATCCCTAATATGAGCCCCGGCACTTGGCGTATCCCTCAGACACTCGGTACACCCCCCCCCCCCACCCTGGCACTTAGAGCTTTGACATTTGTTTTTAAAGTGGACCAAAAGCCAGGTTTTCCAACCATCTGGATTTGGTCCGCTTTACTGGGAAGCCCCTGTCTGTGAAACCCTCCAGTTAGTCTGGCACTTAGTGCTTCAATAGTTTTAAAGTGGACCAAAAGTCATGTTTTTTAACCATCTGGATCTGGTCCGCTTTACTGGGATGCCCCTGTGGCTGGCACAGCTTCATTGCTTGTTTTAAAGTGGACCAAAACCCAGCCTTTTCAACCAACTGTATTTGGTCCGCTTTACTGGGATGCCCCTGTGGCTGGCACTTACAGCTTCAATCGTTGTTTTACAGTGGACCCAAACCCAGGTTTTTCAACCATCTGGATTTGCTCCGCTTTACTGGGATGCCCTTGTGTGAAACCCTCCAATTAGTCCGGCACTTAGAGCTTCAATTGTTGTTAAAAATCGGACCCAAACCCAGGTTTTTCAACCATCTGGATTTGCTCCGCTTTACTGGGATGCCCTTGTGTGAAACCCTCCAATTAGTCCGGCACTTAGAGCTTCAATTGTTGTTAAAAATCGGACCCAAACCCAGGTTTTTCAACCATCTGGATTTGCTCCGCTTTACTGGGATGCCCTTGTGTGAAACCCTCCAATTAGTCCGGCACTTAGAGCTTCAATTGTTGTTAAAAATCGGACCCAAACCCAGGTTTTTCAACCATCTGGATTTGCTCCGCTTTACTGGGATGCCCCTGTGTGTGAAACCCTCCGGTTAGTCTGGCACTTAGCGCTTCAATAGTTTTTAAAGTGGACCAAAACCCAGGTTTTTCAACCATCTGGATTTGATCTACTTTACTGGGATGCCCCTGTGTGTTGAATGGGAGAAGTTTCATAGAGCAGGACATCCCAGATCAGGATGCCCCGGAGACACCGCCAGCTCCTGGAGTAAGTCCTCCGATTAAACAGACTTACCTGCTGCTTGACTCTGAGCATGCATGTGATCAGCGTGCAGTCCTGCAGGACCACCCTGTGCGGGGCTTTGGCGTAGTTGCTCGTGTCAAACACGTAGATTTCGTTGTTGTTACACACCGCCCACAGCTGCCGCTTCTGAAACACAGAAAAACAGAGAAAAAAAAAAAAAAAAGATCAGACGTAATTGGCCAATCAACCGCAGAGCAGTCAGCCAATCAGATCCCACCTCTGTACCTCTGAGAAGAGCTGTATGGAATGTATGGCTGAACTGATCCTGCGGATGTTGTCGGTGATCTCCAGCTTTTTGCATTGCTGTCCAGTTTTCTTGGTGACGATGACAGAGTCTTTGGTGCCTGCGTGAGACAAAGCACATAACTGAATATATAGAATTATTAAAGTGGACCAAAACCCACGGCGATCGGCACAGGAATCTATAAGATTCCCGAGCCGATCTATTCCCTCTCCCCGGGGCATCCAAAATCGGGATGCCCTGCTTTGTGAAACCCCCCCAGGTCGTCATACACTTACCTTCTTTCCCGGTCCAACGGTGCATGCGCGAGCCGGGGCCGCATCCCCACTATCCCTCTAGCAGGGCACACTCCATGTTAGAGGGAAGCGGGGGGGGGGGGGGGGGATGTGGCCGCCAGCGCGCTCAGAACCTCTTCCCAGTCGTCGGGACCGGCAAGAGGCGAGTTGAGACAAAGCCCCATAGACTTCTATAGGTTGGTGTTCCTGTTCAAAGAAGAACATCGGAGACTCTGGAATCTAAAAGACGAAGGCTTAGGGCCTTATTTATCAAGGGATAGCGCCAGGTAGTGTCTCACTAGCGCCAGCTATCGGCGGCTACCGACTCCAGAACGCCAGGCTGCGAACACAATCACGCATTTATCACGCTAAATGAGGCTAGCGCCGGCGAGAGCGTCAGCTAGCGCGGGATTCATCATGTTGCAGACTTCAGCGAACAGCGCCGCTGCTAATCCCATCACAGCGCCAGGTATGACCTCTCACTACCTGGCGCTCTCCAATGCATTTCAATGGAGAAATCTTTAAATATTCATAATTAATTGATATTAATGTTTTTTTTTTTTTTTTTTTTTTTTAAATGTCAAAAATTCTGTGACCACTTCTGCAATGTTAGATATTTTTTTTAAGGTAATAAAAATAAAAAATAAAAATTTGTGCAGAATTGATATTACAGGTCTGATATTAATGTATTCATATTACAAAATGTTTATAAAAACATGTTTATTTTTTTTAACAAAAATATGGTTGTTTGGGGGTTAAAAAACTACTTTTAACCCATCGCCGCCAGCGCTCTGGGGTTTAAACAAGCATTTCAGAGCGCGAGAATTTTTTGAGCGTGATTTGTTAATGAATATGCTGGGAGCCGTTTGCTATGGCCATTCGCTGTCATGCGCTCCCATACAGCGCGGAACCAGTCAAACAGCGACTCCTAACCCCGTATTCCACATTACCGCACACCGACTGAGTCGCTGTCAACAACCGAACAACGGCCAAGCACGGCGAATACTAGCGGGCGCTGTGAAAATCACGCAACTGTCGCTCATCTGTCGCTACCTGGCGCTATTAATAAATCGGCCTCTTAGACAGAGTTGACTTTGGCGACCTGGGGGCTTTCACACAGCAGGGCACTCCCGATTGGGGTGACCCCAAGGCAAGGACCAAAACCCAAGATCAACATCCTGGGTTTTAGTCCACTTTAAAGGGCATGGCCAGGCTAAGTGTGAAAACAAATCACTGTTTGCCTATCTGCCATGCAGAAGATTCCTCCTGGTGTGCTTCCCAATAAGACTTCTATAGGTTGGTGTTCCGGTTCAAAGAAGAACATCGGAGACCCTGGAATCTAAAAGACTCCAGGGCCTCCCGAGTTCCAGTCCTTGGGGCATCCGGAATTGGGATGCCCCGCTGTGTGAAACTCCCCCGAACCCTCACCCTCTCCACGTCTGTGTGCTCCGGCCGCATCCCCGCTCACCTCTATCCTTGTGCGTGTGCCCGGACCTCCTGAATGGGTGGCGCGGTCCTGAATGGGATGTGCGCTGCTCAGCCAATCAGCGCACTCGCTCTCGCCGGAGTCTGCGCCGTAGGAGGGGAAGGAAGGTGAGTGAAACGGGGCGACCTCGGGGGTTACACATAGCTGGGCATCCCAATTCGGGATGCCGCCGCAGAGAGGAACAACACACAGGAAAGTGAAATTCATGTGTGTTGTCACTCTTTAAAAAAGGGACCTCCACGCCAAGTAGACCTCTGCACCTAAACACCACTTCTACCGCCCCCCAGTGGTCAGTGGTGGCATTTCAATTCTCAATAGCACACTGCACATGCCCACATGCATTGCCTTGTTATTGGCTACCCCACATGACTGCCATACAATCAAATAGATTTGCATGTAGGGTGGTGCTCACGTGAGCTGAAGAACCAGCGGCATAAGTCATTGGAATGCTTGTGGGTGTCCTTTCACTTTCCAGCAATCTAAGCTGACCAACAGTAGATTTTAAATATGCGAGGACAATTTTTTTCTTAAAAAAAAGGTGCGATGGTGAAATGAGTTGACGCAGCTGTCTTCAGCGCCGTGGCAGAGGGAGCAAGGGAACCGAGCCTTCTGCTGTCCGGCAGCTATTTCAGTCCCCCGGAAACATCTGTGTACCAGCCACTTGGGAACCACTGCTGTATATTTTTTACATTTTTTTTTTTACTTGCGGGCCAAATCTAAGGCCACTACGGATTATCCAAACTCCACTGATATGCAGGCCAGCTAGGCAGGTTACATTAGACATGTCGGCATCAGGAGCACATTTTTGTGTGCTTTAAAGAGGACCAACACCCAGGGGTGATCGGCCCGGAAATCTATAAGATTCCCGGGCCGATCACCTCCCACCCCGCGGGACATCCGAGATCGGGATGTCCCGCGGGGTGAAACCCCCCAGAAACCCCAAAAACACCTTACCTGATCCGCCGCCGCTTCCGCCGCCGCCGCCTCCCGCGCACCCCTCCAGACGTGCGCGCGCCCGCGCCGGCCCTCTGTGAATGGCCGGCGGGGGCGCGCGCGCGCCGAGAGTGACGCGCGGGAGGCGGCGGCGGCGGAAGCGGCCTGGACGTTCCTGATCCCCGCCTGGACGTTGGCGGGGATTGGCTGCGGCGCTCACGTGGGAGCGTTGAGAGGTGAGTTTTTTGGGGTTTCTGGGGGGTTTCACACAGCGGGGCACCCCCGATCGGGGTGCCCCGCCGAAGTGGACCAAAACCCAGGATAGTCAAAATCCTGGGTGTTGGTCCACTTTAAAGTGGACCAACACCCAGGATTTTCACTATCCTGGGTTTTGGTCCACTTCGGTGGGGCACCCCGATCGGGGGTGCCCCGCTGTGTGAAACCCCCCAGAAAGCCCCAAAAACTCACCTGTCCCCGCTCCCACGTGATTGCTGCAGCCAATCCCCGACAAGCGAGCGCGCCCGCCGCCTCCCGCGCGTCACTCTTACAGGGAGCGCGCCCTGCTAGAGGGATGCGCGAGCGGGGTGCCCCGCAGGCCCGATGCTGATCGGCCCGGGAATCTATCAGCACCGGGTGTTGGTCCACTTTAAAGCGGACCAAGACCCACCGAACTTGTGAAATACATTTGGCCAAAGGCCAAGTCAATAATCCCCTCTAAGGGTGAATTAGAAATGGATATTTTCACTTTGTGAATCATCCTATAACACTGTCTTTTTTGGCAATCAGTCATTACATCGGTGTGGCAATGACATTGCCACACACAGGCAGGTCCTCCTTACACAGCTGGAGGCAGTGATTGCTCAATATGTAACATAGAAAACATAAAAAAATGATGCACACCTTACTACATAGGTTATGAATTGCAATTAAGTGTGTCTATAAGTGATAAAACAAAGGCATAGACAAATATATACAGCAGGTCCTCCTTACACAGCTGGAAGCAGTGAACGCTCAATATGTAACATAGAAAACATAATTGCAATTGGCCATTCAACTATATGTGGCTCAGAGGTAGATGCAATACATTTTATGGCCACATGGTGGGCAGGCATTCAGTTTATACAAAACCGCATTTGAATGAACCACAGAAGAATATATGTCACATCGAAATTGCAATGATTCAATAACCCAATTAGCGAGCAGAGGTTCAAAATAAAGTTAGAATACGTTACAGCAAGTAGTAAGTGAATACTGTTATACTGTTGTTACAGCGCCCAACACACATCATATTCATCAATGTGGGCCAGGTTACTACCTTGACTGAGACGCTCTGTTACAGCGCACAATACCCGCTTACAGAGTCTACTAGTGGTCGCTCTAAGAGCTGCTATACAGATGCTCATCTGGCAATACCTGCCGTTAGTAGTGAATCAGCCTCTATATGGTTTTAGGGGACAAGGTGTGCGAGATTGCAGAATTAATTTCTTGTTATCATTGCCACACACAACAGTGGCTGAATGGAGGAGGCGGAGCTTTACAGCTAAAACAGGCGCCATTATCTGGGATTAGATTGAAGTAGGGGCAGTGAAAATTGGCAGAATACACTCTTCATGGGGGGAGCAATTCAGGAGATTCTAGTTAAAAATGTGGGTTTTGGTCTGCTTTAAGTGAGAATGAAAAAATACAACTCTGTGAAGTACTCACCTGTAGAGTTGGTATTATATGCATACAGCACGTCCTGCTCCAGAATATTCATAACGTATGGGTATACCTCCGCCTATAGCGCCGTGCACTGCAGAATATGAAGAAAACAAGCTCCTCCCGGCCCTACATATACTGGAGGACCTCCCACAAATCCCCAGCATTGAAAAGCAGTGAGAATGAGAGACCAGGAGAAACAACCACCCAAAACTGGCAAATATATCAAGGATAACAATCACCAAACAGGGGATCCAGAACAAAGTGAAACCAGGGTGGGGTGGAGCAGGACGTGCTGTATGCATATAATACCAACTCTACAGGTGAGTACTTCACAGAGTTGTATTATTCTAAGCATACAGCACGTCCTGCTCCAGAATATTCATAACGTATAGGACATCCAATAGCAGTGGGATCCCCAACAGAAGGCAACATCAAGCAGTCTAAACTACTGCCGCCTGCAAAACCTTTCGGCCAAACACAGCGTCAGCTGAGGCCTTAACATCAACCTTGTAAAACTTTGTAAAGGTGTGAACAGAAGACCAAGTAGCGGCCTTGCAAACTTGCTCCACAGAGGCCTGATGCTGAAAAGCCCAAGAAGCCCCAACAGCTCTAGTAGAATGAGCAGTAAGACGAAAGGGGGGAGTCTTCCCCTTAGTAGTATAGGCTTGAACCACAGCCTGACGAATCCATTTACTGATGGTAGACTTGGCAGGAGCCAAACCCTTCCTAGGCCCGTGAGGCACAACGAAGAGAGCATCCGTCTTCCTAAAGGCCTGAGTGGTAACCAGGTAAGACTTGACACACCTAACCACGTCCAGGGAATGCTACCAGGATTAGGGCACAAGGAAGGAAGTACAATATCTTGATTCAAATGTAATGCAGACACAACCTTAGACAGAAAGTCTGGCTTGAAGCGAAACACCACCTTATCCCGGTGTCTCTCAAAGTAGGGAGGCTGAATAGACAAGGCAGCCAACTCAGACACACGTCTAACCGAGGTAATAGCTACCAGAAAGACAACCTTGAGCGTGAGAACAGCAAGAGCTGCTTCATGAATAGGCTCAAAGGGAGGACCCTGCAGGGCCGACAAAACCAAGTTCAGATCCCAAACAGGAACCATAGGCTTTCGAGGGGGGCGCACATGAGTGACCCCCTGAAAAAAGGTCTTGATGAGAGAGTGCTGGGCAAAGGTCTTCTGAAAGATAGATAGGGCCGAAACCTGGCCCTTCAAAGTACTAAGCTTAAGACCTAAGTCTAGACCATGTTGTAAAAACTCCAGCACCCTGGAGACTAAGGATTCCCGGCAGGGAAGAGACCTAGATTCACACCAATCTATGTAGGCACGCCATACTCTATAATATATAGCAGAAGATGTCTTCTTCCTGGCTTGCACCATGGTAGCCACTACAGAAGCGGACAAACGCTTTTCCTTTAAGATGGTGGTTTCAATAGCCAAGCCGTCAAAGCCAGAGTTAGTAAATTGGGATTGCGTAGAGACCCCTGAGTTAGAAGGTCTGGTAACCTTGGTAGATCGTATTGATCTACTGCCATTTGAACCACGTCTGCGAACCACACTCTTCTTGGCCACCTTGGGGCCACCAGAATCGTGGGTACCCTTCCAGAACGATCTTGCGTAGCACTCTGCCCAGAAGGGGAATTGGTGGAAACGCATACAGGAGCCGAAACTCCCTCCAAGACATTGACAGAGCATCTGAGGCCAGAGCCAGAGGATCCTTAGACAGGGATACAAAGCTCGGGAGCTTGTGATTGTGATGGGACGCAAACAGATCCACGTCTGGGACACCCCAACGGTGACACAGGGACTGAAAATACCATTTTGTGAAATACTCACCTGTAAAATGGGTATTATAAGTATGTCACACACCCCGCTTCAAGATATCCATAACATGTGGGTAATACCGACCTGAAGGGGCGTTCCTGCAGAGATGATAGCAAAAAAAAAAGCCCCTCCCTGATCCATAAATACCTGGGACCTCCCACTCATTACCCAGTATATAGAAGCAGTAAGGTAAGGGACCAGGAAGAGCAACGCAAAGTTCACAAAATAAAGGATCCAGAATACATCCAGAATACAAGAAGGGCAGGTGAAGCGGGGTGTGTGACATACTTATAATACCCATTTTACAGGTGAGTATTTCACAAAATGGTATTATTCTAAGTATGTCACACACCCCGCTTCAAGATATCCATAACATGTGGGACATCCAATAGCAGTGTTCATAAAAAGGGCGGGGATCCAAAACAAGGCAACAATGCACAATTAAACCACAACAGCTTGCAGAACTTTGCGGCCAAAAACAGCATCCGCTGAGGCCCGAACATCAACCTTGTAAAACTTGGAAAAAGTGTGAACAGAGGACCAAGTAGCGGCCTTACAAACTTGCTCAACAGAGGCCTGGTGCTGGAAAGCCCAGGACGCTCCAACCGCACGAGTAGAATGAGCAGTAACACGAAAAGGGGGACTCCTCCCCTTGACAGAATAGGCCCCAATGATGGCCTGACGAATCCATTTACTAATGGAAGATTTGGCAGGAGCCAAACCTTTCCTAGGCCCAAAGGGCACCACAAAAAAAGCATCAGTCTTACGAAAGGAAGACGTAACCACCAGATAATATTTCACAACACGAACCACATCCAAGGAATGCAGCGCCCTTTCCTTGTCGTTGCTGGGATTAGGACATAGAGAAGGCAGAACAATGTCCTGATTCAGATGAAAGGCAGAGACCACCTTAGGAAGAAAATCCGGCTTGAAACGAAAGACAACCTTGTTCTGATGCCTTTCGAAGTACGGAGCTTTAATGGATAAAGCTGCCAACTCAGAAACACGCCTAACTGAAGTGATAGCCACCAAAAAGGCCACCTTTTGAGTAAGTGAAGACAAAGCAATCTCATTCAAGGGCTCAAACGGAGGACCCTGAAGAGCAGAAAGAACCAGGTTCAAATCCCAAACTGGAACAAAAGGCTTCCTAGGAGGCCGAACATGCGTAACTCCTTGGAAAAAGGTCTTGACTAAGGGATGAAGTGCAAAGGACCTTTGAAAGAACACCGCCAGGGCAGAAACCTGCCCCTTCAAGGTACTAAGCCCCAGATCCAGACCATGTTGAAGAAACTCCAGGATTCTGGAAATGGAGAACTCCCGACAAGAGAAAGACCTACTTTCACACCAGTCAATATAGGACCTCCAAGTCCTATAGTAAATAGTAGAGGAAGAGCGCTTCCTGGCGCTAATAAGAGTCTGGACCACCGCGTCAGAAAGACCTTCTTCCTTCAAGATGGCGGTTTCAGCAGCCACGCCGTCAAAGCCAGCGAAGGTAAATTGGGATAGCACAGCCGACCCTGGGTGAGCAGGTCCGGCAGTAGAGGCAGAACGAACTGATCCTCTGCCAGTCTTACCAGGTCTGGGAACCAAACCTGCCTTGGCCACCTTGGTGCCACCAGAATCGCCGACGCGCCCTCCAGAGTCAGCTTGCGCACCACTCTGGCTACCATTGGAAACGGAGGGAACAGGTAAAGAAACCCCAGATCCATCCAGTTCAGAGACATGGCATCCACTGCCAGAGCCAGAGGATCCTGCGAGAGAGACACAAAGGCTGGAAGCTTGTGATTGTGACGAGAGGCAAAGAGGTCCACCACTGGGAACCCCCACCTGAGACATATCGAACGAAACACCGTGGGACTGAGAGACCACTCCCCCTGACGAGAGGAGGCTCTGCTCAGCGAGTCCGCCTCCGTGTTCTCCACTCCCGGAATGTAGACTGCTGAGATACACGGGACGTGGCTCTCCGCCCAGTCCAGAATCAAAGACACTTCCCTGAGGGCACTCCTGCTGCGAGTCCCCCCCTGGTGATTGATGTAAGCAACCGCCGTCCTGTTGTCCGACCGGACCTGAACTGGCAGGCCTCGCAACTGATGAGTCAAGCGAAACAGAACCAACCTGATGGCTCTCAACTCCAGAACATTGATGGGCTCGTGAGCCTCCTGCGGGCCCCACAGACCATGAAACTGGAGGTCCTTTCAAACACCCCCCCAACCTGACAGACTGGCATCCGTGGTGACTGTTTCCCAACACGGGGCCAGAAAAGATCTGCCCTTCAACAGATTGACCGACCCCAGCCACCATTGCAGGGATCGACGAACTCGGGGAGTCATCAGGAAGGACTGATCCAACGATAGAGGAGACTTGTCCCAAACCTTCAACAGATGAAGCTGAAGCGTCCTTGTATGAAACTGCGCAAAGGGAACTGCCTCGAATGAGGCCACCATTAACCCCACCAGCCTCATCCCTAGCCGGATGGCCGGACGAGGGGCCGACAAGAGAAGCCGAGCTAATTCCTGAATCAAAAGAATCTTGGCCTGGGGCAGAAATACCCTGGCCTGCAAAGTGTCCAGAGACATTCCCAGAAAGGTCACTACTCTGGACGGAGAAAGAGAAGACTTGGGGTGGTTGACCACCCAACCGAACCTCTCCAGGGTGGACACCACCACTCTGGTGTCCAACTCCGCTTGGTTGAAAGAAGAGGCCATGATCAGAAGATCGTCCAAATAGGGCACAATGCGGATACCCTGAACCCTTAGCAGAGCCATCACCCCCGCTAGCACCTTGGTGAACACCCGAGGAGCCGAGGTGAGACCGAAAGGGAGTGCCACAAACTGAAAATGCCGATCCTCCACCACGAACCTGAGAAACCTCTGGTGTGCTGGAAAAATTGGAACGTGTAGATAAGCATCCTTGATGTCTATGGACGTCAGAAAGTCTCCCTGACGAAGAAAGTGAATGGCCGAACGTAGCGTTTCCATGCGGAATTTCCGTGGCCGGATGAACCTGTTGAGAAACTTCAGATCCAAGATGGGTCGGACCGATCCGTCCTTCTTGGGTACCGTGAACAGATTGGAATAAAAACCCCTGCCCTGATCCGAAGGGGGCACTGGGCAAATGACAGCCATATCCAGAAGGTTCTGTACTGCCAACAGGAGCCCCTGCGCCGCTAGGGGTTCCGAAGGCATCCGAGACCTGAAAAATCTGGAAGGGGGGCGGAGCTCGAACTCCAGCTTGTAACCGGAAGACACCACTTCCCGGATCCATCTGTCCGAGACCTCTTGATCCCAGATCTGGGAGAAGTGTCGCAGCCGTCCCCCCACCCGCATGGGTGAGGGCGCCCCCTCATTGCTGAGCCGGCTTAGCAGCCGGCTTGGGCTTAGAGCCCCAACTGTATCCTGGACGGGCACGTCCTCTGCCCCTGCTCCCAGAATCTCCTCTGGAAGAGGGGAATGCAAATCCCCTGCCAGATCTGGCCCCACGAAAGGAGGGGGTAAAGGAAGGCGCCCCTCGAAAGGGGCGGCGTTGTTTCTTGCGTTGGGGTAACCTACCACCCTTGGTAACAGAGTCCAATGTCTCTCCAAAAAGCCGTAATCCAACAAAAGGCAGAGCCGTTAGCGACTTCTTGGACATA
This sequence comes from Gastrophryne carolinensis, assembly GCA_027917425.1. Taxonomy (NCBI): domain Eukaryota; kingdom Metazoa; phylum Chordata; class Amphibia; order Anura; family Microhylidae; genus Gastrophryne; species Gastrophryne carolinensis. Next base: position 424,746,763 of record CM051239.1, read on the forward strand.
AAATCTGCCGCCCACTGGCGCAGCCAAACCGAGCGCCGAATAGTGACCAGCAGAGCCGATGTCCTACCACACATCATCAAAGTGTCATCCAAGGCTGTCAACACAAAGGATAAAAACAACTCACACCGCTTAAGGCTAAGGAACTCAGCACTACCAGGACGCAGCCCGGAAGAAGTCAACAGGTCCCTGACCACGGACCTGGCAGCCAACACCATTAGAGCCGAGGCGCAAACGGGCCGCATGGCTGACCCAACGCTAGCAAAACCATGACAAGCCATCTGGTCAATATGTTTATCCTCTCCATCCTTGAGAATGGAACAATCAGGTCTATTTAAAACCTAGGAATTGGACAACCCCAACACCGGGGCATCCACCTCGGGGGGAGATGCCCAGCGCTTAATCGCCTCCGAAGGAAAGGGATATTTCCTATCCCACCCCTAAGGGATGCCAGGAAGCCGAGCCGGCCTGTGCCATTCCTTAGCAATAATTTTGTCAAAATGCCTTTGTGTAGGGAATTCCAAGCGCGGCCTGGATTCCTCAAACAATTCACCCTTCTGCTGTGACACCTCCTCAGGAGGGGAAATATTCAGAACCTCTAACATCAGAGCCAGAGCGTGAGGAGTATCGGAGGATCTCCCCAAGTCACCAAGCTCGGCATCAGCGCCAAAGGACTGCTCATCGTCCGAAATATCAGAATCCTCATAAACTTCCCCTTCCTCTAGCGGGGAATAATCAGACCAATCCAGATTATTAACATCCTCCTGGTCCTCCACCAGCGGAGCCGGCGACACATGCTTTCTCTTAGTCGGGGCCTTACGGGCAACCGAGCTGGAGATAATTTTTTCAAGGTTAGTCAATCTTGCACACATCTCAGATTGCAGCTCCCGGCCCATGACAACATCACACGGGGTGCGTGTCAAGGTGGGAGGAGGAGATGAAGCGACCGGCGGTGCAGACCCAGACGCCTGGGGTTCGGACTGCCGCGTAATAGTCTGCTGTGCACATGGAATACACAGAAGTACATCGTCCCCAGAAATGGATACCCCACACAACATACACTTTCGGGGATGCCCCGCCACACCGGCCCCGCCCCCCCAGTCAAGCGTGAGGAGAATCTCCTCAGAGGAAAAGGCGCCAAGAGCCGGCCGGCGCCGCCGCTCAGTAAAAGACACTGTCACACACACACACACACACACACAGTGTAGGCAGAGCTCCGCAGCCATCAAACATGCCAAACAGGAGGGACGGACCCCGGCTCCGTGCCGACGGTCCGGTCCCGCCCGCCCCCCCCCCCCCCCTCTAGAAGGACAGTATACATGGCGTGAGGTAAAAAAAAAAAACAAAAAAACAAAAAAAACCTCCGCCATTAATAAAAGTGAAAACACCAGCTGAGGGAAGATGGGGGGGAAAAGAGACAGGTCCAGCGCCGCACAGGCCCTGTAAAACGGCTGCGGCTGTGAATACATTTAAAGAGACACTACGCAACACCCAGAACGGAACATGTTAGGGATTAAATAAAGAAGGGACCCACACTCCCCAACCCCACCTGTGGAAAGGGGATCCTGGGAGGGCCACTGAATGTTAATTAAGGGACAGGGCATCCCAAACCGGGGTCACCAACCCGGAGTAACCGCCTACCCTCTCATATAGGGTCTCACGGTGGAGCATGGCTCCTGAGCACCTAAGGTGCCGATATACCCTCGCCTGGACCCTCAGCCGAGGCTGGGAGGCATATGGAGTTCTGGGGAAAAAAGGTCCAAACGGAAATAAATGAATAGTGGGCCGGGAGTCATCCCAGCTACCTGAAATCCCCCTGTGCAAGGAGGAGCCATCATCTTCTGACTTGCTCGCCGTCTGCAGAGATGGAAAACTGGGTAATGAGTGGGAGGTCCCAGGTATTTATGGATCAGGGAGGGGCTTTCTTTTTTGCTATCATCTCTGCAGGAACGCCCCTTCAGGTCGGTATTACCCACATGTTATGGATATCTTGAAGCGGGGTGTGTGACATACTTAGAATATACCCTGTTGGAGAGGGACCACTCCCCCTGACGGGACGACCCCCTGCTCAGGGCATCTGCTAGCAGATTTTCCGCCTCCGAAATGTAAACAGCCGAGATGCATTGAACATTGGTCTTCGCCCATGTTAGAATCAGAGACACCTCCTGGAGAGCACCCTTGCTCCGGGTTCCTCCCTGATGATTGATGTAGGCCACCGCCGTCCTGTTGTCTGAGCGCACCTGAATCGCCAGACCCTTCAGGTGTTGGGTCAATTGTTCCAGCACCAATCTGACCGCCCTGAGTTCCAGGACATTGATGGGTAGATGGGCCTCCTGAGGGCCCCACCTCCCATGGAAACGCAGGGACTTCCAGAAACCCCCCCAGCCCGAGAGACTGGCATCCGTTGTGACCGTCTCCCAGGAGGGAGCCAGGAAGGATCTGCCCCTTGTGAAGTTCCCGTGGTCCAGCCACCACGCAAGGGATTGTCTGACCGAGGAGGGAAGCACCCAGGTCTCGTCCAAGGACGCTGGGTCCTTGTTCCAAACTGACAAAAGGTGAAGCTGCAGAGTTCTCAAATGGAATTGTGCAAAGGGCACCGCCTCGAAGCTTGCCACCATCGAGCCCACCAACTGCATTCCCTGCCTGATGGAGGGATGAGGGCTCGAGAGCAGGGACCTCACCTGCGTTGTCAGAGCTTCCACCTTCTGTGGAGGAAGGAATATCTTTGACTGAACTGAATCCAGAATCATCCCCAGAAACGGGGTCACTGAGGAGGGGGACAAAATACCATTTTGTGAAATACTCACCTGTAAAATGGGTATTATAAGTATGTCACACACCCCGCTTCAAGATATCCATAACACGTGGGTAATACCGACCTGAAGAGGGCGTTCTGCAGAGATGATAGGGAAAAAGAAAGCCCCTCCCGGTCCACAAATACCTGGGATCTCCCACTCATCACCCAGTATAAAGAAAGCAGTAAGGTAAGGGACCAGGAAGAGGCAAATATAAACCAAAGCAACGCAAAGTTCACAATATAAAGGATCCAGAATACAAGAAGGGCGGGTGAAGCGGGGTGTGTGACATACTTATAATACCCATTTTACAGGTGAGTATTTCACAAAATGGTATTATTCTAAGTATGTCACACACCCCGCTTCAAGATATCCATAACACGTGGGACATCCAATAGCAGTGTCCATAAAAGGGCGGGGATCCAAAACAAGGCAACAAGGCACAACTCAAACCACAACAGCTTGCAGAACTTTGCGGCCAAAAACAGCATCCGCTGAGGCCCGAACATCAACCTTGTAAAACTTGGAAAAAGTGTGAACAGAGGACCAAGTAGCGGCCTTACAAACTTGCTCAACCGAGGCCTGGTGCTGAAAAGCCCAGGACACTCCAACCGCACGAGTAGAATGAGCAGTAACACGAAAAGAGGGACTCCTCCCCTTAGCAGAATAGGCCCCAATGATGGCCTGACGAATCCATTTACTAATGGAAGATTTGGCAGGTGCCAAACCTTTCCTAGGCCCAAAGGGCACCACAAAAAAGGCATCAGTCTTACGAAAGGAAGACGTAACCACCAGATAATATTTCACAACACGGACTACATCCAAGGAATGCAGCGCCCTTTCCTTGTCGTTGCTAGGATTAGGACATAGAGAAGGCAGAACAATGTCCTGATTCAGATGAAAGGCAGAAACCACCTTAGGAAGAAAATCCGGCTTGAAACGAAAGACAACCTTGTCCTGATGCCTTTCGAAGTACGGAGCTTTAATGGACAAAGCTGCCAACTCAGAAACACGCCTAACCGAAGTGATAGCCACCAAAAACGCCACCTTTTGAGTAAGTGAAGACAAAGCAATCTCATTCAAGGGCTCAAACGGGGGACCCTGAAGAGCAGAAAGAACCAGGTTCAAATCCCAAACTGGAACCAAGGCCTTCCTAGGAGGTCGAACATGCGTAACCCCCTTGGAAAAAAGTCTTGACCAAGGGATGAAGTGCAAAGGACCTTTGAAAGAACACCGCCAGGGCAGAAACCTGCCCCTTCAAGGTACTAAGCTGGAGCCCCAGATCCAGACCATGTTGAAGAAACTCCAGAATCCTGGAAATGGAAAACTCCCGACACGGGAAAGACCTACCTTCACACCAGTCAATATAGGACCTCCAGGTCCTATAGTAAACAGTAGAGGAAGGCCGCTTCCTGGCGCTAATAAGAGTCTGAATCACCGCATCAGAAAGACCTTCCTCCTTCAAGATGGCGGTTTCAGCAGCCACGCCGTCAAAGCCAGCGATGGTAAATTGGGATAGCGTAGCCGACCCTGGGTGAGCAGGTCCGGCAGTAGAGGCAGAACGAACTGATCCTCTGCCAGTCTTACCAGGTCTGCGAACCAAACCTGCCTTGGCCACCTTGGTGCCACCAGAATCGCCGACGCGCCCTCCAGGGCCAGCTTGCGCACCACTCTGGCTACCATTGGAAACGGAGGGAACAGGTAAAGAAACCCCAGATCCCTCCAGTTCAGAGACATGGCATCCACTGCCAGAGCCAGTGGATCCTGCGAGAGAGACACAAATACCGGAAGTTTGTGATTGTAACGAGAGGCAAAGAGGTCCACCGCCGGGAACCCCCACCTGAGGCAAATCGAACGAAACACCTGGGGACTGAGAGACCACTCCCCCTGGCGAGAGGAGGACCTTCTCAGAGAGTCCGCCTCCGTGTTCTCCACTCCCGGAATGTAGACCGCTGAGATACACGGGACGTGGCTCTCCGCCCAGTCCAGAATCAAAGATACTTCCCTGAGGGCACTCCTGCTGCGAGTCCCTCCCTGGTGATTGATGTAAGCAACCGCCGTCCGGTTGTCCGACCGAACATGAACTGGCAGGCCCTGCAACTGATGAGTCAAGCGAAACAGAACCAACCTGATGGCTCTCAACTCCAGAACATTGATGGGCTCGTGAGCCTCCTGCGGGCCCCACAGACCCTGAAACTGAAGGTCCTTCCAAACACCCCCCCCAACCTGACAAACTGGCATCCGTGGTGACCGTCTCCCAACACGGCGCCAGAAAAGATCTGCCCTTCAACAGATTGGCAGACCCCAGCCACCATTGCAGGGATCGACGGACTCGGGGGGTCATCTGGAAGGACTGATCCAACGATAGCGGAGACTTGTCCCAAACCTTCAACAGATGAAGCTGGAGCGCCCTTGTGTGAAACTGCGCAAAGGGAACTGCCTCGAATGAGGCCACCATCAACCCCACCAGCCTCATCCCTAGCCGGATGGCCGGACGAGGGGCCGACAAGAGAAGCCGAACCAACTCCTGAATCAAAAGAACCTTGGCCTGGGGCAGAAACCCCCTGGCCTGCGAAGTGTCCAGAGACATTCCCAGAAAGGTCACTACCCTGGACGGAGAAAGAGAGGACTTGGGGAAGTTGATCACCCAACCGAACCTCTCCAGAGTGGATACCACCGTTCTGGTGTCCAACTCCGCTTGGTTGAAGGAAGAAGCCATAATCAGAAGATCGTCCAAATAGGGCACAATGCGGATACCCTGAACCCTGAGTAGAGCCATCACCCCCGCCAGCACCTTGGTGAACACCCGAGGAGCCGAGGTAAGACCGAAAGGGAGTGCCACAAACTGAAAATGCCGATCCTCCACCACGAACCTGAGAAACCTCTGGTGTGCTGGAAAGATCGGAACGTGTAGGTAAGCGTCCTTGATGTCTATGGACGTCAGAAAGTCTCCCTGACGAAGAGAGTGAATAGCCGAACGCAGCGTTTCCATGCGGAACTTCCGCGGCCGGATGAACCTGTTGAGAAACTTCAGATCCAAGATGGGTCGGACCGATCCGTCCTTCTTGGGTACCGTGAACAGATTGGAATAAAAACCCCTGCCCTGGTCTGAGGAGGGCACTGGGCAAATGACAGCCATGTCCAGAAGACTCTCCACTGCCACCAGGAGCCCCTGCGCGGCCAGAGGTTCCGAAGGCACCCGAGACCTGAAAAATCTGGGAGGGGGGCGGAGCTCGAACTCCAGCTTGTAACCGGAAGACACCACTTCCCGGATCCATCTGTCCGAGACCTCGTGATCCCAGACCTGGGAGAAGTGTCGCAGCCGTCCCCCCACCCGCATGGGTGAGGGCGCCCCCTCATTGCTGAGCTGGCTTAGCAGCCGGTTTGGGCTTAGAGCCCCAACTGTATCCTGGACGGGCACGTCCTCTGCCCCTGTTCCCGGAATCTCCTCTGGAAGAGGGGAAGGCAAAACCCCTGCCAGATCTGGCCCCACGAAAGGAGGGGGTAAAGGAAGGCACCCCCGAAAGGGACGGCGTTGTTTCTTGCGTTGAGGTAACCTACCAACCTTGGTGACAGAATCCAATTTCTCTCCAAAAAGCCGTAAACCAACAAAAGGTAGAGCCGTCAGCGACTTTTTGGACATAAAATCGGCCGCCCACTGGCGCAACCACACCGACCGCCGAATAGTCACCAGCAGAGCCGACGTCCTACCTCACCCCTGAGGAATACCAGGGAGCCGAGCCGGCCGGTCCCATTCCTTAGCAATAATTTTGTCAAAATGCTTTTGATTAGGAAATTCCAAGCGTGGCCTGGATTCCTCAAAAAACTCACCCTTCTGTTGCGGAGCCTCCTCAGGAGGAGAAATAGCCAAAACCTCAAACATTTGAGCCAGAGCGTTAGGAGTATCCGAAGATCTCCCCAAGTCCCCAAGCTCAGCGTCAGCGCCAACAAACTGCTGATCGTCAGAATTATCAGAATCGTCATAAACCTCCCCTTCCTCCAGCGGGGAATAATCAGAGTAATCTAGATTATTAAAATCATCAAGGTCATCCACCGGCGGAGCCGGCAACAAGTGCTTTCTCTTAGCCGGGGCCTTACGGGCGACCGAACTGGAGATTAATTTTTCAAGGTTGGCCAATCTGGCGCACATCTCAGATTGCAGCTCCCCACCCATGACAACGTCACACGGGGTGCGTATCAAGCTGGGAGGAGGAGATGAAGCGACCGGCGGTGCTGACCCAGAAGCCTGGGATCCGGACTGCCGCGTAATAGTTTGCTGTGCACAGGGTATACACAGAAGTACGTCGTCCCTTGTAATGGATACCCCACACAACATACACTTCCGGAATTGCCCCGAGGGGATCCCGAGCCCAGTATCCGGGGATGCCTCCATATGGTGAACTTATGTGCAGTTGCTATGACCGGGGGAATTACGCGAATACGCAACCCGGGATGCCCCTTTAATGTCCCAAGTGGGAGGATTTGAATAAGGTAAATTTAACCCAGGGACCCTAGGACCGGGAGAGAACCCCTTAACCCAATGAAGGTCTACCTGCAAGACACAATAAGGCCAGCAATAAATACATGTACACAAAAAAAGGGGAGAAGTAATAAGAAAAGAATGGGGCCCACAGGGCCACTCACAGTTCCAGCCAGAAGAGATGGCGACCGCACGTCCAGGATCCTGAAGCAGCAGCAGGGGGTCTGATAAAAGAAGGGTGGCGTGGCCAGCGCGGGAGAGCGCGATCGTGCGTGGCCCCGCCCCCCCTCCATTCACAGCCAGGCTCCGCAGTGGCGCCTGCCTAACGGGGGCGGGCCTCGGCAGCCCGCCGAAAGCCCTGCCCCGCCCCCTATACACATCGTGAGGGGAGAAAGCCCCTCACAGCTCAGCGATAACCGGCGCCGCAGCGATGACAGAGGCTGCGGCGCCGGTAACACGGCGGACGACAGGCGGGGAGGACGAGCGGCGACGGCGTGCAGCGCCCGACCCCGCGCCCCCCCCCCTCCCTGCAGCATGTGAAGGCACCGCACCTGCGGGGAACCGGCGGCGCGGCCATAACAATGGCCGCGGCGCTGGAACCAGAAGGGAGCAGAAGACGGGCGGCCCGCGGCGACACGCCTGCGCCCGGCCCCGCCGCCACCAGCGTCAGCTGAGGAGAGAGATCTCCTCAGCTGTACCTAGCAAAAAAGCGCAGCCCACGGTGGCTGCCCAGTTAAAGTGAAAACACCAAATCACAACACACACCTCATGCTACTAATGGATAAAAGTGGGCCCTCACCCCCCCCCCCCCCCCCCCCCACGAGGAGAAGGGCATCCGAAGAGGGGAACATACTAGGGGAGAAATGGCCGAGGGACAGGGCATCCCAAACCGGGGTCACCAGCCCGGATCACCGCCTACCCTCTGAAACAGGGTCTCACGGTGGAGCTTAGCTCCTGGGCACCTAATGTGCCATTCTACCGTCGCCCAGACCTCAGCCAAGGCTGGGAGGCATGTAAGTTAAGGATAAGTGGCATCTGGGCGGAAATAGAATAAAACGCGGGCCGGGAATAATCCCGGCTACCTCAAGTCCCCCTGTGCAAGGAGGAGGCATCATCTTCTGACTTGCTCGCCGTCTGCAGAGGTGGAAGACTGGGTGATGAGTGGGAGGTCCCAGGTATTTGTGGACCGGGAGGGGCTTTCTTTTTCCCTATCATCTCTGCAGAACGCCCTCTTCAGGTCGGTATTACCCACGTGTTATGGATATCTGGAAGCGGGGTGTGTGACATACTTAGAATAGAGGACTTTGGGTAATTGATTACCCAACCGAAGGACTCCAGGGTGGTCACCACCAACCGCGTGTCCAGCTCTGCTTGCCGCAGAGACCGAGAGGTGATGAGTATATCGTCCAGGTAGGGCAACACTCGTATGCCTTTTAGTCTCAACAGAGACATTACACCTGCCAGCACCTTGCTGAACACCCTGGGGGCTGACGTAAGGCCGAATGACAGGGCCACGAACTGGTAATGCTGGTCCAGCAGCGCAAATCTGAGAAACCTTTGATGCCCTGGGAACACGAACGTGCAGGTAAGCGTCCTTGATGTCCACAGATGTCATGAAGTCCCCTGGGCGCAGCGAGGCAATGGCCGAGCGCAGAGTTTCCATACGAAAATGTCTGTTTCTGACAAATCTGTTTAAGATTTTTAAATCCAGAATGGGTCTGACTGACCCGTCTCTTTTGGGCACCGTGAAAAGGTTGGAATAGAACCATACGCCCCTGTCCCTTAAGGGGACCTTGCAAATGACCCCGAGGTCTAGAAGGTCCTGCACCGCTAGCATCAAGACTTGAGCTGAGGCAGGATCCTGTGGGATTCGGGACCCGACGAACCTGGTAGGGGGCAGTACAGCAAACTCTATCTTGTAACCGGAGGACACTACCTCCTGAATCCACCGGTCTGGGACGTGGCGTCTCCAGACATGCTGAAAATGCTGTAGACGTCCCCCCACCCAGACGGGCGAGGGCGCCCCTTCATGCTTGGGGGGTCTTGGGAGGGGCTTTGGGTTTGGGCCCCCAGGAAGAACTAGGGCGGCGTCCTCTGTTCTTGTTCCAGGAATCTGTGCGAGCCCCGGCGAAGGACACCCCTCTGCCCTGTTTAGCCCCACGGTAGGGGGTCGAATGGGAGCTCGGGCCACGAAAGGGCCAAATCTGACGCTTGCGCTGGGGCAGCTTACCCCCTTTAGCGGAAGCCCCGTAAGGGCCTTCTTGGCGACATTGTCAGCGGCCCACTGGCGTAACCAGACCGCCCGGCGTATAGCTACCACCAGAGCAGAGGATCTAGCACTCAGCTTAATAGCATCGTCCGATGCAGACAGGATATAATTGATAAAAGTCTCACAGGTAACCAAAGCATTGGCAGCGTCAGATGGCAAGTCATCCGCCCCTTCAAGGGCAGTCTTCACCACAGTCCTGAGCGCCACCGCCGTGATGGCTAAGGCGCAAACTGGGCGGAGCGAAGCTCCCCCAAATGCAAAGGCATGACATGCCAGTTGATCAACCCGCCGATCCTCCAGATCCCGCAACGTAGTAGTGTCAGGGGAGTGCATAATAGAGGTATTGGACAGACCAAGGATCGGGGCATCGACTTCTGGCGGCGAAGTCCAACACTTGATCAGGTCAGCAGGAAATGGATACTTCTTATCCACAGCTTTAGGGACTCCCTGGAGTTTGCTGGGATGTTCTCACTCTTTTAAGACTAGATTATTAAAATGAGTTTGTTCAGGAAACTCCAACCGCACCCTAGCGGTATGAAACAGGTCACCTCTATGCCGAGGAGCCGCGGGCGGGGGAGAGAGGGATAACACATCAAAGATCTGGGCCAGCAATCTATCAACGTCATCCTGGGACCAAAGATCAGAACCAGATTCATCCTGACTCCTGGACTCGTTGTCATAGGACCCTGAGTCAGAAAACAGTTCCCCTTCCTCTGAGGGGGAATGTGCATAAGACAGATGTAAGTCGTCAGATTCTACAGGAAGGATAGTAGCTTCAGGATTCAAATGGCGCTTTTTGGCCGTAGCCTTGCGCGCCAAGGAGCCAGCGATTACATTTTCCACGCTAGCCAGTCTAGTGGCAAAATCAGCATGAGAGTCCCCGCTAGAATTGGGGGTTAGGCTCAGGCTTGGGGGAGTAGGGGAAGCAAGGCGAGGTGCGGGCCCAGCCTCGGAAGAGGTGGGGAGACCGGCTAGCGCCTGCTGGGCACGAGGGACTCAGACCCGTGCATTGTCACCACTGCTAGGTAAGACCCCACAAGCTACACACAGACGGGTTCCCGAGGGAACCCCGTTCACAATATCCTGAGATGCCTCCATATGGTGATTATTATATTTAATATGCCAGTAGGGATTGACGCTGTAAAGCAACCCTGGATGCCCCAAACACCCGCTGGGAAGTGGGAGTGATTTGTTTAAAATGGTCTGGACCGGACGGTAAGCCGGGCCGGGAGAAGCCGCCGGAGTCCGCGGTCTGAAAGACACAAGGGGAACAGGGATGTCAGAGCCAAGCGTGAGGAAGCCAAAAGCTAGGAAAAGAATCGCCCATGAGGGCACTTACAGAACAGCGAGGGGAGGACCGTCTTCACCACGCGCATGTGAGAAGGAAATGGCGCCAAGCGAACCTCGAAGGGCGGCCAGAGCGGGCGATGACGCGGAACGCACCAAACCGAACCACGCCCCCCCCCCTTCCGGAGAGCGCGAAGCTCGAAGGCGCGCAGCCAATCAGAAGCGACAGATATTGTCAGGAAAAGATCACCTCAGAGAAATCTGACAGGGTGAATACCATTATAGAACGCCAAGCGACCATCGAATAGAGCCGACGTACGCGCCGAGTAAATGCAATAAAAGCGCTGCGGAAAGCTAAAAGCTGAATGTGAAGCGCGGCTCTGACTCCGGTAACCATTAAGACAATGGGTGACTAGTGTGATTAGGGCAAGGTTTAGCCATCGTACACACGACCCCCCCTCTTTTTTCCCCCACTAACGGGGGAATCTAGGGAGGAAGGTGATCCAATATTCTGGGTTCACCGCTACACAGGGCGTGGGGCACTAGTGCGGGAGGGGCATCCAATTGAAGGCTCACCATACGCCTTTTGCGGATTGCGGTGGAGTCTAGCTCCATAAGCACACTAGGTGCTGCCTACCTTCACCCGACCAACGCAGCCCAGGCTGGGAGGCATTAATTCACAATGAGGACGGGTGGAAATAGTCCCGCAGGGCCTCGGGCTGTCAAGCCCCGCTCGCCTGCGAGAGCGTGATACTTCATGTCTTTGCAGTTTCAGCACTGCAGAGAAATCTGGGGATTTGTGGGAGGTCCTCCTGTATATCTAGGGCCGGGAGGAGCTTGTTTTCTTCATGATCTGCAGTGCACGGCGCTGAAGGAGGAGGTATACCCATACGTTATGAATATTCTGGAGCAGGACGTGCTGTATGCTTAGAATAAACACTGTCCTGACCAGTGATGCTACTCTCTAAGAGGACTACTGGCAAGCCGGTGTCTAATCAATAGACAGTACAGGAAGCTGCAGGAGGGTGGTGCATATATGGGACTCACAGTATAGCAGCAGGTCTTCATGAAGCTTCATGGACAGGATGTCATACTTCAGCTGGAACTTGTGGTCGGCTTTCAGGGTGTTGACATCCCAGGCGAAGACCTTCCCGTCTGCGCTGCAGGAATACGCCAGTCTTCAGGAGAGACAAGATCATGTCAGATGAGGACTTTACATAGCAAGACAAGTAATGAATACAAGACAAATCACCTAAAGTGGACCAATCGCAAGGATTTTCCCTATACTGATGATTGGTCCTGTCCCCGGGCATCCCAATTTGGGATGCCCCGCTGTGTGAACCCCCTTAAAGCGGACCAAAACCCACCGAACTTGTGAAATACATTTGGCCATAGCCCCTGCCAATACTCTCTTCTTAAATTGTAGAACTAGAAATAGATATTTACATTATTCGGATTGTCCTGAAACACAGATTTTTTTTTGCTGTCCCTCTCTGTAAGATAGCAGGTGATCAGTCATTGCATAGGTGTGGCTATGACATCATTGCCACACACAGCAATGGCAATGAATGGAGGAGGCGGAGCTTTACATCTAAAACAGGCGCCATCATCTGGGATTAGAGTGAAGCAGGAGCACTAAAAATTGGCAAAAGGTTCTCTACATGGGGAAGCAATTCAGGGGATGCTGGTTAAAAAGGTGGGATTTGGTCCGCTTTAAATTGTCTGCTCCACTCACTTTTCTGCCGTTCCCAGTGCATGCGTGGCCTCTTGTCCGATTAGTGTTTAATGTCCTGAATATTAAAGGCATTATTTTGGACTCTGCATTAGCATAGGAAGTGGGGGCGGTTGCATCCCTAGTTTCCGTGCATGGCTGGGGATGGGAGAGCACGCAGCTGCAGGCATGCGGCCGCGGCCCGAAATCGAGGTGAGAGATTGGCGGCCGATACCCAATTGGGATGCCCTAGGGGCACCTAGTCAGCAGACCCTGAGGTCTTTTAGACTCTAGGGCCGGCCACAGCGGTGATTGGTCCAATTTATAAAGGGACAACACCCGATCGAGTCTATAAGACTTCAGGGGGGCATTCTGAATTGGGATGTCTGGCTCAATTCACTCACCTTGCTCCATTCAGGAAATCCGAATGGAACAAGCGCCACTGATTAACTGATCGGCGCCCACATGTGATGCGAAAACAGAGAAAAGGTGAGTGTGAAGGAACGATCCAGTTTAAATGGGAAAAACCCACAAGTCCGGAGTTCCCCTTTATTTTCCCATGTTAAGGCTTCTAGTCGTAAAGATGCACAGGTCCTAATCTCCCCAGGAAGGAGAATTAGCATTTATGGGTTGAGCAGGGCAGATCACTGACTCCCTGCTGAACCTCTCACACCTCCAGCCTGAGAAGGCTCCGATGGGTCTGAAGACGGTGTGACCCTGACTGTGAGCCCGGCACATCAAAGATGAGAGCCGCAGACCAGCGGCACCAACACAAATCGGACCACAGCTGGGCCACCATGTGTCCCAGCACCAAGCTAGGCACAGAACCTGAACCGGCTCACAAAACCGCACGCAGGGGTAGGTTCCTCTGGCCCATGTGACAAGGGAAACCTAGAGAAATTGAGATCTAAGGTTCTGACCCATCTAGGGGTCCCATTTTTGGACTAATCGGATGCCCGGCATCTAGCCCAATCCTTTTGGTGCCGTATCCAGAGCCATATGACCCCCCTGCTCGAAGTTATAACCCCTAAAGGGTTTTAGGGGCTAAAGCAAGGTGACAATCTGGCCCACAGAAGGGAGGGAGTGAAAGGGTCCAGAGGCATAAAGGGGGTAACCCTGGGCCAGGCTTCGGTCATTCTCTGGATAGGGGTCGCAGCGTGCTGGAGGTGCCCAAACAATCTGTAAGCTCTTGACATACCCCTTGTGGGAGCTCTTCATCACCACTCTACAACTGCTTCTTAAGGTAACTGACAATTATATCTCTGGGTAACGCACTGTAACCTGTAACCCACTACTCAGATCAGCATTTGTATTCATATTCCATCATAGCCAAACGTTTATTATCACTGCCTAGTGTGCGCTCATTGCATTAAAACCTAGATTTAACCCTTTTGTTGCCAAGCACGTAACACCTACGTGCTGGCTTGACTGGGCCTTAAGTGCCAAGCCCGTAGGTGTTACGTGCTTGAATTTCCTCGCTTCTAGTTTAAAAAATAAAAAATACTCACCTGACCCCTTGTTGGATCCGGCCGGGTCTCCTCTTTAATTTGGTGCCATCCGATCCCCCGTGGGGGGTCGGATGGCTCCAGGAGAGCCCCCGGAATAGGCCGCCCCCCCCCCCCCCGCTTCTGCAGCAGCAGCTGCTAACTGTAAAAAAAAAAAATAAAATAAAAATGACATTCACTTACCTGTGTGTGCGCTGGCTCCCGCTGTCCCTCCTCTTCACCTGGGGGGCCTCCGATCCCCCCCCAGGACTTACCGATCTTCAGGAGAGAGCCCGGGAGGCTCTCTCCTCTCTTCTTCTCGATGGCGGCCGCCATCTTGCCTCTAAGCCCCGCCCCCTTGGGGTGGGGCTTATGACGTCATCCCGGCCCCGAACGGGCTTCAGCTTTCTCAGCTTCTCAGATGCCGGTGATCGGCGCTGGGGAAGGAGGTGGCAGGAGATCCTCTGATCTCCTGCCTCCTCCTTCTCTGGATACCGATCACCGGCATCTGTCAGCTGAGCGGCGAGGGACAAGAGCTTGCAATCGAAGGTAAGTACAGTAAAAAAATTTTTTTTTTTTTTTTTTTAATAAAATACTTTTTATTATTGTGTGGTGGTTTTTTTTTAACAGTTAACCCTTTGTGAGCTGGTAAGGGGTCCATGAGACCCCTTATACCAGTTCACAAGGCTGGGGGGGTGGCAAGTCACCTGCCCTAGCGGGTGACTTGCCATTAACCCCCGCACCCCCATTACCTGCCTCCCCAAAGGCCAGGGGGGGGGCAGAAGAGCCCGGGCCCACATAGGCTATGTGGGCTCGTAGGCTGCAGGGTGGGGGGGCCACCAAAGCTGGCCCCCCCACTCTGTGCCTACAAGCCCCCATAGCTGGTCCCGGGCTGGTTACTTTGGGTAAGGGGGACCCCACGTCATTTTTTTTTTGGATTTTTAAGGGTTTTTAACCCTTAAAAATCCAAAAAAAAATGGGGTCCCCCTCCCCGGGAAGGGGGACCCTATGTCATTTTTTTTTTTAATTAACCCTTTGTGTTCTGTCATCCAGCAGCTATAAAAGGCTTCTGGGCAGGAAAGGGTGTCTACCTATACATATGTGGTATCGCTGTAACCGGGAGAAATTGGGGTTTCTCACGCAATAAGATTTTATTGATAAACTTACATTTTTTATTACAAAAAAACTCTACAAATTGTAAAAAAATAATTTTTTTTTATTTTTTTTCCACACATTTCACCCAAAAATATTGAGAATACACCTAAAAAATACAAACAAGACATTTCATGTTAAAGCCCAGACTCTGTTGAAAAAAACAATATATCATTTTCCTGGGAAATCCCTGGAAATCCTTTCAAAAATGACAGTTGAACATGTGTAGCGCAAAATAGTGAAACATCGTCTGGCAACAGGGAGTGGCAAATGCTGCAGGTAGGCTGGCAGCGAAAGGGTTAACTTGAGCAATCTTTTTGCCTTAGCCATGAATCTGTGTCCGCAGGCTTTGGGCCTGGTAGTCAAACGGACAGGGGGTTGGTGAAAGCAGGTTGCGTGTCCGGAGGTCCCTGAGTGATAGTGGGATCAAGTGATCCGTGGTTCCCTGACAGTGAGTTTATGGGCGATCCCAGGGGATACACACAGTGAGGCATTCCCGATTCAGACGCCCCTGCCAGAGAGGAACAAAACCCATGAAAGTCAAATAGTTCCTCTTTAAACTAATTTCAAGTCGAAGCTTTTTTAATTTTTTTTTTTTTTAAGAAAGGTTTAGTACCACTCTAAAGCTGTCCTAAACCCTCCCTGTGCCAAGAATCATCCTGACCCACAGCTTGCCCTCACACGATACAGATGCATCAGTCACACTCACACCAATAGGAGGTGTGCAGCACTGCAGTGTGCACATGTCCCCCATCACACAGAGCTCCGTGGGAGGCATGCATCTCCTAAACTTATGGCACACAGGCAAGGCCGGTGTCAGAACCCAGCAAACCTGGGGAAGTGCTAGGGCCCACTGCCACAGTTAAAGCGGAACAAAACCTGGGATTTTCACTATCCAGGGTTTTGTTTCTTGGCCAGCTAGGTGAAAACCCCCCATAAAAACGTACCTTCTTGGCGGTCCTACAGCGCATGTGCAGGCTCTCGTCTTATTCGAGCTGTATGCCGGAAGCAGAGGATGCGGCCGTCAGAGCAGCTGCTCTTAGATGCGCTGTGGGACCGGGAAGAGGTGAGTTGGCTGCGGCGATCTGGAGGGGGGGGGGGTTCATACAGCAGGGCACCCGGGGAAAGGACCAAGACCCAGCATAGTCAAAATCCTGGGTTATGGTCCACTTTAATGACCCAACATAGCTTCATATATTACCTCTTCTGAGGATCACTGTTGTCGGCAATGATGTCCAGCACTTCGGCTCTGTGGTCGTTCAGCTGCTTATTGCAAGACATGCTGTAGGTATTGATGATGTAGATGATGGAGTCGCTGGAGCCGATCCACACGTGACTCTGATCCACTCCCACCATGCACCTCTATAGGGAGAGACGGGGAGTTACAGATCTCGTAATACATACTAATAAAGTGTCGACAATGGTATCTGATCTATCAACCCCGCCCCTTCAGGCCTGACCAGACACGTAATTTGGGTGAACGTTCACTTTAAAGCAATCCTAAAGTCCTCTCTGCAGCCTATCCATTTCTGGAGAGATGTTTTTAAGATTTTTAAGAGGACCGTCTGAGAAGGTGAGTTTACTGGGTGACCTGGGGAATTTTACACAGTGAGGCATCCCAAATCTGGATGCCCCAGGGGGAAAGCGAGTATGCCTGCCCTGGAGTCTCAGACTCCCAGGATGAATTTGGATCCACTTTAATAAGGAAAGATTGAGAACCCCATGCCCCTTTGACACCCCCTAATCTCAGGTCTGTGATAAATGACCACTAAACTGGATTTTGCCTTTAGAAAGTTTGTAGAGATCGTTAAATGGTTTATTTGTGGTCATCCGTGTAAAAAAACAAGAAAAAAAATAAAAGTTCTATCATAACAAAAAAACTTAAGAGCTTCAAAGAACTTTTTACGTTTATGAACGCCAACAGCTTAGAACTCACCAGTTTAGCCTTCCCCACTCTCAGGCAATGTTGCTGGATGGACCAAGTGGAGGCGTTAAACACAACCACCTTCCCCTCGTTCAACGCGCACCACAGCTTGGGAGAGTCGTCCTTGCATCCCGACGCATCAAGCTGCCCTGGAAACAGAGAGACACACGTTGGTGTGGCCGACAATTCTGTGGTACACAATGGGTTACGGTTAGGCTTGGACTGGCCCACAGGTTTACCAGGAAATCCCCTGGACTCAGGGGCCCCTTTGCGGGCGTTCATCACCAAAACCTGGAATGTGTAGGGGGCACCCGGATATGAACCAGGGACCTCTCAATCTGCAGTCCAATGTCTCTACCACTGAGACCCTGGATCAAGTATCACTTTCTTTGTAGCATTTCAAGTGCACACATAAAGACAATATATAGCGTAATGTTTCTGTGCATGGGCACTGATTATACAGAACGTCAGTGATACTTGTATCTAAGTGTGGGCTAGGCCTCAGTTAGTACAAAACAACAATAAACCCAGATTTGCAGGCTGTGGCGATAGAGACTCACCCGGAGTGTAGAGCAGCACCTCAATCGACTGAGAGGACGTTTCGCCCGCAGAAGGGTTGATCCGGTGTTTCAGTGTCTCAGAAGTCGTCTTTGGGATCATCATGGGAACTATGAGCAGAAACAAATAAAAAAATACAATTCTGTGAAATACTCACCTGTAGAATTGATATTATAAGTATACAGTACGTCCTGCTCCAGATAGATTACTTACACTTGGGTTATCCTCCGCCAGATGGTGCTGCACTGCAGAGACATGCAAAACAGGCTCCTCCCGGCCCCTCCAATACCCGGGGACCTCCCACAAATCCCCAGCATTGAAAAGCAGTGAACAAGAAGCCGGGATAATTTAACCACCAAAACCTGGTAACTATAACAAGATAACAATCCATACAGGGGATCCAGAATAATGCAAAAACCAGGGTGGGGTGGAGCAGGATGTACTGTATACTTATAATATCAATTCTACAGGTGAGTATTTCACAGAATTGTATTATTCTTAGTATACAGTACGTCCTGCTCCAGATAGATTACTTACACTTGGGACATCCAATAGCAGTGTCCATAAAGTAGGGTGGGATCCCCAACAAAAAAGGCAACAGCAGACAGTTTAAACCACTGCCGCCTGCAAAACCTTGCGGCCAAAGACAGCATCAGCTGAGGCCCTAATATCAACCTTGTAAAACCTTGAAAAGGTATGAACAGAAGAACAAGTAGCGGCCTAGCAAACTTGTTCAATAGAAGCCTGGAGCTGGAAGGCCCAAGAGGCACCAATAGCACGAGCAGAATGAGCAGTAAGGCCTGAATCACAGCCTGAATCACAGCCTGACGAATCCAATCGCTAATAGTAGACTTGGCAGGGGCCAAAACCCTTCCTAGGACCAGAAGGGACAATCCCATCCAAGTACTGACCAGGCCCAACCCTGCTTAGCCTCCGAGATCAGACGAGATCGGACGCATTCAGGGTGGAGTGGCCGTAGGCCCAAAAAGAGCATCAGTTTTCCTGAAGGACGCAGTGACTACCAAGGAATACTTCAAACACCTGACCACATCCAAGGAATGCAGAACCCTTTCCTCAGTGTTGCTAGGAATAGGGCACAATGAAGGAAGAACAATATCTTGATTCAAATGAAAAGTAGACACTACCTTAGGCAGAAGTCCGGCTTAAGGCGGAACACCACCTTATCCTGGTGTCTCTCAAAGTATGGGGGCTAGATAGACAGAGCCCCAGCTCGGAAACACGTCTGACCGAAGTAATAGCCACCAGAAAGACAATCTTGAGGGTAAGTAC
Organism: Gastrophryne carolinensis; assembly: GCA_027917425.1. Lineage (NCBI taxonomy): Eukaryota > Metazoa > Chordata > Amphibia > Anura > Microhylidae > Gastrophryne > Gastrophryne carolinensis. The sequence continues at coordinate 424,765,710 of CM051239.1, forward strand.
AGCCAGAGCAGCAGCCTGAATAGGTCCAAAGGGAGCACCCTGCAAGGCAGACAAAACCAAGTTCAAATCCCAAACAGGGACCATAGGTTTACGTGGGGGATGCACATGAGTAACCCCCTGAAAGAAAGTCTTAACCAAAGAATGCTGAGCAAGAGACTTCTGAAAGAAGACGGACAGGACAGAAAACCTGACCCTTCAGAGTACTGAGTTGGAGACCCGACTCCAACCCATGCTGTAAAAACTCCAGAACCCTGGGGACTGAGAATACCCGACAGGGAAGAGACCTAGACTCACACCAATCAATATAGGTACGCCATACCCTATGATAGATGGAAGAAGAAGTTGCACCTAGCCTTCCCATAGTCTCAATCACCGAGGCAGATAAGCCTGTCTCCATCAAGGTGGATGTTTCAGCAGCCAGGCCGTCAAAGCCAAGTCTGTAGATTGGGATGGCGTAAGGGGCCCTGAGTGAGCAGATCTGGCACTCCTGGCAGAACGTACTGATCTACTGCCATCTGTACCACGTCTGCGAACCACACTCTTCTTGGCCACCCGGGGGCCACCAGAATCACTGTCACCCCTTCCAGAGCAATCTTGCGCAAGACCCTGCCTAGCAGGGGGAATGGAGAAAAGACATACTGAACAGAATGTCCTGCCATGACATTACTAAAGCATCTGTGGTCACGGCCAGAGGATCCTGGGACAGAGAGACAAGGGCCGGGAGCTTGTGATTGTGATGGGACACAAACAGACCCACAACTGGTTGGTCCCCACAGTGACACAGTGATTGGAACACCCTGTTGCAGAGGGACCCCCTCCGGAATGTATCCCGTTGATATGCAGGGAACATTGTCCTCCACCCAGATCAGGATCAGAGACACTTCCTGGAGGACCCTCCTGCTCCGGGTCCCTCCCTGATGATTGATGTAGGCAACTGCCGTCAGATAGACCTAGCGCCCCTGAACAGGCAGGCCCTGAAGAGGAGTAGTCAAGCGATTTAGAACTAACCTGAACGCTCACCTTTTCAAACATTGATAGGTGTATGGGCCTCCTAAGGGCCCCACCTCCCCTGGAACCGCAGGGACTTCCAGAACCCCCCCCCCCCCCAACCTGATAGACTGGCATCCATGGTGACCGTCTCCCAGGAAGGGGCAAGAAAGGAACTGCCCCCAAACAGGTACCTTTGAGTTCATCCGCTACAAGAGGGACCTCCTCACCAGGGGGGAAGGCACACAGACCCTGTCCAGGGTTGCTAGGGTCCTTGTCCCGTACAAACAATAGGAGAATTTGCAGAAAGCCCCAAGGGGGACTGAGCATAAGGGACCGCTTCGAAGCACGCCGCCAACAGGCCCACCAGCTGCATCCCCTGCCCGATGGAGGGACGGGGACAGCTATGAGGGACTGAGCCCCTGCAACCAGATTGTCCACTTTCTGCTGAGGAAGGAAGATCCTTGCCTGAACTGTATCCAGATTCATTCCTAGGAATGGAGCTACCAATGAAGGGGACAACGAGGACTTGGGGTGGTTGATCACCCATCCAAATGACTCCCAAATGGACACCACCAGCCGAGTATCCAACTTAGCCTGACGTACAGACTGGGAAGTGATGAGGACGTCCAGGTAGGGCAGCACGCGGACGCCCCTTGGTCTCATCAGGGACATCACCCCCATCAGCACCTTGGTGAGCACTCTGGGAGCTGAAGAGAGGCCAAATGACAAGGCCACAAATTGGCAGTGTTGGTCTTCCAACGCGAATCTGAAGAACCTTGGTGTCCTGAAGACACAGGGATGTGAAAATAAGCATCTTTGATCTCCACAGGCGGCAAGAAGCCCCCGGGGCGCAAGGAGCTGATGGCCGAGCGCAGAGTTTCCATGCAGAAACCGCCTGTACTTAACGATTTGCTGAAGATCTGTGAATCCAGAATGGGCCAGACGGACCCATCCTTTTGGGGAACTGTGGAAAGGTTGGTGTAGCGTCCCTTGCCTCTGTCTGTTAAGGGCAATCTGAAAGTGACCCCCAGACCCCGCAGGCCTTGCATGGCCTGCACCAACACCTGAGCAGAGGCAGGGACCAGGAGTACCCGGGACCTGATAATCTTGGGGGAGGCCGCACAGCAAACTCTATCTTGTAGCCGGAGGACACTACCTCCTGAATCCACCAGTCTGAGGCGCGATGCCTCCTGACGTGAGCAAGGTGCCGCAGCCGTCCCCTCACCCAGACGGGAGAGGGCGCCCCATCATGCTTGAGGGGACTTGGGAGAAGATTTGGGCTTAGCCCCCCCCCGGAGGAGCCAGGGCATTGTCTGCTGCTCCTGGGGCAGGAATCTGCACGAGCCCCCGCGAAGGACACCCCTGGTTACTGTTTAACACCATGGTAGGGGGTAGAAGGGGTGCCCTGGCCCCGAAGGGGCCGAGACAGCCGCCTGCGTTGGGGTAACTTACCTCACTTACCAAACAGGTCTAGACGGGCCCCAAACAGGCGTAGCCCCTTAAAAGGAAGCCCGGTAAGAGCCTTCTTCGCAGCATTGTCAGCACCCCACCGTCGCAGCCAGACCAAGCGACGTATAGCCACCACAAGGGCAGAAGTTCTTGCACACATTCTAATGGTGTCATCCAATGCTAATAGGATAAATTTTACAAACACATCACAACTGGAGAGTGCATTAAACACATCCCAAGGGAGATCATCAGGGGCACGATCAAGCATTTTTCTGATGAGGGTTCTAGCGGCCACAGCAGTAATGGCAGAGGCACAGACCGGGCGCAGCACCGTCCCCGCACATGCAAAGGCGTGGGAGGCCAGCAGGTCAATGCGCCGGTCCTCAGCATCCCGAAGGGTAGTATAATCAGGGGGATGCAAGAAAGGGGTGTTAGATAGCCCTATGATCGGGACATCCACCTCGGGGGGGGGGGGGGGATGACCAACATTTAACCACCTCAGGGGGAAAAGGATACTTCCTATCCCAAACCCCTGGAACCCCGGGAAGTTTACTGGGGCACTCCCATTCCTTGAGCACAAGGGTATGGAAATGTGCCTGCTCTAGAAATTCCAAACGTGATGTTGCTGTATGGAAACGCTCCCCTCTTTGCCTGGGAGCCTCACCAGGGAGAGAGATAGACAGAACCTCAAAGATCTGGATCAATAATCTGTCAGTGTCATCCTGGGCCCAGGGGTCAGGGCCAGAATCTTCATGACCCTTCGGTCTCTCATCAGATGAGCCCGAGTCAGAAAAGAGTTCTTCTTCATCAGAAGGGGTATAGCCACACAGATTCATAAACTCCTCAGTTCCCATAGGTCAAGTGCCGCTTCTTCCCAGGGCCCTTACGCGCTAAAGACCTCGCAATAATCTGTTCAGCCGTAGGCAGTCTAGGAGACAAATCAGGCTGAGAATCCCCACTTGTGCGACTCAGCAGGAGTGAGATTTAAGCCTGGGGGAGTAAATGAAGTGAAACGAGGTGCAGCCACTGGCAGGCCAGAATGCAAGGCCAGCGCTTGCTCAGCACAGGGTACGCAGACCCGTGCCCTGTAAGCGTCAGCATGGGGTTATCCACACGCCATACACAGCCGGTCTTGTCCCAAGGGGACCCCGGTCACATTATCCTGAGATGCCTCCATATGGTGATTTTTAGGCACAATATGCCAGTAGGGATTGACGCTATAAAGCAACCCTGGATGCCCCAATGACCCGGGAAGGGAAGTGGGAGAATTTTACAAGGCCCGACTATCAATTACACCGGGCCGGGAGAAGCCAATGGATTCACCCGTCTGAAAGACACAATGAGAAGAAAGGGTGTCAGAACAGAAAACACTACAATGAGCATAAAGCCGCCCACGAGGGCACTTACGGACCACAGTAGGTAAGAACGTCACACGCGCGCGCACAAACTGGCAAAATGGTGCCAAGTACCTCAAAGGGCGGGCCAGAGCGAGCCGTGACGCGGGGCGCGCCAGTTCAGGCCGGGCCCCCCCCCCTCCCGAAGGGCGCGAAGTCCAAAAAGCAGCCAATGAGGACGCAGAAGCATCTGAGGTAACGCCGCCGCCCGGCGTGGAACATCCAAATGAAGGAAAAGGCACGCGCGGCAGTGGCATTGCCAGTAAAAAGAGACAAGTCAGCGCGGCGGCTGACACCACATATAAAGTCCAAAGACATTACAAAAGGCCATAAGCACGTAATCACGATACACTGACACCCACACGCCCCCCCCCCCTTTCTTTACCCCCGAAGGCTACAGGGAGAATGAGGGAGGATGGCGGCCCTTTGTACAGGGCCCACCGCTACACGGGGCATGGGACAATAATGCGGGAGGGGCATCCCATAGAGGCTGACCATCAGCCTATACCGCCTACCCTTTGGTGGGGGATTGCGGTGGAGCACACATGGTGCTGCCTACCTTCACCCGACCAGCACAGCCCAGGCTGGGAGGCACATCACACGAAGGATGGGTGGGAATAGTCCAACAGGGCCGCAGGCTTAATAGCCCCGCTCACCTGCGAGAGAGTGATAACTTCATGTCTTCGCAGTAAGCACTGCAGAGAAATCTGGGGATTTGTGGGAGGTCCTATCTGGAGCAGGACGTACTGTATACTAAGAATAAATAAATTAATATATATTTTCTAAAGGTTAAAGAAAGTTGACAAACTTTGAACTTCAGTCGCGCTGCAATGAATAAATGTTTCTTGATTGTCATAGAGGAATCTAACCGCAAAGATATGTAATATTAGGGTAATCTCTAGGAGTCCTCTAAATTTCAATTATTGGCTGTATCGGCAGATAATTCTGTCTTAGCAGCCCTGATAGAGTCAGAAAGTATAGAGAGTATCTATATATATATATATATATATATATATATATATATAATCAATATTGCATTCCTAGGTCTAATGTAAGTTGCCAAAGATTAAAAAGAATGGGGCACTTACCGCCGTGGCCCGGGGGGTTAGAAAACCTGACCTGGGAGTTTGAGAGTTAACAACTTCTGAAGATGAAGCTAAAGCTTGTTATCGAGTGTGCGCGCCGCTCACCGTGTATCGCAATGAAGTCGGGAAGTTATATACTTTCAGTATATAAACTCTTTTAATATGATAAAATAAAAATGAACAAGATGGTAGACAAAGTAGTTAGTTGCCGTAGCTGTTGCGGTTAAATGTCCAATTTGTTTCCAAACCGCAACAGCTACGACAACTAAATACACGGGGAGCGGTGCGCACACCCGATAACAAGCTTCAGGTTGATCTTCAGAAGTTCACCACACACAGCAGTGGCAATGGATGGAGGAGCAGAGCTTTACAGCTAAAAATACCATTTTGTGAATACTCACCAGTAAAATGGTTATTATTGGTGTGTCACACACACCCCGCTTCCTGTAGTAATAACGTTCTGGTAAATCATCTCCAGATGTCATTGCAGAGAGAGAGATCATGAAACTGGCCCCTCCCAGTCTATATATACCTGGGACCTCCCACTTAATCCCCAGTGTAATTGAAAAGCAGTAAGACAAGGTACCAGAAAAATTAACCCCCAATAAACTTATAGCTTCACCAAATAGAGAAAACCAGGATACTAAAAAGGGCGGGTGAAGCGGGGTGTGTGTGACACACCAATAATAACCATTTTACTGGTGAGCATTCACAAAATGGTATTATTCTTTGTGTGTCACACACACCCCGCTTCCTGTAGTAATAACGTTCGGGACATCCAAAAGCAGTGTCCCTAAAAGGTGGGTATCCAGCAGGAAGATGAAGCATAACTCAAACCACTGCAGTTTGCAGAACCTTGCGGCCAAACACAGCATCCGCTGAGGCTCGCACATCAACCTTGTAAAAAGTATGAACCGAAGACCAAGTAGCCGCCTTACAAACTTGTTCAACAGAAGCCTGGTGTTGAAAAGCCCAGGACGCACCAATAGCACGAGTAGAATGAACAGTGATACGGAAGGGAGGAACTTTTCCCTTAGCCGTATAGGCGCCAATAATGGCTTGACGAATCCATTTACTAATGGAAGATTTAGCTGGGGCCAAACCCTTCCTAGGCCCACACGGTAGAACGAAAAATGCATCAGTCTTACGGAAAGAAGACGTAGCACGCAAATAAAAATGAACACAGCGAACAATATCCAAACAGTGCAAAACCCTCTCCTTGTCATTCTTGGGTTTAGGACACAAGGAGGGAAGAAGAATGTCCTGATTCAGATGGAATGCAGAAACAACCTTAGGAAGAAAATCCGATTTGAACCGAAATACCACCTTATCCTTTTTCTTTATAGTATCGTGGGGTGAGCGATGCGGCTGTTTTTAAATGCTATTAACACTGTATCTTTTATCCATTAATACAAAGTATCGGCTGTCTGAAACACACCTCGGTTATATATACTTGTTACATTCTGCCAGTAATGGCCTCTACTATGGTGATAAGCGTGGTCAGCAGTTTGATACAATGTAGCTTGGATTTACATGTCTCGCTCACGCCGGCCTCCTCCCTCTTCACTGGCTACGTCATCATTTAGTATCAGGTGCAGCCTAGGATATGATCTCCCGGCGCACGCCTACTGCATGATCAGTGAAGTTGAAGGAGTCGATGTAATTAAGGTTAGCCAGTGTGTTTCTCTCATCCACAGATGTACGATATTATACAATTATATCATTGCTAAACATTGTATTTAAGTGTATGTCCTACAACCCATCCTTTGTCATGATTAAGGGTGAGAACCCGAAACGCGTTGACGTGTAAGGATACCCTATATGCTGCTCTTATCTATACCACTGTGATGGACTTTTAACCAGTTTGAAATAAATGGATTTTTACATTTGCTCTACTACTATGTGGCTGGCTTTTCCATGGCTTTTGGACACTACCAACTTTCGAGGTGAGCACTCCAGCCTTGCCTGAGTGGAGAGCTGTATTTCCTGGTAACGAGCTGGCATCCCTGTTGTCTATATCTATGTGTTTGCTCAAGCCGTGCTCAAATCGGGACAATCAGTAAGTTGTTTCATTGATTATTATACTGGAGCCATTACATATAAGCTGTGTATAAGATTGTGAGCACTCATCTATATTATGGAGCGGGTCAAATCATGTTATGGAGACACTAAACAGAGTCAGGACAAGTTTGACTCGGTCTTTAAGTCTGACCCATATACACAAGCTGGTATCCAATCAACAGACCTCAAGAATTTGGTGAGAGATTATGAGGATCTGATGAAAAAAGAGCTAAAAACCTGGTGGGATCTCAGTTCTCTTACAAAGTATATTCAAAATGACATGATCCCTAGAGGGCTGCGTATACGAAAAATGCCCACTACAATTTACTCTGAGAAGTTTCAATCAGAATGGGACGAGATCTTATCACGAGCCTCTTTGGATCTAATGAAGTTAATCACCAGGTACGAGCAGGATAAATTGAAGGAAATTCAAAATAATATTGCACAGTTGGAAATATCTTTAAAAACCTTTGAGCCTGATCCCCAATTTGACGATCTTCTAGCACAGATGAAGAAATCTATTGATCAAATGGAATCGCAGATCATGAATATAAAACGGACTAAATTCCAACGGGATTCAGAAGATTATAGGAGCAATCGGATTTATACGTGGAAACGTCATCATAGGAACTTTAAACCTAGATCTATACTTAAATCCAGCTCCGGTAGAAAATCTGTGTCATTTGATGTATCCAATTCATCTGAATGGTCGTCCAATAGTGATTGTTCCGATACTGATTCGGAAGGGAGAAATTTTCACGGGACAACCCAATCAAAGATGAGAAAGAAAAGAAACTCCCAAGGAAACATCGAGCGGGGAGAAAACACCAATCCAAACGGCCGTTATACCTTAAGAGAACGGAGAATGTAGATATATCTAGTGTGATGAATTTGTCTTCCTACTCTCTGTCTACCTCTGAAATCAGCTTACTATCTAGGGGATTGTCTTTCGCCCCGACTTACCACTTTGATGTTTTCTCTACTATTTTAGATGTTAATAAGTTAGCACGTAATCTAACATTGCGAAAGCACTTTCTCCCCAAAGTTGTCATGGGCTCCGATAGTGTACATACACAGCCAGATTTGATTGAAGCTGTGAATAGTGATCTGGGAGCGACATCCCTGGTTCCAGTTTTTTCTCAATCAGATAATATGTTATTATCCTCGTTCCGGGATCTAAGTGCTCGATTGTGGCTTGAAGATCTCTCAGACAGTGGCTCGAATAAAATTATGCCCCCTCCCAGATCTAAATTGACTAATAACAAATTCTATCCAGTCAACTCGAGAGTTTCAGTATTGGATATTTTCCAGGAGGCGGTGGAGCAGGATTTAGTAGAATTAGCTAAACATTGTAAAACACAATACAGATCCAATTTGCCATTAGCGGAAAAAGATGCCTTAAATCGATTAATGAATAACTATCAGATTCGAATTAGACCTGCGGATAAGGGAGGTTGTGTAGTAGTAATGGATACCATTGATTATGAGTCTGAGGCTCTTCGCCAATTAGAGGATCCCGTCACATATATTAAACTTACCAGTAACCCTTTAGAGAGATTTCAATCAGATTTGAGGAATATTTTGGATGAAGGTCTAGCACTTGGAGTTCTGAATGAGGAGGAGGTGGATATGTTGGTGGTGGCCTCGCCCATCGCCCCGGTCTTCCATCATCTCCCCAAAATCCACAAACCACAGCGCCCCCCTCTCGGGAGGCCGATAGTGGCGGGAATTTGGGGGATGAATGAGAGGCTGGGGCGGTGGGTGGACTCTCACCTATTACCCCTAGTACGTAGACTCCCGGGTTATTTACAGGACTCTCGAGATGTTATGTATCAGATGGAGCATTTTCAATGGGGTGATGGGTTTAGGTGGCTCACATGTGATGTCTCCTCCCTGTATTCTATAATCCCGCACGATTTAGCCCTGGAGGCGATACAATTTCATCTAGATAACTACTCGATGTATCCATGTAATTTAAAACATTTTTTGCTTTTGGCGATTGAATACCTTCTAAAACATAATTACTTTTTGTTTGGAAATGATTATTATTTACAACGGTGCGGTGCGTCGATGGGGGCACCGTTCTCTCCCTCTCTCGCCAACCTATACATGGGCTGGTGGGAGAGGGAAAGCATATATGGACATAATAATCCCTTTTTTGACAACATACAGTTATATGGAAGATATATCGACGACCTTATCTTTATTTGGAAAGGAGGGGAGGAGTCGGTCACGTCATTTGTGAGTTACCTAAACAATAACTCATTGAACTTGAAATTTACATCGGAACATAATCCCTCTACTGTTTCCTTTTTGGATTTAACTATAGGAGTGAATTTAGATACAGGGAAGCTCTATACTAAAACCTATAGAAAAGAGACGTCAGGCAATATGACCTTACGAGCTGATAGTTGCCATCCACCCCATACGATCAGGGCTATTCCCCTGGGGGAGATGGTCAGGGCGCGACGGAATTGCTCAGAACAGGAGGCTTTTAATACGGAGATAGGAATTATTTCAGAACGACTCCAGGACCGGGGTTATCCATTGGATATCCTAGATCGGGCCAAAAATCGGGCTAGTAGCAGAGATAGGAAATACATGCTAGATAAATCAATGTACGCTATGGGAGAAATGTATGTAAAGCCAATAGTGAGGAATAAGAAGTCTATTCCCGATACAGATAAGGTTACTTTAGTTATCACATATAGTGAGGAATTTAATAAAATTAAACAGATTATTAACAAACACCTCCCTATACTTAGTTGTGACCCGCAGCTTAAAGAGGTCCTTAAACATGGAGTTAGGGTGGTGAGTAGAAAATGCCCCACACTTGGTCAGAAATTGTCACCCAGTCTCTTTAGGGGTCCTAGTACTTCATCCTCAACCTGGCTTTCACAAAAAGGATTTTATAAGTGTGCTAACGGCAGATGTGGGATGTGTCAATACACTCAAACTGGCTCTTGCTTTAGGTCCACTAATACTAAAGAAACTTTTCAGATTGATAGCTTTATTAATTGCAATTCATGTAACGTTATCTATTTGATAACATGTGAACTATGTCATATTCAATACGTGGGTTGCACCACTCGTGCGATGAAAAGAAGAATATCAGAACATATAACTGCGTCTTCTGTAGAACGTCTGAATGCATCCTCTAATGTGGGACGGCATTTTAGGAACCATCATGAGGGTGATCTTACTGGATTTAAGTGTATGGCGATAGAAAGGGTACGTCTTGGTCCTAGGGGGGGGGAGACCTTACTGAAAGACTGCTCCAACGCGAGGTCTTTTGGATCTTCAAATTGGGTACCCGTATCCCCAATGGTCTCAACTATAGATGGGATGTGGACTTGTTCCTAAGATAATATCTATTATCCCCATTTCCTTTGTTTATACAATTAAGCTGTACCCTATTGTGGAATACGAATCTAAGATTATAATTAAATTAAATTAAACTTGCATAGGGATCTTCCTGCCAGGGTTCTCTATATATATATATATATAATTTCTCTATTTTTCTTCTATTCCCCCTCTTTTTTCTATTATGCTCTTATTATGCGCTATTATTCTTTCTCTGTTCTTCTTTTCTCCCCCTCTTTTTTGATGTATATGGATGTCTTTGAAATGACTAGCATATTATGTTTTAAAAAATTCCAGACTTTATTTAGTTTATTATTCATTATGACCTGCCCCTTTATTATATAGTATTAATTATGGTTTGGACCCTTTTCTTGTCTTTTTTTATCTTCATCTGTGGATGACATTCATTGTATATAATGTATTTAATAGATGTTTATACATTGGCTTTCAAGTTTTAAATAAGGCTTATTAATTAACATTTTTGATTGTAATACTGATCCTTTTTCTTTATAGTATCGTGGGGTGAGCGATGCGGCTGTTTTTAAATGCTATTAACACTGTATCTTTTATCCATTAATACAAAGTATCGGCTGTCTGAAACACACCTCGGTTATATATACTTGTTACATTCTGCCAGTAATGGCCTCTACTATGGTGATAAGCGTTGTCAGCAGTTTGATACAATGTAGCTTGGATTTACATGTCTCGCTCACGCCGGCCTCCTCCCTCTTCACTGGCTACGTCATTATTTAGTATCAGGTGCAGCCTAGGATATGATCTCCCGGCGCACGCCTACTGCATGATCAGTGAAGTTGAAGGAGTCGATGTAATTAAGGTTAGCCAGTGTGTTTCTCTCATCCACAGATGTACGATATTATACAATTATATCATTGCTAAACATTGTATTTAAGTGTATGTCCTACAACCCATCCTTTGTCATGATTAAGGGTGAGAACCCGAAACGCGTTGACGTGTAAGGATACCCTATATGCTGCTCTTATCTATACCACTGTGATGGACTTTTAACCAGTTTGAAATAAATGGATTTTTACATTTGCTCTACTATGTGGCTGGCTTTTCCATGGCTTTTGGACACTACCAACTTTCGAGGTGAGCACTCCAGCCTTGCCTGAGTGGAGAGCTGTATTTCCTGGTAACGAGCTGGCATCCCTGTTGTCTACACCTTATCTTGATGTTTCTCAAGGTAGGGCGCCTGAATGGACAAGGCCGCCAACTCAGAGACACGCCGAACCGAAGTGATAGCCACAAGAAAGACTACCTTCTGAGTCAAAGTGGAAAGAGCAATATCCGACAAAGGCTCAAAAGGAGGAGCCTGAAGAGCAGACAGAACCAAATTCAGATCCCAAACAGGTAGCAACGCCTTCCTAGGAGGCCGCAGATGCGTAACCCCCTGGAAAAAAGTCTTGACCAACGGATGAAGCGCAAAAGCCTTCTGAAAGAAAATAGACAAGGCAGAAACTTGCCCCTTTAAGGTACTAAGCTGGAGACCAGCATCCAATCCAGATTGAAGAAAATCCAGAATTCTGGAAACAGAAAAGACTCTGCAGGGCAAAGATCTAGTCTCACACCAATCGATGTAAGAACACCAGGTTCTACAATAGATAGCAGAGGAAGACCTCTTTCGAGCACAGATAAGAGTCTTAATAACTGAATCAGAAAGACCCTCCTCCTTTAAGATGGATGTTTCAGCAGCCAAGCCGTCAAAGCCAGCGTTGGTAAATTGGGGTAACGCAGCAGACACTGAGTGAGAAGATCCGGCCGCAGAGGAAGCTCGAACTGCTCAACTGCCATCAGAGCGACGTCCGCGAACCACATTCTTCTTGGCCAACTTGGAGCCACGAGAATGGCGGGGACCCTTTCCAGAATCAACTTTCTTAACACTCTTCCTAGCAAGGGAATCGGAAGGAACAGATACAGGAACCCCAGTTTCCCCCAGCTCAGAGACATGGCATCCACCGCCAGAGCCAGAGGATCCTGAGACATAGATACAAAAGTCGGAAGTTTGTAATTGTGACGAGAGGCAAACAGGTCCACCTCCGGTGCTCCCCACCGAAGACACAGAGCCTGAAAAACCCAAGGATGGAGAGACCATTCCCCCAGACGGGAGGAGCATCTGCTTAGAAGGTCCGCTTCCGTGTTTTCCACCCCCGGAATGTAAACCGCCGACAGGCAAGGAACATGAGCCTCCGCCCAGGTCAGAATCAGGGAAACCTCTCTGAGAGCTCCCAGACTGCGAGTCCCTCCCTGATGATTGATGTAGGCAACCGCTGTCCTGTTGTCTGAACGCACCTGAACCGGAAGGCCCCGGACATGGTGAGTCAGAAGAGAGAGAACCAGACGGATAGCTCTCAGCTCCAGAACATTGATGGGCAAGTGAGCCTCTCGAGGACCCCACTGCCCCTGGAACTGAAGATCCCTCCAGAATCCCCCCCAACCCGAAAGGCTGGCGTCCATGGTGACAGTCTCCCATAGAGGAGTCAGAAAGGACTTGCCTTTCAAGAGATTGTTCAAAACCAACCACCACTGAAGAGACTGCCGGACCCGGGAGGACAACTGGAAGGGTTGGTCCAATGAAAGTGGACAACTGTCCCAAGACGCCAACAGATGCATCTGAAGCGTCCCAGTGTGAAACTGAGCAAAGGGAACTGCCTCGAAGGAGGCTACCATCAACCCCACCAGCCTCATCCCCAGACGGATGGACGGTAGAGGATTGGAGAGAAGAAGCCGAACCAAATCCTGAATCAAACGTATCTTCGACTGAGGTAGAAAAACACTGTGCTGACAAGAGTCTATTGTCATCCCCAAGAAGGACGCCACCCTGGCCGGAGTCAGGGAGGACTTGGGATAGTTGACTACCCAACCGAAGCTTTCCAGCATAGAAACCACCATGCTGGTGTCCTTCTCCGCTTGACTGAAGGAAGGAGCCATGATGAGAAGGTTGTCCAGGTAAGGCAAAATTCGAATGCCTTGAGTTCTGAGAATGGCCATCACCCCTGCTAGAACCTTGGTGAACACCCTTGGTGCCGAGGTAAGACCAAACGGAAGCGCCACGAATTGAAAATGCCGACCCTCTACCATGAAGCACAGAAAACGCTGATGGACCGGGCAGACGGGAACATGCAGATAAGCATCCTTTATGTCTATGGACGTCATGAAGTCCCCCTGCCGAAGAGAAGTGATGGCCGAGCGCAGAGTTTCCATGCGAAACTTCCGTGGACGAATGAACCTGTTGAGGAACTTCAGATCCAGTATAGGGCGCACCGATCCGTTCCTCTTGGGCACCGTGAAAAGATTGGAATAGAAACCGAGACCCAATTCCAAAGTTGGCACCGTATGGATGACCGCCATATCTAGAAGATTCCCTACCGACGCTCAGAGTTCTTGGGCGGCCAAAGGATTGGTAGGTATTCGGGACCTGAGAAACCTTGAGGGAGGACGGGACTGGAACTCCAGTTTGTAACCGGACGACACCACCTCCCGAATCCATCTGTCCGGGACCGCCTGGACCCAAGTCTGGGAGAAGCGTCGCAACCGCCCGCCCCTCCCTCACGGGTGAGGGCGCCCCCTCATTGCTGAGCAGGCTTGGGCGTGGACTTAGGCTTAGAGCCCCACGAATGACCGGAACGGCCGCGGCCTCGCCCCCGGTTCCAGCTCGTGCCCCTGGTAGCAGGAAGGGAGGCCCCTCTGCCTGCCCTGGCACCCCGAAAGGAAGGATTGAAAGAAGAGGTTCCTCGAAAAAGACGCCGCGGCTTCCTGCCTCCCTTGGTGACTGAATCCAACTTGTCACCAAACAGGCGTAAACCCAGAAAAGGAAGAGCTGTAAGTGATCTTTTAGCACCAACGTCCGCCGTCCATTGACGGAGCCACACTGACCACCGAATAGCAACCAAAAGAGCAGATGTCCTGACACATGGCCATAGCATCATCCTGGGCGGCCAAGAAGCAAAAGACTCACACAATTGTAGAGAGGTAAACTCCTCACAATCCGGATCAAGATCCGCGTACAAATTTTTGATTAAGGCTTTAAGAGCCAATAGGACAATGGAAGAAGCGCATACCGGACGCAAGGTCGAACCGGCACTGATGAAACCATGACGAGCAAGTTGATCCATTCTACGATCCTCAACATCATTAATTGTAGTAGTGTCTGGTGAATGCAGCACTGAAGAATTAGAGAGCCCCAAAACCGGTGCATCAACGTCTGGGGGTACCGTCCAAAGTTTAACCAATTCCTCCGAAAAGGGATACCTCCTGTCCCAATTAGCCGGGGAGCCAACAAGGCGGGTCGGCTGTTCCCATTCCTTAAGCACAACCCTTTCAAAATGTAGTTGACCAGGGAAAGCTAAACGCGGTTTAGGCATCTCAAATAGCTCACCCTTAGGCGGAGGGACCGCCGCCGGTGGATCCAGGGACAAAATTTCAAAAACCTTGGAAAGGATAGAAGGAGTATCACAAGACACCCCAGTAGTCAAATCTGCCGAAGTATCAGTCAACAGGGGAGCATCAATATCATCCAAATCTTCCAAAATTTCCCCTTCTTCAGGCAAAGGACAATCTGACCAGTCTAACACCTCCGCTGCCTCCAAGGCAGGAGTCAGAGAAGGAGAATCAATGTGTTTCCTTTTAGCCGTAGCCTTATGAGCTACCTGTGCAGACAACAACTTCTCGAGAGTGGCCACTCGAGCGCACAACTCAGATTGCGAATCCCCAGCTGTGACAACATCACCCTGGGTCCGGAATAAAAGTGGAGGAGCAGGAGACGACTGAGGTTGCGAAGAGCCAGGAGCCGGAGTACCAGACTGGCGCACAATATTCTGCTGTGCGCAAGGAACGCACAAAATGACATCATCCCCAGGGAGTGGAACCCCACATCCCCCACACTGCCTAGATTGCCCCAAAGAGCCATTTCCGGTATCATTGGAAGCCTCCATTCGGTGAAACTTTTTGGGAATTCGCAAAGCCCAGGGATTTATGCTATAAGCTACCCGGGATGCCCCTTATTCATTAATTAGAGTCCCGGGAGTGGGAGGATTTTTTGTAACCCAAATTAAGACTAGCCAGGTATATCAGACTGGGAGACCCATGCAGCAGGGGTATCCCAAATCTGGAAAGACAGAGAAAACACTGTAAAAATTCATAAATAGACCGCACATGCACACAGAGAAAAAACACAATATTATCCAATAAAAAAAACAAATATATATATATATATATATATATATATGTTAAAATAAATATGGTCACATACAGTTGAATCATGCTGCTACCTGAGTAAAGGATCAAGCATGAGAAACAATGCATAATGAAAAAAAAAAACACAATGGCTTATTATAACTGTACAAAAAAACCTCCATTCTATACTAATATGGACCACAGCATAAAGTCCCCTGATGGGAATAAGGATTCATTGAATGCGCTATAGAAGACAAGTAACTGTAAAAAAAGACCTATTTTAAATGACCGCTGCAGAAGAGGCAGCAGGAACAGAGCACAGAAATCACCTCAGAGGCCGGTGCAAGCGCTTCCCCAGCTAATAGAAGACAGGCAGGCAGAGAGCGCGCGCGAAGCGCTCTAACTCCGCCCGCCAGCCAATCACCGCACAGCACGGGCCGCGCCGAGCGTGGCCCCGCCCCTTAGCACAGATTTACCTCAGAGAGGTAAAAAATGGCGGCAGCGCCATTCAGAAAAGAAGAACCAAAAAACTGGACCCGGTCTGAGCTGGGAACGCCGCACACAGACACACACACAGAATAAAGACGCACACACACACACACACGCGCGCACCGATGCCCACATATATCAGTACCAAAATTACCTCAGGATCAAAAGAGTAGCATAAGGCAGAAAAGACCCCTCACCTTCCCCCCCCCCTCACGGACTTCCCCACCAAAAAGGGGAGGCCCTGAGAAGGAGAGAAGAGATATGGGGACAACGGGACGGGGCATCCCAAAATCCGGGTCACCAACCGGATAACCACTCTGCCCCAATAATGGAGACTAGTGGAGGAGATAAGCTCCTAGGCACCACCAGATGCCGGCTACCATTACCCAGTCAGCAGCCGAGGCTGGGAGGCTTCCGATAATTACAAAATACAAGTAAACAAGAACTGGGCAGAAATAGACCGGGGGGGGGTGCCGGGGTGTAACCCCGCTACCTGCAAGCAGGAGACCTCTTTCTTCTGTCTTGACGCATCTTGCAGAGAGAGAACACTGGGGATTAAGTGGGAGGTCCCAGGTATATATAGACTGGGAGGGGCCAGTTTCAAGATCTCTCTCTCTGCAATGACATCTGGAGATGGTTTACCCGAACGTTATTACTACAGGAAGCGGGGTGTGTGACAGAGGGCGGAAAATTCCCCCCCCCCCCCACTTACCTTCGTTACTCATCCTGTCGAAGTAAGAGAGCTTTGACGCAGCATAAATGGCCTTTGTTGTCTGCAAGGCCCCAACGACCGCATTCATGAGCAGCACATTGGTCAGGGCCTCCTGGATGTACTGAGGATCCTGTGTGACAGAACAGAGAATCTGTAAATAATTATTGGCTCACTGCGGCTGGCTATACGTTAAAGAGGAACATCAGGGTAAAACTCAAGATCCTGTGAGTATACACCTCGCATCTGTGCTAGATAAAGAAAAAAATATTTTATATATATATATATATATATATATATATATATATATGTATATCACACAAACCCAGTGCAAACACCAAATATAATAATAAAAAATAAATAAATAAATGGAAACGTAAATCCCTTCAAGTGTTCATGGATACAAAGTGCAGGTAAAAGGTTGTATTCGCATATTGTACAATAAACAATAACAAAAATATCTACAGATTATATACCAAAAAAGGATACAGTATAACTATTCCAGTATTCAATATGTGATCAGTCTCCAGGATCGTAGACCACCTCAGATAAATAGGAGTATATACATTAGTACACGAGGAGGCCGATTCATTAATAGCGCCAGGTAGCGACAGTAGCGTTATTTTCACAGCGCCTGCTAGTATTCGCTGTGCTTGGCCGTTGTTCGGCTGTTGACAGCGACTCAGTCGGTGTGCGGTAATGTTGAATACGGGGTTAGGAGTCGCTGTTTGACAGGTGCCGCGCTGTATGGGAGCGCATGACAGCGAACGGCCATAGCGAACGGCTCCCAGCATATTCATTAACAAATCACGCTCCCAAAATTCTCGCGCTGTGAAATGCTTGTTTAAACTCCAGAGCGCTGGCGGCGATGGGTTAAAAGTAGTTTTTTAACCCCCAAACAACCATATTTTTAGAAAAAATAAAAAAAAACATGTTTTTCAAAACATTTTCTAACATGAATACATTAATATCAGACCTGTAATATCAATTCTGCACAATTTTTTTTTTTTTACCTTAAAAAAAATATCTAACATTGCAGAAGTGGGCACAGAATTTTTGACATTTAAAAAAAAAAAAAAAAAAAATAGCAATTAATTATGAATATTTAAAGATTGCTCCATTGAAATGCATTGGAGAGCGCCAGGTAGCGAGAGGTCATACCTGTCGCTGTTCAAGGTCGCTCGCTGACGCTGTGGGGTGAGGCTGGAATAATGATGAATGAGTCGCTATCTGGCGCTCTGTCAGTCGCTAAGCAGGATCGGCTTGATAAATGTGTGATTGCGGAGGGGAGCCGGCGTTCTCGTGGCGGTGAGCGTCATTACCGTTCGCTCACCAGTCGCTACCTGGCGCTATCCCTTGTTAAATAAGGGCCTAAGTCAATATAATATACTATATACAGTTAGGTAATAACCTTAATGAAAATAGCCACCTATGAGGGGTTAATAGACTGGTCCTGAAGAATGTTACAGCTGTGTCCACTGGTTAGAAGACTATCTGACCAGTGTAGTCAAGGAAAATGCAGATACAAGATTAGGAATAGAGCAATAATGCGATAGTGTGACTGATCACATATTGAATACTGGAATAGTTATACTATAACCTTTTTGGTATATAATCTGTAGATATTTTGGTTATTGTTTATTGTACAATATGTGAATACAACCTTTTATGTGCAACTGAATCTTGAGTGGTGTGCATTAATCCAAACACTGATCCTATGAGTCTAAGAGGCACTGATTGGAGAGGTGCCTAAGGATTTTTTTGCACCCTACCCGATAATACACATTTTTTTTCTACCTAACGGTGTGCTGATACCTACCCATTTAATTAATGTACAAAGTGCAGGTGCAAGAAGTAAAATAGACACAAAAAACAGACACCACATATGTTTGCAGATACAATATTACCAATCAAGTGTAGATACCAGCACAGAGCATGATTAAGAGCTGGTGCTCGAAACGCGTCGACATGGGGCCTGCTCGTTGTATGCTTTTTACAATTTACCATGCTGTGATGGACTTTTAAGTGCTTCAAATAAAGGATCGATGATTTTAAGGCTCCCACTCCATGGCTGGCACTCTTTCATTCTGGACTGCGATATTTTCAGAGGTGAGCGCTCTGTGCCTTGTGCCTTCAGTGAGAGCTGCTGCTTATGTCCAAGGAATCTGAGGCTGGCATTTCTTACTTGCATTGTAGATACCAGCACAGCCATCCAGAGCGGAGGGAGAAGGAGCAGCTCAATCGCACTTTGGAAGTAATTTTTGAAAGTGTATATTTAATTGTGCCAAATGTATGTCCTCAAGGTGCTGAGCTTATCTACAATTATTGGCAACGTACACCAAGTCTGTACACCAAGAAGAGAGAAGTGATCCCTGTACACACATAACACTGCTGCTATAGCCGCTTGTGAGGTGACTGACGCTTACATATGCAGCAGCAGTGTTCTGCGTGTACAGGACTCACATCTCCCTTTCTGGTGTACAGATTTGGCGACTGCAGGTGTGAAAACTGTTTCAATAAAAGTTGTGGAAGGGTGGCGCCAACCTATAGGTCAAAACATCCGTGGTGCACTGCTCTGTGAATCCTTCCCCCCGGCCTGGGCGCGGCCCTCAGCCGACAGGCGATACGTCAGCGGAGGTGTTTGCGCTAGAGTGGAGCGCAGACCTCTGCTTCCTGTCTGGTGGACTGACGCACTTATGGCCGGAGTGCGTCGGTCCGTACGCCGACATCTGACTCGGGCGGGGGAACGGCGGGGAGGCGAGTATAAATAAAGTGACAGGGGGGCCCTACAATTACCTTGCCTTGAAAAAGAGACCCCTGGGTCTCGAAACGCGTAGACTCTGCTGTCTATGATGATTGACATGTAAGACCTTTGGTATCATTATGTGATTTGTGTTTTGACTTGCACTATTACCCTATCTGAACCCTGATTTTCTGCACATGATGTACAGTAAATTGATGCACTTTTTGACACTAGCACATTAACCAAATATAATTGCACATTTAGATTTATGATTAATTTTTAGTAGTAAGTATAGTAGATAGAGTCAGCACCCCCTTGTGGCATAAAAAGCTAACGGCATGTTAGATGGATTTTTAATGGTTTTAATTGTATGTAATGAATTGTTACAATAAAATGTAATTGATTTAACAGCTATTGAGTGAGTGCAATAATCAGACTCTGATGATCCATTAGAGGGGGATTACAGGGACATCCCCCACTTTGTATTTACTGTTGCAATAATACCATTTTGTGAATACTCACCTTGTAAAATGGGTATTATAAGTATGTCACACACCCCGCTTCAAGATAATCATTACATGTGGGGTAGTATGGTCTGAAGAGGGAGATTTGCAGAGATGATTGGAGGAAAGAAAGCCCCTCCCAGTCCATAAATACCTGGGACCTCCCACTCATTACCCAGTATAAAGAAAGCAGTAAGGTAAGGGACCAGGAAGAGCCAAATATTAGTCATAACAACGCAAGGTTCACAAAACGATGGATCCAGAATACAAAAGGGCGGGTTGAAGCGGGGTGTGTGACATACTTATAATACCCATTTTACAAGGTGAGTATTCACAAAATGGTATTATTCTAAGTATGTCACACACCCCGCTTCAAGATAATCATTACATGTGGGACATCCAAAAGCAGTGTCCATAAAGGGTGGGGATCCAAAACAAGGCATAAAGCACAACTTAAACTACTGCAGCCTGCAGAACTTTGCGGCCAAAAACAGCATCCGCTGAGGCCCAAACATCACCCTTGTAAAAACTTTGAAAAAGTGTGAACAGAAGACCAGGTAGCGGTCTTGCAAACTTGCTCAACAGAGGCCTGGTGCTGAAAAGCCCAGGAAGCCCCAACCGCACGAGTAGAATGAGCTGTAACACGAAGGGGAGGATTTCTCCCCTTAGCAGAAAAGGCCCCGACAATGGCCTGACGAATCCACTTACTGATGGAAGACTTAGCGGGCGCCAAAACCTTTCTTGGGCCCAGAGGGTACCACAAAGAAGGCATCAGTCTTACGAAAGGCAGACGTTACCACCAAATAGTACTTCACAACTCGAACCACATCCAGGGAATGCAGGACCCTCTCCTTTTCGTTACTGGGATTAGGACACAGAGAGGGCAAAACAATGTCTTGGTTTAAGTGAAAAGGCAGAAACCACCTTAGGAAGGAAATCCGGGTTAAAACGGAAAACCACCTTGTCCTGATGTCTTTCAAAATACGGGACCTGAATGGACAGAGCCGCCAACTTAGAAACACGCCGAACAGAAGTGATAGCTACCAAAAAGGCCACCTTCTGAGTAAGGGAAGACAAGGCAATATCATGCAAGGGCTCAAAGGGAGGACCCTGAAGAGCAGAAAGAACCAAATTCAAATCCCAAACCGGAATCAGAGCCTTCCTAGGGGGCCGCACGTGCGTAACCCCCTGGAAAAAGGTCTTAACCAGCGGATGAAGCGCAAAAGATATTTGGAAAAACACCGCCAGGGCAGACACCTGCCCCTTCAGAGTATTAAGTTGGAGCCCTAGATCCAAACCATGTTGCAGGAACTCCAGGATTCTAGAAATAGAGAATTCCCTGCAAGGGAAAGCCCTAGTCTCACACCAATCAATATAAGACCTCCAAGTCCTATAGTAAACGGAAGAAGAAAACCTCTTAATGGCGCTAATAAGAGTGAATAACCGCATCAGAAAGACCTTCCTCCTTCAAGATGGAGGTTTCCGCAGCCACGCCGTCAAAGCCAGCGTTGGTAAATTGGGGCAACGTAGATGACCCTGTGTGTGCAGATCCGGCAGCAGGGGCAGAACGAACTGATCTTCTGCTAACCTTACCACGTCTGCGAACCAAACCTGTCTTGGCCACCTTGGAGCCGCCAGAATTGCTGACGCTCCTTCCAGAGCCAGCTTGCGCACTACTCTGGCTACCATGGGAAACGGAGGGAACAGATACAGAAACCCCAGATCCCTCCAGTTCAGGGACACGGCGTCCGTCGCGAAGGCTAGCGGATCCTTCGCCAGAGACACAGATGCCAGAAGTTTGTGATTGTGACGGGAGGCAAAGAGGTCCACCATCGGTGAACCCCACCTGAGACAAATTGAACGAAACACCTTGGGACTGAGAGGCCACTCCCCCTTGCGGGCTGACCACCTATTCAGAGAGTCCGCCTCCGAGTTCTCTACTCCCGGAATGTGAACTGCCGAGATGCACGGGACGTGGCTCTCCGCCCAGTCCAGAATCAATGACACTTCCCTGAGGGCACTCCTGCTGCGAGTCCCTCCCTGGTGATTGATGTAGGCAACCGCCGTCCGATTGTCCGACCGAACCTGGACCGGCAAGCCCTGCAGGAGATGAGTCAGACGAAAAAGAACCATTCTGATGGCTCTCAATTCCAGAATGTTGATAGGCTCGTGGGCTTCCAGGGGTCCCCACAACCCCTGAAATTGCAGATCATTCCAGAAGCCCCCCCATCCTGAGAGGCTGGCATCCGTGGTGACCACCTCCCAACGAGGAGTCTGAAAAGACCTGCCCTTCAACAGATTGGTTGAGTTCAGCCACCACCTGAGTGGTCGGCGAGACATCAGAAAGAATTGATCCAGCGACAGAGGAGATCTGTCCCAGACAGACAATAGATGGAGTTGTAGCGTCCTCGTGTGAAACTGGGCAAAGGGGACTGCCTCGAAGGAGGCCACCATCAACCCCACCAGTCTCATTCCTAGTCGAATGGTCGGACAAGGAATGGACATGAGCGACCGAATCAATTCCTGAATCAAAAGAACCTTGGATTGAAGAAGGAACACTCTGGCCTGATCTGTATCCAGAGACATTCCCAGAAAGGATACTATCCTGGACGGGTAAAAGGAGGACTTGGGATAGTTGATCACCCAGCAGAACCTCTCCAGAGTGGATATTACCGTCCTGGTGTCCAATTCCGCTTGGCTGAATGATGATGCCATGATGAGGAGATCGTCCAGATATGGCACTATGCGAATTCCCTGCGCTCTAAGAAGAGCCATCACCCCAGCGAGCACCTTGGTGAAAAACCCTTGGAGCTGTGGTGAGACCAAAAGGAAGAGCTACAAACTGAAAGTGCCGATCTTCCACCACAAACCTGAGGAATCTCTGGTGCGCGGGAAAAAATCGGAACATGGAAGAAAGCGTCCTTGACGTCTATGGACGTCATGAAGTCCCCCTGATGGAGAGCGCGGATAGCTGAACGACGCGATTCCATGCGAAATTTTCGCAGCCTGATAAACCTGTTGAGGATCTTCAGATCCAGGATGGGCCGGATAGAGCCATCCTTTTTGGGGACCGTGAACAGATTTGAGTAAAATCCCCGACCCTGATCTGATAGGGGCACTGGCGAGATGACCTCTATCTCCAGAAGACTTGAAAAGCGCCTCCCGAAGCCCCTGTGCGCCAGGTGCGTCCGGGGGCACCCTAGACCTGAAGAAAAGCGGAGGAGGACGGGACTCGAACTCCAACTTGTAGCCGGAAGACACGACTTCCCGGATCCGTTTGTCCGAAACCTCCCGAATTCAGATCAGAGAGAAGTGTCGCAGCTGTCCCCCCACCCGCACGGGTGAGGGCGCCCCCTCATTGCTGAGCAGGCTTGTTCGCAGGTTTTGGGTTATGAACCCCAGTTGTATCCTGAGCGGGCACGTCCTCTGCCCCTATTCCAGGAATCTCCTCTAGTGGAAGGGAAGGCGAAACCTCTTCCTGCTCTGGATCCGCGAAAGGAATGATTGAAAGAAGCCGCCCCGCGAAAGGGACGTCGTTGCTTCTTGCGTTGAGGTAACTTACCCCCTTAGCTACTGAATCCAATTTTTCTCCAAAAAGCCATAGCCCCACGAATGGGAGAGACGTCAGCGACTTTTTTGGCCCAAAGTCGGCCGCCCACTGGCGCAACCAAACTGAACGCCTTATAGTCACCATCAGAGCAGAAGCTCTCCAAGGCGGCTAACATGAAAGACAAGAATAACTCACAACGTTTAAGTCCCAGAAATTCGTCACTGTCCGGGTGCAAACCGGAAGATGACAACAAGCCTCTGACCACCGACCTGGTAGCCACCACCAGCAGAGATGAAGCGCAAAAAGGGCCGTATGGCTGCCCCAATACTGGCGAAACCATGACAAGCCATCTGGCCAATTCGTTTATCCCCTCCATCTTTAAGAGAAGAGCAATCGGGGTTATTCAAAAACGGCTGAATTGGATAACCCCAGAATTGGTGCATCCACCTCAGGGGGGGGGACGTCCAGCGCTTAACCGTGTCCGAAGGGAAAGGATATCTTTTATCCCAACTCTGAAGAATGCCTGGGAGCCGAGCCGGCCTCTCCCATTCCTTATAAATAATCTTATCAAAATGCCTTTGATTAGGGAATTCCAAGCGCGGCTTGGATTCCTCATAAAACTCCCCTTGTTGATGAGGAGCAACCTCTGGAGGAGAAATAGCCAGAACCTCAAACATCTGAGCAAGGACGTTAGGAGTATCCAAAGAACTCCCTGACCCCTTCTCAGAGTCCGCACCAACGAATAGCTGGTCGTCCGAATAATCAGATTCGTCAAATAGCTCCCCTTCCTCCAGAGGGGAGTAATCTGACCAATCCAGGCGATCCTCATCGTCATATTCAAATGTCGGTGGGACCGGTGACAAATGCTTTCTCTTAGCTGGAGCCTTCTTGGCAACCGCAGAAGAAATACATTTTTCAATATTAGTCAATCTAGCACACACATCAGATTGCGACTGCCCACCCGTGACAACGTCACACGGGACACGGGCCAAGACTGGGTGGGAAGGGGATGACGCCGGCGGTGCTGACCCAGACGTCTGGGGTTCTGACTGCCGTGTAATAGTCTGCTGTGCACATAGTATACATAGAAATACCTCATCCCCTGTTAGGGATACCCCACAGCCCATGGACTTCCGGGATTGCCCCGAGGGGAGCCCGGTATCTGGGGATGCCTCCATACGGTGAACTTATATGTAGTCGCAATGACCGAGGGAATTACGCTAGTAAGCAACCCGGGATGCCCTTATAATTGTCCCAAGTGGGAGGATTTTAACATGGAATTTAACCCAGGGACCCAAGGACCGGAAGAAGACCCCTTAAAACCTAAGGCGTTCTACCTGAAAGACTGCCGGATATAAAGGGTTACATATAAGTAAATATATATATATATATATATATATATATATATATATATATAGAAATATAGGGGGCCCATAGGGCCACTCACTGTGCCTTCCTGCGTGAGGTAAATGGCGTCCACCACACACGCAGCTCACAGAGGCAGAGAGGAGCCTGTGGGCGTGGCCAGCGCTGAGCGCGCGATATGCGTAGCTCCGCCCCCTTACAGAGCGGAAAGCGGGCTCCGCAGTGGGTCTGCGCCCCTAATGGCAAAATGTGTGAGGTAAATTACCTCAGAAAAACACTATAGCGCACACATATACCGGCGGCATGGCAAGAACAGCAGCCGCGGCGCCGGTAACCACAAAGACCCCAGGGATGTAATGGGTGCGGGCCGCGGCGACGCGCAATCGCCCGGCCCCGCCCACTGTGGCCAGCGCGTGAGGGGAGATCTCCCCTCACAAGATTAATGGAACCGCCAGCGCGAATAACCGCGCCGCGGCCATTGCGGTAGTCACCGCAACAAAAAACAGTAAAGCCAGGAGGACAAGCCAGCGCCAACAGCCGGCCCCACCCCCCAACTACAACTTCTGAGGAGAAAAGTTCTCCTCAGCTCTGGCGCCAGTAGCAGCAAGCGCCGCTGTTAAAGTGAAACAATGCTCAATAAATAAATCCTAACTCTGAGGTAAAAAAGGTGGCCCCCGACATTTTATCCCCACCACCACAGGAGAAGGGCATCAGGAAAGGGGGGCCAAGGGACAGGGCATCCCAAACCGGGGTCACCAGCCCGGATAACCGCCTACCCTCTGGTACAGGGTCTCACGGTGGAGCATGGCTCCAGAGCACTAAAAGTGCCATTCTACCCTCACCCGGGATACAGCCTAGACTGGGAGGCATGTGTATTGGGACTTATAAAAAACATAACCGGGTGGAAATAGAGAGAAAAGCGGGCCGGGAATAAACCCGGCTACCTGAAATCCCCCTGTGCAAGGAGGAGACATCATCTTCTGACTTGCTCGCCGTCTGCAGAGATGAAAAACTGGGTAATGAGTGGGAGGTCCCAGGTATTTATGGACTGGGAGGGGCTTTCTTTCCTCCAATCATCTCTGCAAATCGCCCTCTTCAGACCATACTACCCCACATGTAATGATTATCTTGAAGCGGGGTGTGTGACATACTTAGAATAAAACACATTTTCTAAGAAAAATTAAAAACCCTAAATCAGCTCAGCACCATGAGGACATCCACTTGGCACAAAAAATACTTTCAAAAACTCCATCGAAAGCGAACTTACCCTTTAAAGTAGACCAAAACCCAGGAATTTGACTATCCTCGGTTTTGGGGGTTCCCCACTGTGTGAAACTTCCCAGGTCGCCCCCAAACAAACTCAACTCTTCCCGGTCCTATGATGCATGCGCGGGCTTTCGTCAAATCAGCGCTCTGGGATCCGCCCAAGCCCCTACGTCCAGGAGCTTGTCTAATACGAGCGGATCCGAGCATGCTGATGGCCGCATCCCCCGCTACCCTCTAACAGGGAGGGTGCCCGCGCCGGCCATCCACAAATGCCTGGTGCGGGCACTCGTCCTGCTAGAGGGATAGCGAGGATGCGACCGCTGCTTGCGCATGCACCGTTGGACCGGGAAAGAAGGTGAGTTTATGGGTGATCTGGGGGGTTTCACACAGCAGGACATCCCAATTCTGGATGCTCCAGGGGGAGGGAATCAGTCGGCCTGGGAATGTTGTAGATTCCGTGGGCTTTGTTCCACTTTAAACATTGAGGCAAGCTGTGGCACAGAAACATGCCCCAACTAGACAGAAGTAGAAGAGTCATACCTTGTGGTTGTCGGCCATCTTTCTCCCGGCCCACATCTCTTTGATCATCAGGTGCCACAGGTCGCATTCACCCT
This sequence comes from Gastrophryne carolinensis, assembly GCA_027917425.1. Taxonomy (NCBI): domain Eukaryota; kingdom Metazoa; phylum Chordata; class Amphibia; order Anura; family Microhylidae; genus Gastrophryne; species Gastrophryne carolinensis. The sequence continues at coordinate 424,792,484 of CM051239.1, forward strand.
TTAAATTGGCCTCGAACACCTCTTTCCTAGTAGAGGCCTTAATCCTGAGAGTGGGAATTCGTAACAGCAGGAATGTGGATGTAGAGATCTTTACATCCTAAAAAATGTCAGAAACAAAAGTAATTCTAAATGAGTCAAGAGGGTCGATTCAGCACATGTGGGAATTTGCGCTCCTGCCTGTGATGCACCCGTGTTACATCATTTATCCCGTTACAGCTAATGGCCTCGATTCAATAAAGGTAGAAAAAAATTCTCACGGTAGTAATTCCAGAACATTGATGGGCAAGTGAGCCTCCTGAGGGTCCCACTGCCCCTGAAACCGAAGATCCTTCCAATAACCTCCCCAGCCTGACAGACTGGCATCCGTGGTGACAGTTTCCCAAAGTGGAGTCAGAAACGACCTGCCCTTCAGAAGATTGTCCGAGACCAACCACCACAGAAGGGACTGCCGAACCCGAGGAGACACCCGGAAGGACCGATCCAACGACCCCGGGCAGCGGTTCCAAGACGCCAAAAGATGAAGTTGAAGAGTCCTTGTATGAAACTGAGCAAAGGGAACTGCCTCGAACGAGGCCACCATCAACCCCACCAGTCTCATCCCCAGACGAATGGACGGATGAGGATGGGAGAGAAGCAGCCGGGCCAATTCCTGAATCATCAGAACCTTGGCCTGAGGAAGAAACACTCTGTGCTGGCAAGAGTCCAGCGACATCCCCAGAAAGGTCACCACCCTGGCCGGAACCAGCGAGGACTTGGGGTAATTGATCACCCAGCCGAACCTCTCCAACATGGACACCACCGTGCTGGTGTCCCCTTCTGCTTGACTGAAGGAAGGAGCCATGATGAGAAGATCGTCCAGGTAAGGCACAATGCGAATCCCCTGAGCTCTGAGCAGGGCCATCACCCCCGCCAACACCTTGGTGAACACTCTCGGAGCAGAGGTGAGACCGAATGGAAGAGCCACAAACTGAAAATGCCGATCCCCCACCACGAAACGGAGGAACCGCTGATGAGCAGGAAAAATCGGCACATGCAGGTACGCATCCTTGATGTCTATGGACGTCATAAAGTCCCCCTGCCGAAGCGAACCGATCGCCGACCGCAGGGTCTCCATGCGAAACTTCCGAGGACGAATAAACCTGTTGAGAAACTTCAAATCCAGAATAGGACGGAAGGACCCGTCCTTTTTGGGGACCGTGAAGAGATTGGAATAAAACCCGCGTCCCACCTCCGACGGAGGAACCGGGCAAATGACGGCCAAATCCAGAAGATTCCTTACTGCCGCCAGGAGCCCCTGCGCGGCCAAAGGATCCAAAGACACCCGAGACCTGAAGAACCTTGGAGGAGGACGGGACTCGAACTCCAACTTGTAACCGGCCGAAACCACCTCCCGGATCCATCTGTCCGGGACCTCCTGGTCCCACACCCGGGAGGAGAGTTGCAACCGTCCCCCCACCCGAACGGGTGAGGGCGCCCCCTCATTGCTGGATGGGCTTGGCAGCCGGCTTGGGCTTGGCACCCCAGACGCGGGTGGGACGGCCACGGCCTCTGCCCCTATTCCAACTGCCACTCCTGGGGGCCGGGGAGCCCGCACCTCTACCGGCGCCAACTCCCCGAAAGGACGGATTGAACGAGACCATCCCCCGAAAGGAACGACGAAATTTCTTGCGCTGAGGTAACTTACCTCCCTTTGCAACAGAGTCCAGCCTTTCACCAAAAAGCCTCAAACCCATAAAGGGCAGAGCCGTGAGCGATCTTTTAGAATTAAAATCAGCCGTCCACTGTCTCAACCACACACAGCGCCGGATAGCCACCAGCAAGGCAGTAGCCCTGCCACACATCAGCATGGCATCCTCCTGAGCGGCCAGGATGAAGGACAAAAAATCATCACAGCGCTTAAGCCCAAGGGACTCATCACTGGTGGGCTCGAGATCCACCCCCAAGTCCCTGACAATAGACCTGACAGCAAAAGTCAAAAGAGCCGAAGCACAGACAGGCCTTAACACCGAACCCGCACATACAAAACCATGACGGGCAAGCTGATCAACCCGGCGATCCTCACCGTCCCTGAGCGAAGTAGTGTCAGGGGAATGCACGACCGCCGTGTTGGACAGTCCCAAGACCGGAGTATCTACCTCAGGGGGAACAGACCAACGCTTCATCAATTCCGCCGGAAAGGGATACTTCCTATCCCAGCTAGACGGCACACCAACAAGACGTGTAGGTTGCTCCCATTGCTTGAAGACAATTTCTTCAAAGTGCTGTTGGCTGGGAAATTCCAGACGCTGCTTGGAAACCCCAAAAAGCTGACCCGTGGGTCTGGGAGCAACCACCGGAGGCTCCAAATCCAACACCTCAAACATCTGGCTCAAAATGGTAGAGGAATCGAGAGGGAGGCCAGCATCCGGATCTCCCTCAGAACCCAACAACTGCTGAACATCAGAATCTTCATCCTCAATGAGCTCACCTTCTTCACGGGGACGATCCGACCAATCCAGATCTCCCACAACTTCCTCATCTGAATCCGGCGGAGGCGGAGTCAGATGCTTCCGCTTAGCTGAAACCTTCTGAGCGGCTATAGCAGAAAACCGCTTCTCAAGGCTGGTCAAGCGGGCACATACCTCAGACTGCGAATCCCCGCCCAGGACAACGTCACACGGGGTCCGGAATAAGCGAGGGGGAGAGGGAGATGGCGCGGCTGACGAAGTGCTAGGCACCGGAGTACTGGACTGCCGTGCAATGTTCTGCTATGCACAAGGGATACACAAAATGACATCATCTCCCTGGAGCGGAGTCCCACAACCCCCGCACACCTTGGATTGTCCCGAAGAACCATTCCCGGTATCTGTGGCAACCTCCATGTGGTGAAATTATGGTTTTAGCAGAACCCAGGGATTTATGCGGTATGCGACCCGGGATGCCCCAAAATAACACTAGTCTAAGGACAGACAAAATCCTGACCCAGGGGAATTAGCAAAAGGCCCTAATAAAATTACAAAAAATGTATATATATATATATATATATATATATTGCAAGGACCACAAACACCCCCCCACGAGCCAGGTATATATGACCGGGAGAGCCCTGCCAGACGGGATCCCAGGATCTGAAAAACACAAAAGGAGAGAGAGAGACAGGCGTCAATCAGCACCATGCCAAAAAACACCTCATAATGTACAAAAAACCCCCCTTTACCACCCCCCCCCCCCATTAACCAGAGCAACAGAAGTGGTTAATGCCAGGCAGCACCATAAAGCTGCGCCGGAGCAAGGAGAGAGGCAAGGGAGAAGGAAGGATCCGAGGGGAAACTGACATGGCCCAAGAACCGCCTACCTGGAGAGAGGAGGAACCGCGCAGCCAGCAGAAGATGGCGGCCAGCACACCAAGGACGGAGGAAGAGAGAGAGACGCTCCGGGAGCGCGGGAGCCGAGAAGGCCCCGCCCCTCAGGCCGCCCAATCCGTGCGCGGACCGCGCGCGCGCGACCCCGCCCCCAGGCAGCGTCAGCGTCTGCCTGCGGGGAAACGCCATCAGACCTCGATCCCGGGGCCGGCGGCGCCACCCGCCGGCTCCCGGAGAACAGCGACGGAGACACAGACCCGCACACTGATGAATGTCTCCCCTGAGCAGCCGGGCAGGCAAGCTGCAGGCGCCGAATACGGCGCCCAGCCACCCGCGGGACCACGGCGCAGCACGCCGCCAGGCCCCGCCCCCCCGGCTCCTGAGGGGAGACAAACACACACACAGCCGAGAACAGACAGTGAAGGCACAAGTAAAATCACAAGTAAAATCACAAATGAAAAGCGCAGCAGCACACTCACACAACATGAGCACAGTAAAGCATGACACTGTCCCCAGCGCGTCCCACACCCCGGAAGAGGCACAACACCCCAGGGCAAGGGCAACCTGACCACTAACTCCTATAATAAAAAGGGGGCATCCCACATCCGGATCACCACTCCGGGAATCCCGCTATGCCCCGCAATGAAGGGTCGAGCGGAGGAGCTCATCTCCTAGGCACCAATGGTGCCGGCTACCTATATTGCCCGGCCTACAGCCGAAGCTGGGAGGCTGCCATTACATAAAACACAATTCAAACAAGAACCGGGCAGAAATAGACCATGGGGGGGGGGGGCCGGGGGGATACCCCGGCTACCTGCAAGCAGGAGACTTCTTTCTTCTGTCTTGTCGCCACCTTGCAGAGAACAACACTGGGAGGTTCTTGGGAGGTACCAGGTATGTATAGACCGGGAGGGGCCTGTTGAAGTTTTTTGGAGAAGTCCTCTGCAATGCTGCCACCTAGAGGTGCGTTAACCCTAGTGTAATTATTAAGTCTGAAGTGGGGTGTGTGACATACTTAGAATACAGTAATGATCTTACAAGCAGTGCCAGGTGGAAGTAACCCCTCGACGTTTCGGCTGCGTAGGCCTTTTTCAAGAAGGGAGCGGTACCAGTTGTGCGTAAGGCGACTGTTTAAATACCAAGTGAAGACCTCCTGTGTGCAGGATGGCGGGAACAGGGGCACAAGCTGATGACGCGAAACGGCTTGAGCTTAAGCGCGTACCCCTGTTCCCGCCATCCTGAATAAACCGAGCACCACCTAGCGGTCATTTTTGAGATTTTTCACCCCATTGTATATAGACACAAGTTTGTGTATGTACATTATTACATGTGTTGGGTACTCACTCATTAAATCTTTATACTATCTTTTGCATCTCATACTTGGGCTGTTTGTTTTTCCTTATTTTTATTTTTGCTCATTGGTTCCCTGTGTGGTAGAACACAGGTTAGAAAGACAGGACGCCACTCTTTAGACCTTTTTCCTCTGGTGTGCTTCAACCATAGCAATTTTTTGGTGGAGGAGCCGAGAGCCAGCCATGGAAGAAACCTGTGGATTGTACTGTTTTCTGTAACCAATGGATATTGCCTGTAACTGGACTATGCTGTTTATCATGGATGGAAGCCTGTCAATAAAGACCTTGTTATTTGCATCAACGGAGGAGGGTCATCAACGGAGACCAGCGTCGACTGAAGTCAGTAAGTGCACCTCCACCCCACACATGCCACACCGACATGGGATGCCCTACCCTAGGTCCAAGAACCCCCTCGCTCCCCAGAGCGCGTGCCCCTGGCCAGGCACACGCCTGCTACAATGAGAATTTTTTTCTACCTTTATTGAATTGAGGCCAAAGTCCTGTCCGGCACGCACCCACCTCTATATTTCGGAATATGGCGATCTCCTCGTAACTCTGCCTGCCCTCGATCAGCAGGAAGAGCCTCTTCTGGGTCATGGCGATTTTGCCCACTCCTAGGTTGGTCTTCACGGAACTGGACAGTTTGTAGACGAATTCGTTCTGATCCAGCTTCTCGGTGACCACAGACGGCAGGTCGACTTCTTCGGCCTCCGCCTCCGTCTCCTTCCAGCAGTTATAGAAGTCTCTGAAGATATCCGGGTCTATCTGCTTCTGGTGACCTGAGAGGGGACAGCAAGAAAGGTGAGTGGCCAAAAGAGAGAACTCCAGGATGAGGAAAATACAAAAGAAGGAGGTGGTAAGTGGATAATAGTTCATGCTAAAGGGGGCGCTATTGTTGAGAAATAAGCAGTTAAACTTAGGGCAGGGGGCACAGCATCCTCCCTGGAGTCTCTTCAGCAATTGTCATGAGACTACTTACCCTTGTGGCACTATTGTTGAGGAATAAGCAGTTAAACCTAGGGCAGGGGGCACAGCATCCTCCCTGGGGTCTCTGCCACAATTGCTATAGAATACCATGGGGCAGGCACTTCTAAATGTGAAGGAAATTAATGAAAGTAGCCTAGAACAGTCCCCTCTCCACGGTAAAGGGAAACTCCTTGGGGCATCCCTAATTGAGATGCCCTACTGTGTAAACCCCCCCCCCCGAAGTCCCTATACATTCACCTTCTCCCAGAGCCCTTGCTGCAGCCGCATACCCGCTCACCTTTAGCCACGGGCGCACCCGGCCCTTCTGAATGGGCGGCACAGGCACGCCACAACTAGAAGGTGAGCGGGGGATGCGGCTGGTGGTGCACTCAGCTCCCTTCAGGCCCCCTCGGACCTAGCGGAGCTAAGTGAAAGCGAGTGCGCCGATTGGCTGAGTGGGCATCTCAGCCACCAGGGCGCTCATTCTCGCCCAAGTCTGTGCCGTGGGAGTGACAAGAAGGCGAGTGTTTGGGGCGACCTGGGGGTCAGATACCCCACACAGCGGGGCATCTCAATTCAGTACAACACCCCAAAGAGTCAAAGTTGGGTGCATTGTTCCTTCTCAAAGTGGACAAAATTTCGTTTCCCTCCCCCCGGGGCATCCAAAATCGGGATGCCCCACTGTGTGAAACCCCCCCCAGGTTGCCCCTTTTCACTTACCTTGCTTCCCGATCCAACGGGGAATTCACGGGCGGCGGCCACATAGCCGACATCCCTCTAGCAGGGCGCGTGCACTGCGCCAGGCATTTAAACATGGCCTGCGCGGGCACGCTCCCCGTTAGAGGGAAGCGGGGGATGCGCCCGCGGCGTTAGACCGGGAAGAGGTGAGTCTGGGAATCCCCGGGAAGAGGGATTCCCTAAGCTGGGAATCCCCGATCAGGGTGCCCCGGGGGAAAGGACCAAAACCCAGGATAGTCAAAATCCTGGATTTTGGTCCACTTTAAAGCAGAACAAAACCTTGGGATCTCGGGTGTGCTGGGTTTAGTTCCTTCCCTCATTCCAGTCACCTGCTTCCTGCGTCCTTGCCATGCCTTGGCACCGTGGCCGCATCCCTGCCTACCTTTTACTGTGTGCGTGCCCCCAACAAGCCTTTCAAAATAGGCAACCAGCAAGTGGTGCGCCAGGCTTTGTTCAGCTGCTTAGCCGCTTTGTGACTAACAGTGGCAGAGCGAAATCGAGGGTGCAGATTGGTTGAGCAGGCCGCTCAGCCAATCAGTGTGCTTGGTTTCGGATGGCTCCTGGTAGTCACAAGGCAGCTAAGCGCCGTGGGAATACCAGGAAGGTGAGTTTTTACAGCAAACTGTGAAGATACACTCAGCAGGGAGAGTGAAAGAGTGCAGTTCCTCTTTACACATTTGCCTGTACAAAGATGAAGGAGAGTGTCTTAAGAATGGCACATGCAGACACTAGGTGGCAGTAAATTCCATATTGACTTCAGAGAGCTCCCAACTCTGTATGTGTCTGACTCCAGCGCATAAGCAAAAAAACCTGTGCAATCACTAGAAACGAGGGCAATGAGCTGCCAGGCTGCAGGAGAGACTTTACAGCCAAGGCCGGAAAACTAATTGAATTAGCCAACTCTGGCTCTACCTAAGAAGCTTCCGGAGGAATAAAATGTTTATGATCTCAATTATTAATGAATTAAATCACTAAAATTATTGATGTATATAGGCAACAAGGATGAATGTGGAATCTGTGGATGTTTGTCTGCCGTTTAATATGATTCTGATCTGGGGCTGGCTGATTCAGAGGAAATAATGCACATATAATATAACATAAGGTTTATTTTGGTGAATTGCATCAATATTTTATATATATATATATATATATATATATATATATATATATATATATAACTCAAGTAATGTCATGTCTGGGTTTTCCTCCCAGGAATTACTTGATATATGGATTATTTAACTGAAACCATATGTTTTGTGTCTAAAGGTTTAGTGTTACATCACTGCTTCTTTGAAATAGGAAGAGTTGGAGGAGGGAAAAAGGTGGACCAGAGGAATAACATTTAAGGAGAAAAGACGGCCTTGTTGCCCTCTTCTTTCTGCTGGCTCTCACAGCCGACATGAAGCTGGCAGTTCAGCCAACCCCAGCGGGGGTTCAGCAGGAAAGACAAAAGTCCCTAGTTGAATTAGCCTGAGAAAGAATTGCAGTTTCTTTGTATGGACTCTGCTTACATTTCTGAACATTGCAACTTATATCATATTTACACCATTCATATTATTTTTCTGTACTGTAACCGGGTCTATTTTAATTTAATCCACTTATCGATTTTTGGTTTCGGCCAATACTTGTTTCTTGAATCACCATAGCTGAAATTATGTCTTCCGTCACTTACCTACAGTTAAGGCGTCAAACAATCGCTGTATGGTGTCAATGTCTTTTACGATACCGGACTCCTGGATCTTGCGGACAAAGTCCTCCAGGTGCAGGTGAGTCCTGGGTAGCTCGAACTTCTTGACGTGGTCGTCCGCCCTGGGCACATCGCGCTCCTTGTCCAGCACCTGGGCGATGAGCCTCTTTAGCTCTTGCCGGTTCTCGGCTTGCTGCCGCTCGGACGCCGGTAGAGACAGGACGACTTTTCTTACTAGATCTGTGGGGAAGATCCGCAAGTCTGTCTTGTAGAGGTTCTGGAAGTCTAACAGGGCGCCGAGGAGCTTTCCCTGCATGAGGAGGACCAGGCCTCGGAGGTAGTAGTAGCGGGCGAGCAGCGCAGAGTTCTCAGGGGGGAGGCAGTTTATCTCTTTAGTGAGGAAATTGTTTAGATCCGTGTAGTAAGTCTGAATGCAGCGTCGCACCAAAGGGTAATGAACTTCAGGCAGCTTGAAGGTGTGAAATGTTTTTCCGGCCATCCTGTGTCCTGCATTACAAAAACAATAGGTAACTGCAATGTCCATATAAATCAAGAGAGAGGCTGTATAACAAAGAAGCATCCCTTTAAAGCGGATGGAAATGTAAAATGGGTCCACCGCTCATCCGTTGGGGCCCTGTCCAAACAGCTGGGCGCTGCTGTTGGCTCGGTGGTGGCCTGGTGTGCAAAGAAACCAGGTTTTTCTCCGTCGAAGCCACACCCTGCGGCACTTTTTGAGACAGCCGATTGGCTCTTTTAAAAGTGCCACTGTGACAAGGGTGAAGCCTCTCCAGCGGCTCCAAGTGCGCTGACGGCTGCATCCCCTCTAGCAGGAAGTGTGCCCGTGCCAGGCATTTGTGAATGGAAGGCACAGGCACGCTCCCTGTTAGAGGGTAGTGGGAGCCGCTGGCTTTAGACGAAGGCTTAAACAACGTAACATCAGCTGATCCGAGCGCGCTGATTGGATGACCGGCCGCACATGCGTTGTAAGACCGGGAAGAGCTTTGGCGATCTGGGGGGTTAGTCAGAATCCTGGGTTTTGGTCCACTTTAAAGCATTGTATGCGGTTTTATGTATATGCGGGGTGAGGCGGAAAAAGGAGAGCGGAGCTGAAGTGAGACAGGAAAAGGTAAAGTCAGTAGAACTGGTAAGAGGTGAGCAGAGGTGAGAGGATTAACCCTTTGAGTGCCAGCCTACCGAGATTTTTTTGACACACTTTTTTGCCGGACTACTTTTCACGTTTTTGCGCTAAACGTGTTCAACCTGGATTTTTGAAGGGATTTCCAGGGATTTTCCAGGAAAATTATATATTCTTAGTATGTCACACACCCCGCTTCAAGAATCCATAACATGTGGGTAATATCGTCCTGAAGAGGGCGTTCCTGCAGAGATGATAGCAAAAGAAAGCCCCTCCCTGATCCATAAACACCTGGGACCTCCCACTCACTACCCAGTTTTCCATCTCTGCAGACGGCGAGCAAGTCAGAAGATGATGGCTCCTCCTTGCACAGGGGGATTTCAGGTAGCCGGGGTAACCCCCGGCCTCTTATTTTGTTTATTTCCGCTCGGACCCCTGTTTGTCCCAAAATTTACCTCATATTACATGCCTCCACAGTCTTGGCTGCTGGCCCGAGCGAGGGTACATTGGCACCTCTGGTGCTGAGGAGCAGAGCTCCACCGTGAGACCCTAAAAGAGAGGGTAGGCGGTCATACCGGGTAGGTGAACCCGGTTTGGGATGCCCTGTCCCTCAATATTTTTCCCTGGTTGGCCCTTCACTTTTCCCTCCTAACTTAGTGGGGTCTGTGGGTCCTTACTTAGGGTTAGGTTTATTCTACTTTATTTTGCCATTTTTTTCACAGGGCAGCATACTTTTGTTTCCTTTATTAAGGCTGTGGATGTGTAGTGTGTTTTTACATCGCCGGCGCCCCGGCCGCCATTGCAGCCGGGGCGCCGGTTTTTACCTCAGAAAGTTGTGAGGGGGAGTTCTTTTCCCCTCATACTTGGGGGCGGGGCCGGCCTTCGGCGCGCTGCCGCGGCCGGCCCTCCTTAAATCGTACCCCCCTCAGCGTTCGGGAGTGGGGCTGGTGCTTTGCCGCTTTATGCGGCTTTCACTCGCTCTGCATTACCGGCGCCGCGGGGCTTCAGTGGCACCGGTCTCTTATTTAACGGGAGGGAGCTCCTTCCCTCCCGCATCTGCGTCGGGGAGGGGGCGGGGCCGGGCTTTCGGCGCGTCGCCTCGGCCCGCCCCCTCTTCACTGGGCGCCGCTGCGGAGCTTGTCGCTCCGTGCTGGATGCTGGAAGGGGGCGGGACAGCGGTCTCGCGCTGTCCGCACTGGCCACGCCCCTTCCTTGCTCTTCCTTTTCACCTCACGATCGTTGTGAGGTAACTTCGTTCCCGCTCCCGCTCCTTACGGATATGTGAGTGGCCCTGTGGGCCTTTATTCATTTATTCATCTGTTCTTTCATTATGTTGATTAGGGATTGTTTGTGTTTTTCAGACATTGGACTGTCAGTGGATCTGCATTAGTAATTAGAGGGTCTCTCCTGGTCCTGGGTCCCTGGGTCCATTTTATTGTCCAAAATCCTCCCACTCGGGACATTAAAGGGGCATCCCGGGTTGTCTAACTGGCGTAATTCCCTGGGTCATAGCGACCACTCAAAATTCACCTTATGGAGGCATCCCCGGATACTGGGACTGGGACCCCTTCGGGGCATCCCAAAAAGTGTATGTTGTGTGGGGTTTCCATTACTGGGGATGATGTGTTACTGTGTATACCATGTGCACAGCAAACTATTACGCGGCAGTCCGAACCCCTAGCGGCGGGGTCAGCACAGCCGGCTACCTCAACTCCCCCTCCCGCCTTGACTCGTGCCCCGTGTGACGTGGTCATGGGCAGGGATCTGCAATCCGAGATGTGTGCCAGATTGGCTAGCCTTGAGAAAATGCTCTCTAGCTCGGTCGCCCGTAAGGCTCCGTCTAAGAGAAAGCATTTGTCGCCGGCTCCGCCGGTGGATGATCTTGATGACAGAGACAATCTGGATTGGTCTGATTGTCCTCAGCTAGAGGAGGGGGAAGTTGATGAGGGTTCAGAATTTTCGGATGATGAGCAGTCTGCTGGCGCTGATGCCGAGCTTTCTGATTTAGGGAGATCCTTGGACTCTCCTCACGCTCTGTCTCTCATGCTGGAAGTTCTGAATATTTCCCCTCCAGAGGAGGCGTCACAGCAGAAAGGTGAATTGTTTGAGGAATCCAGGCCGCGCCTGGAGTTTCCTACGCAACGCCATTTTGATAGAATCATTGACAAGGAATGGGATAGGCCGGCTCGGCTCCCTGGCATCCCTCAGGGGTGGGATAGGAAATATCCCTTTCCTTCTGAGGCGATCAAGCGCTGGGCATCTCCCCCCGAGGTGGATGCACCGGTTTTGGGGTTGTCCAATTCCTAGGTTTTAAATAGACCTGATTGTTCCACTCTCAAAGATGGAGAGGATAAACGTATTGATCAGATGGCTTCTCATGGCTTTACTAGCATTGGGTCGGCCATCCGGCCTGTGTGCGCTTCGGAGCTAATGGTGTTGGCCACCAGGTCTGTGGTCAGGGACCTGTTGACTTCTTCCGGGCTTCGTCCTGGTAGTAACGAGTTCCTTAGCCTGAAACGGTGCGAGTTGTTTCTATCCTTTGTGTTGACCGCCTTGGATGATACTTTGATGATGTGTGGTAGGACTTCGGCTCTGCTTGTGGCTATTCGGCGGTCAGTGTGGCTGCGCCAGTGGGCGGCCGATTTCATGTCCAAAAAATCACTGACGGCCTTACCCTTTGTTGGTCTACGGCTCTTTGGAGAGACATTGGACTCTGTCACCAAGGGTGGTAGGTTACCTCAACGTAAGAAACAACGCCGCCCCTTTCGGGGGGCGCCTGCCTTTAACCCCTCCTTTTGGGGGGCCAGATCTGGCAGGGGTTCTGCATTTCCCTCTTCCAGAGGAGATTTCGGAAACAGGGGCAGAGGACGTGCCCGTTCTGGCTATAGTTGGGGCTCTAAGCCCAAACCGGCTGCTAAGCCGGCTCAGCAATGAGGGGGCGCCCTCACCCATGCGGGTGGGGGGACGGCTGCAGCACTTCTCTCAGATCTGGGATCAGGAGGTCTCGGACAGATGGATCCGGGAAGTGGTGTCTTCCGGCTACAAGCTGGAGTTCGAGCTCCGCCCCCCTTCCAGATTTGTCAGGTCTCGGATGCCGTCGGAGCCTCTAGCGGCGCAGGGGCTCCTGGTGGCAGTGGAGAATCTTCTGGACATGGCTGTCATTTGCCCAGTGCCCCCTTCAGATCGGGGCAGGGGCTTTTATTCCAATCTGTTCACGGTTCCCAAGAAGGACGGGTTGGTCCGACCCATCTTGGATCTGAAGTTTCTCAACCGGTTCATCCGGCCGAGGAAATTCCGCATGGAAACGCTGCGTTCGGCCATTCACTCTCTTCGTCAGGGAGACTTTCTGACGTCCATAGACATCAAGGATGCTTATCTACACGTTCCGGTTTTTCCAGCACACCAGAGGTTTCTCAGGTTCGTGGTGGAGGATCGGCACTTTCAGTTTGTGGCACTTCCTTTCGGTCTCACCTCAGCGCCTCGGGTGTTCACCAAGGTGCTAGCGGGGGTGATGGCTCTGCTCAGAGGTCAGGGTATCCGCATCGTGCCCTATTTGGACGATCTACTGATCATGGCCTCTTCCTTCAATCAAGCGGAGTTGGACACCAGAGCGGTGGTGTCCACTCTGGAGAGGTTCGGTTGGGTGATCAACCACCCCAAGTCTTCTCTTTCTCCGTCCAGAATTCTGACCTTTCTGGGAATGTCTCTGGACACTTCACAGGCCAGGGTGTTTCTACCCCAGGCCAAGATTCTTTTGATTCAGGAGTTAGTTCGGCTTCTCTTGTCAACCCCTCATCCGACCATCCGGTTAGGGATGAGGCTGGTGGGGTTAATGGTGGCCTCTTTCGAGGCAGTTCCCTTTGCGCAGTTTCACACAAGGACGCTTCAGCTTCATCTGTTGAAGGTTTGGGACAAGTCTCCTCTATCGTTGGATCAGTCCTTCCTGATGACTCCCCGAGTTCGTCGATCCCTGCAATGGTGGCTGGGGTCGGTCAATCTGTTGAAGGGCAGATCTTTTCTGGCTCCGCGTTGGGAAACAGTCACCACGGATGCCAGTCTGTCAGGTTGGGGGGGTGTTTGGAAGGACCTCCAGTTTCAGGGTCTGTGGGGCCCGCAGGAGGCTCACGAGCCCATCAATGTTCTGGAGTTGAGAGCCATCGGGTTGGTTCTGTTTCGCTTGACTCATCAGTTGAGAGGCCTGCCAGTTCAGGTCCGGTCGGACAACAGAACGGCGGTTGCTTACATCAATCACCAAGGAGGGACTCGCAGCAGGAGTGCCCTCAGGGAAGTGTCTTTGATTCTGGACTGGGCAGAGACCCACGTCCCGTGTATCTCAGCAGTCTACATTCCGGGAGTGGAGAACACGGAGGCGGACTTGCTGAGCAGGGCCTCCTCTCGTCAGGGGGAGTGGTCTCTCAGTCCCAAGGTGTTTCGTTCGATATGTCTCAGGTGGGGGGTCCCAGCGGTGGACCTCTTTGCTTCTCGTCACAATCACAAGCTTCCAGTCTTTGTGTCTCTCTCGCAGGATCCTCTGGCTCTGACAGTGGATGCCATGTCTCTAAACTGGAGGGATCTGGGGTTCCTTTACCTGTTTCCTCCGTTCCCAATGCTAGCCAGAGTGCTGCGCAAACTGGCCTTGGATGGTGCGTCGGCGATTCTGGTGGCCCCAAGGTGGCCAAGGCGAGTTTGGTTCGCAGACCTTGTAAGACTGGCAGAGGATCAGTTCGCTCTGCCTCTGCTGCCGGACCTGCTCACCCAGGGTCGGCTGCGCTATCCCAATTTACCATCGCTGGCTTTGACGGCATGGCTGCTGAAACCGCCATCTTAAAGGAAGAAGGTCTTTCTGACGCGGTGATTCAGACTCTTATCTGTGCCAGGAAGCGCTCTTCCTCTTCTATTTACTACAGGACTTGGAGGGCCTATATTGATTGGTGTGAAAGTAGGTCTCTCTCTTGTCGAGAGTTGTCCATTCCTAGAATTTTAGAGTTTCTCCAGCATGGTCTAGATCTGGGGCTCCAGCTTAGTACATTGAAAGGGCAGGTGTCTGCCCTGGTGGTGTTCTTCCAAAGGTCTTTTGCACTTCATCCCTTAGTCAAGACCTTTTTCCAAGGTGTTACACATGTTCGGCCTCCTAGGAAGCCTTTTGTTCCAGTTTGGGATTTGAACCTGGTTCTTTCTGCTCTCCAGGGCCCTCCGTTTGAGCCCTTGAATGAGATAGCTTTGTCTTCTCTTACGCAAAAGGTGGCCTTTTTGGTAGCTATCACTTTGGTTAGGCGTGTTTCTGAGTTGGCAGCTTTATCCATTACAGCTCCGTACTTCGAGAAACATCAGGACAAGGTTGTCTTTCGTTTCAAGCAGGATTTTCTTCCTAAAGTGGTCTCGGAGTTTCATTTGAATCAGGACATTGTTTTGCCCTCTCTATGCCCAAATCCCAGCGACGACAGGGAAAGGGCATTGCATTCCTTGGATGTAGTTCGTGTTGTGGAACATTATCTGGAGGTTACGTCTTCCTTTCGTAAGACTGATGCTTTCTTTGTGGTGCCTTGCGGGCCTAGGAAAGGTTTGGCTCCTGCCAAATCTTCCATTAGTAAATGGATTCGTCAGGCCATCATTGGGGCCTACTCTGCCAAGGGGAGGGGTTCCCCTTTTCGTGTTACTGCTCATTCTACTCGTGCAGTTGGTGCGTCCTGGGCTTTTCAGCACCAGGCTTCTGTTGAGCAAGTTTGTAAGGCCGCTACCTGGTCTTCTGTTCACACCTTTTCCAAGTTTTACAAGGTTGATGTTCGGGCATCAGCGGATGCTGTTTTTGGCCGCAAAGTTTTGCAAGCTGTTGTGGTTTAAGGTTATGCATTGTTGCCTAGTTTTGGATCCCCGCCCTTGTTATGGACACTGCTGTTGGATGTCCCACATGTTATGGATTCTTGAAGCGGGGTGTGTGACATACTAAGAATAATACCATTTTGTGAATACTCACCTTGTAAAATGGGTATTATGAGTATGTCACACACCCCGCTTCAACCCGCCCTTTTGTATTCAGGATCCTCTTTATTGCGAACTTTGCGTGGTTGTTGTTTATTTTTGCCTCTTCCTGGTCCCTTACCTTACTGCTTCTGTATACTGGGTAGTGAGTGGGAGGTCTCAGGTGTTTATGGATCAGGGAGGGGCTTTCTTTTGCTATAATCTCTGCAGGAACGCCCTCTTCAGGACGATATTACCCACATGTTATGGATTCTTGAAGCGGGGTGTGTGACATACTCATAATACCCATTTTACAAGGTGAGTATTCACAAAATGGTATTATTGTTTTTTTTCAGCAGAGTCTGGGCTTCAACAAATGTCTTGTTTGGCCTTTTTTTAGTGTATTCTCAATACTTTTGGGTGAAATATGTGCAAAAAAAAAAAAAAAAAACTTTTTTACAATTTGTAGTGTTTTTTCTAATAAAAAATGTAAGTTTGTTAATAAAATATTATTGCGTGTGAAAGCCCTATTTCTCCCGGTTACAACGGTACCACATATGTATTGGTAGACACCATTTCCTGCCCAGGAAACTCCCCAAACTGAAACAGCAGATTAGGAGATTTCAGATAGAATACAACTATGCAATATGATTGCATAGTTGTAAGGGGTTAACTTAAAAAAAAAAAATGACATAGGGTCCCCCCTCCCAGGGAGGGGGACCTCATTTTTTGGGGGGAATTTTAAGGGTTAAAAACCCTTAAAATCCCCCCCAAAAATGACGTAGGGTCCCCCTTACCCAGCATTACCGACCCGGACCAGCTATGGGGGCTTGTAGAACAGGGCACAGGGGCCAGCGTTGGTGGCCCCTGGCCCTGCAGGCTACTAGCCCACATAGCCACGTGGCCCGGGCCCTTCTGCCCCCCCCCCCGGCCGTTGGGGAGGCAGGTAATGGGGGGCTGGGGGTTATGGCAAGTCACCCGCTTGCCGCAGGTGACCTGCCATACCCAGAGCCTTGTGAACTGGTATAAGGGGTCTCATGGACCCCTTACCAGTTCACAAAGGGTTAAGTAAAAAAAAAAAAAGACACAGACACAAAATTCTTTATTATTCTTCTTTCACTTATACTTACCTCCCATCCAGTGTCCCACGCCGCTGCAGATGACAGTTGTCGGTAGTGATCAGAGCAGGGAGGGAGGGAGGCAGAGAGATCAGAGCCTCCCTGCCTGCCACCCTCCCTGCTCCGATCGCAACCGACAACTGACAGAACGGAGCCCAGGTGCCGGTAACCCGAGGAGCGGGATGACGTCATCAAGTGGGCGGGGCTATGGGTGGGGTTAGGGGCGGGGCCAGCGCCGGCCGAAGAGGATGGTGAGGGCCTGTTTCTGGGCCCTCAGCCGAAGCGTGGAAAGCCCAGTGGGGGGGCCTATTCCGGGCCCCCTCCTGAAGATCAGAAGCCCGGGGCGAAAATCTACTACTTGATTCTTGTACAGAATCGCTGGCAAATGAGGGGTCAGGTAAGTCTATCATTTTTACTTTTTTTTTTTATGGGGCTCTAAAGTCAGCTACGTGACTCTCACGTAGCTGGCACTTAACGGTTGGAGAGGCAGCTACGTGAGAGTCACGTAGCTGGCACTAGAAGGGTTAAAGGTGATGTAAGCAGGTCAGGTGGGAAGAAATAGAGGTGAGGTGGGCTGAGGTTGGGGAAAAAAAGGTGCAAGGGCAGGCGGGAAAAGGTGAGGCAGGAAAGGGCGCGATGAGTAAAGGACATGCAAGCAAATGTGGACAGAGATAAGCAGAGATGAGGTGAGCACAGGGGGGTAAAGGTAGGCAGAGGTGCCGGGGGCCGCAATTGACAGTGCAGGCCACAGGTTGTGCATTCTTGTAATAAAGGATCCATGCCAGGCACCGACTCTGTTTGTTCACATTGTATGGGGTGGTGGGTCGGTGTGTGAGCGTGAATTGGGACCTGTAAGTCATTGTCCACTCATGTAAAAAAATTTAAAAAAGGGACTCACCCTTTGTCCCCCGCTGCTGTCCGGCAGTCAGCATATTGCATGCTGAGCCGCAGGGGGCCGAACAGCAGCGGTCAGCGTTCTGTGTTCTGCTCGTACCCCCATCATCAGTCACAGAGGCGCTGCCATGCCCATTTCATTCACTACATGGGAGTGTGTTAGCTCTTGGTACACCCCACCTATTGCAAAAAATGAAGAGGCTGTGGCAGCGCTCCTGTGACTGATGGCGGGTGCGTGAGACCAACACAGATTAATTTCCGACCACTGTTTGGCAGGGTGGAATGAGAACCAGAGAGTTGTTGACCGTCGAAGTTAGACCGGTGAGGGGCAAAAGGTGGGTACCCTTTTGTTTTTTTACATGGGTGATCAATCCCTTAAACTCTGTGGCCATAGTACTACTTATACAAAAATACAATTCTGTGATTACTCACCTGTAGAATTGATTTTATGGTAATCCAGCACGGGTTGCTTGTGGCTCCTCCCGGCCCCATATAAGCCAGGGACCTCCCACAAATTCCCCAGTATTGACAAGCAGTTAACAAGAAGCTGGGAGAACTATAATAACCATAATTCAAAATGAACATATGAACAATCACCATACAGAGGTAATTGTGGGATGGAACAGGACGTGCTGTATACTTTTAACCCTTTAAATGCCAAGCACGTAGTTTCTACGTGGTTGCTTCTCCTACCCTAGAAACTACGTGCCTGGCATTTCCCCCTAACAGTTAAAAGATAGAAAAAAAAACACTTACCTCTGGTATCCCCGTGAAGCTTGGGGTCCTCTCTTCCTGGGGGGGCATCCGATCGCCCCCCCGTTGTCCTTCGTCTTCGGGGGGGGGGGGGGGGGGCGAAACCAGCCGACCCCCCCCCCCCCCCCCCCCCCGTTTCCAGCGCTGACTCGCTGTTGTAAAAAAAATAAATAAATAAAACTGTCATTTACTCACCAGGGGGGGGATCGGAGCAGGGCGGGGGATCGGAGCCCCCTCGCCTGTCACCCGCCCTGCGCCGATCACTACCGGCATCTGTCAGCAACATGACAGCGGCGCGGGACAGCGGCGAGGAACGCCGGATCGGAGGTGAGTACAGTAAAAAAAAAAAAAAAAATAAAGATTTTTTTTCTCTGTGTCAGTGTGATTATTTACTTTTAACCCCTTGTGAACTGGTAAGGGGTCCATGACCCCTATACCAGTTCACAAGGCTGGGGGGATGGCAAGCCACCTGCGCTAGCGGGTGGCTTGCCATTAACCCCCGGCACCCCCATTACCTGCCTCCCCAAAGGCCAGGGGGGGGGCAGAAGAGCCCGGGCCCACGGGCTATGCGGGCTTGTAGCCTGCAGGGCCAGGGGCCACAAAAGCTGGCCCCTGCGCCCTGTTCCTACAAGCCCTGCATAGCTGGTCCCGGACTGGTTACTTTGGGTAAGGGGGACCCCACGTCAATTTTTTTTTTTTATTTTTAAGGGTTTTTAACCCTTAAAAAAAAAAAAAAAAAAAAAAAAAAAAAAAGGGGTCCCCCTCCCCTGGGAGGGGGGACCCTATGTCATTTTTTTTTCTCGATTTAACCCTTTGTAGTGTGGATGGTATTTGTATTTTATTTGTGAATGTTATAAAGTACTTGTTTCAGTTAGGGGGGTCTCCTGGGCAGGAACGGGGGGCTACCGATAAATATGTGGTACCGTTCTAATCGGTAGAAATGGGGCTTTCACATGCAATATGCTTTTCCTTAATAAAATACATTTTTTATTTAAAATAAAGAAGTCCATTTTCTAAAAAAATGTTTTATTTATTTATTTATTTATTTTACTTAATAATATTGTAAAAAAAAAAATAAAATTTACAAACAAGATATTTCATGTTAAAGCCTAAACTCTGCTGCAAAAAAATATATATATCATTTTCCTGAAAGTTCCAGCAAAATGGCGCAAAACATGGCGCAAAATGGGGAAAAATGGCCTGTCAACAGAGGGTGACAAAATCTCAAGTAGGCTGGCAATTAAAAAAGTTAATAGTACCTATGCATGTTGGGTATTGTTCTGTTCGGGGGACCTTGCGCTTTCAGACTTAGCTTGTTTTTTCTTGTTTGCATATTTATATTTTAGGAAAAGGTGTTTTTTATTCAGCTTTTTTATAAATTTTTTAGGGAAACCCTGCGCAAACAAAGAATTCTTTAAGGTAATAATTCCAGAAAGATGAGTCCACTAGAACAAGCTGGGTACGCTTAGAAAGCTTAACGTGTGTACTTTCAGGGAATATATGGTTTATGGGGGATATTCCAAATGTCAAGGGTTGTTTTGGTTGAAAAATCGCAAGGTGCGCACTTTGTCTGCAGAGCTGAAATTTTCAAGTAAAATTACCCTGACGCACATGCCTTACTTTGGGGTGTTTGGCAACTCTTCCCTTGACAGTAGCTATGCATGTTGGGTGTTGTTCTGTTCGGGGCATATTGGGTTTTCAGATTAAACTTGTTTTTTCTTGTTTGTATATAGTTTTTTTTAGGAAAATGTGGCTTTGATTCTGCTTTTTTATCCTTTTTTTAGGAAAACTCTTTGCAACCAAAGAATCCATTGAGGGATTACTTCCAGAAAACTATGGCCACATCAACAAGCCTGGTACACCTAGAAAGCTTGAGGTGTGTACTTCCAGAGAATATATAGTTTGTTGGGGGTAATTCAAATGTAAAGGGTTGTTTTTCTGGAAAAACTGCAAGGTGCGCATATTGCATAGCATAGTTGTATTTTTTCTGAAAATCCCCTAAAACGCTGTTTCAGTTTGGGGGAGTCTCCTGGGCAGGAAAGGGTGTCTACCTATACATATGTGGTACCGCTGTAACCGAGAGAAATTGGGATTTCACACGCACTAAGATTTTATTGACAAACTTACATTTTTTATTACAAAAAAAAAACTACAAATTGTAAAAAAAATATATATATATATTTTTTGTGCACATATTTCACCCAAAAATATTGAGAATACACCTAAAAAATGACAAACAAGACATTTCATGTTAAAGCCCAGACTCTGCTGAAAAAAACAATATATAAATTTTCCTGGGAAATCCCTGGAAATCCCTTCAAAAATCACATTTGAACATGGGGAGCGCAAAATAGTGCAAAATGGTCTGGCAACAAAGCGTGACAAAAACTCCAGGTAGGCTGGCACTTAAAGGGTTAATACCAATTCTACAGGTGAGTAATCACAGAATTGTATTATTCCAAGTATACAGCACGTCCTGTTCCAGAAGATTCCTTACACATGGGACATCCAATAGCAGTGTCCGTAAGGTAGGGTGGGATTCCCAAAAGCAACAGCGGGCAGTTTAAACCACTGCCGCCTGCAGAACTTTGCGACCAAAAGCAGCATCAGCTGAGGCCCTAACATCAACCTTGTAAAACTTTGAAAAGGTATGAACAGAAGACCAAGTAGCGGCCTTGCAAACTTGTTCAACAGAAGCTTGGTGCTGAAAAGCCCAAGAGGCACCAATAGCACAAGTAGAATGAGCAGTAAGGCAGAAAGGAGGTCCCTTCCCCTTAGCAGAATAGGCTTGAATCACTGCCTGACGGATCCACTTGCTGATGGTGGACTTAGCTGGAGCTAAACCCTTCTTAGGCCCAGAAGGGAGAACAAAAAGAGCATCAATCTTCCTGAAAGGTTCAGTAGCCACCAAATAGAACTTCAGGGCTCTAACCACATCCAGAGAATGTAATACCTGCTCCTTGGAGTTACTAGGATTAGGGCACAGAGAAGGCAAGACAATGTCCTGATTGAGATGAAAAGCAGACACAACCTTAGGCAGAAAATCTGGCTTAAAACAAAACACCACCTTGTCCTGGTGTCTCTCAAAGTAAGGAGGTTTGATAGAAAGCGCTGCCAACTCAGAAACACGCCTAACAGAAGTGATAGCCACCAAAAAGGCTACCTTAAGCGTCAAAATAGACAAAGGGGCCGCACGAAAGGGCTCAAAGGGAGACCCCTTCAAGGCCGATAATACCAAGTTCAAATCCCAGACTGGTAACATAGGCTTACGAGGAGGACGCACGTGAGTAACCCCCTGAAAACCAACCAACGATGGTTGGCAAAAGATCTTTGGAAGAAAATAGCCAAGGCTGAAACATGACCTTTGAGGGTACACAGTTGAAGACCCAAATCCCAAAAATGTTGCAGGAATTCCAGAATCCTGGGGATAGAAAACACCCGAAAGGGAAGTGACCTAGACTCACACCAGTCAATATAAGTATGCCATACCCTATAGTAGATAGATGACGAGGACTTCTTCCTAGCCTGAATCATGGTACTAACAACAGAGGCAGGCAGCCTCTTTTCCATGAAGATGGAGGTTTTAGCAGCCAGGCCGTTAAAGCCAGCGTTTGTAAATTGGGATGGCGTAGCTGGCCTTGAGTAAGCAAATCTGGAACAGGGCATACTGATCTACTGCCAAATGCACGATGTCTGCGAACCACACTCTTCTTGGCCAACGGGGGCCTGGGAGATCTTGCGCAGCACCCTGCCCAGCAGAGGGAACGAAGGAAACACATAAAGGAGCTGAAAGCTCTTTCAAGACATTGGTAGCGCATCCATGGCCAAGGCCAGAGGATCCTGGGACAGAGAGACAAAGACTGGAAGCTTGTGATTGTGACGGGACGCAAACAGGTCCCCCAGCAACGGCACAGGGACCAAAACACCTTGTTGCTGAGGGACCACTCCCCCAGCCGAGACATCCCCCTGCTCAAGGAGTCTGCCTCCAGGTTCTCCACTCCCGGGATGTAAACTGCCGATATGCAGGGGACATTCTCCTCCGCCCAGGACAAAATCAGGGACACTTCCTTGAGGGCCCTCTTGTTCCGGGTCCCTCCCTGATGATTGATGTAGGCAACTGCCATCTGGTTGTCCGAGCGGATCTGAACCGCCCGACCCCGAAGGTGTGGAGTCAACTGGGCGAGAACTAGTCTTATCGCCCTCAGTTCCAGAATGTTCATAGGGGTATGGGCCTCCCGAGGGACCCACTGACCCTGGAACTTCAGGGATTTCCAGAAGCCCCCCCAACCTGTCAGACTGGCATCTGTGGTGACTGTCACCCAGCAAGGGGTCAGAAAGGACCTGCCCATCAACAGGTTCCTTGAGTCCAGCCACCATGAAAGAGACCGCCTGGCCAGAGGGGACAAACCAAACTCCTGATCCAGGGACACAGGGTCCCGATCCCATACTGACAAGAGGTGAAGTTGAAGAGGTCTCATGTGAAACTGAGCGTATGGAACCGCCGCGAAGCAAGACACCATCAGACCCACCAGCTGCATCCCCTGCCGGATGGAGGGATGGGGGCAAGACAGAAGAAGCCTTGCTTGAGCTTGAAGTCTCTCCACCTTCTGCTGAGGGAGAAGAATCTTGACCTGAGATGTATCCAGAGTCATGCCCAGAAAGGACCTCACCAATGAGGGGAACAGGGAAGACTTGGGGTGATTGATCACCCAGCCGAAGAACTCCAGTGTGGACACCACCATCTGGGTATCCAGCTCTGCCTGCTGGAAGGACTGAGACATGATAAGAATGTCATCCAAGTAAGGAAGGATGCGAATGCCCTGAGATCTCAGCAGAGCCATTTCGCCCGGCAGCACCTTGGTGAAAACCCTGGGAGCCGAGGAGATACTGAAAGGCAAGGCCACAAATTGGTAGTGCTGATCCTCTAAAGCGAACCTGAGGAATTTCTGATGACCTGGAAAGATTGGTACATGAAGGTAAGCGTCCTTGATGTCTACAGAGGTCATGAAGTCGCCCGGGCGCAGTGAATTGACTGCAGAATGCAGGGTCTCCATGCGAAAATGCTTGAATCTGACAAACTTGTTGAGACGTTTTAAATCCAGGATGGGCCTGAGGGACCCGTCCTTTTTGGGAACAGTGAAAAGATTGGAATAGAAGCCTCTGCCCCTTTCCCTGAAGGGCACCGAGCAGATGACCCCCAACTCCAGAAGGTTTTGGACAGCACGGCACAAACCCTGTGCTGACAAGGGGTTTTGAGCCATCTGGGATTTGACGAATCTTGGGGGTGGCCAGGCTGCAAACTTCTTGTAACCGGAGGACACTACCTCCTGAATCCACCGGTCTGAGGCATGAAGCCTCTAGACGTGAGCAAAGAGCCGAAGCCGCCCCCCCACCCAGATGGGTGAGGGCACCCCTTCATGCCTGAGGGGGCTTGGGGGAGGACTTAGGCTTGGGCCCCATGAGGGGCCACTGACGCAGCCAAACAGAGTGGCGTATAGCCACCAACAGGGCAGATGTCCTCCCACACATTCTAATGGCATCATCCATGGCAGACAGAACATATGCAACAAATTCATAGCAAAGCAGAAGAGATCTATACTCTTCTCCTCCCGCATCATCAGAGGCCCCATCTAAGAGGCTCTTAAGCAGCCCTTTAATAGCAATAGCTGTAATGGCAGAGGCACAAACCGGGCGTATCGCGGTCCCCACACAGGCAAAGGCATGACAAGCCAGCTGGTCCATGCGCCGGTCCTCACCATCCCTCAGGGTAGTAGTGTCAGGGAAATGCATGACAGATGTATTGGACAGCCCCAGAACGGGCTCGTCCACCTCGGGGGGACATGACCAACGCTTAATCACCTCAGCAGGAAAGGGATACCTCTTATCCCAGCTCTTGGGCACCCCAGGGAGCTTGCTAGGCCGTTCCCATTCTTTGAGCACCAGATTATTAAAGTGAGTCTGCTCAGGAAACTCCAAACGTGGTTTAACCGTATGAAAAAGCTCACCCTGCTGCTGCGGAGCCACAGCAGGAGGGGAGATACAGAGCACTTCAAAAATAAGAGCCAAAAGCCTGTCAGTGTAATCTGAGAACCATGGGTCTTCTCCAAGGGGAGACCCGGTACCACCATAAACTCTAGGCTGTTCCTCAGATGACTCTGAATCAGAGAATAACTCCCCCTCCTCCAGGGGGGAATGACCAGTAATGTCAAAAAATTCCTCAGCCTCAACAGGGAAGAGGGAACCCGTGGGTGATAAATGCAGCTTCTTAGCAGAAGCCTTATGCCTTATCGTGGCACAACAGGCCAGTAAGGGTTAACGCTAAAATAGCTACCTGGGATGCCCCAATGACCCGCTAGGGAAGTGGGAGTAATGAGGGAAGAAGGCCGGGAGAAACCACAGTGGCGAAGTTTTAACCCGCCTGAAAGACAAAATAGACATTCCCATGAGATAATGCAGAAGAAATAGGAAATTCCACCCCACCGGGGTTACTCACAGGCCGCGGGAGCCAGCAGCAAACACAGCAAGGGAAGTCAAAAAGGCGTCCGCAGACCTCGAGGGGCGAGCCTCCTATGAGTTGTGATGTAAAAAACATCATCACCATAGCCCCCCCCCCCCCGAAGAGCATGAAAACGCGCCCACGTGATTCTGCCGGCCAATCATGGCCCGGCAGCTCTGAGGAGAATGACGCCGCCGTCCACAGAGTGCTGTACAAGCGCGCGGCGGCTGCGTTTTACAGTATAAAATACATAGAAAAAGTAAAACACATACATTGATCACGGAACACCGCCCCCCCCCCCCCCCTAGAGCTCCCGGAGGGAGAGCGAGAGAGGGCCCCCCCCCCCGATAAACATAACAGGATTCCCGGGGGATATAACGCCCAGGGGAGTATGGGAGAAGTGAGGGGGAAGGGACACCTATGGTAAGGGTAACTGTACAGGATTACCTGGCAACACCCAAGGAGCAGTG
The DNA here is from genome assembly GCA_027917425.1 of Gastrophryne carolinensis. NCBI lineage: Eukaryota > Metazoa > Chordata > Amphibia > Anura > Microhylidae > Gastrophryne > Gastrophryne carolinensis. The sequence continues at coordinate 424,817,392 of CM051239.1, forward strand.
GGGGCATCCCAAAAGGCTAACTATCAGCCTAAACCACCTACCCTGTCAAAGCAGGGACTGCGGTAGGAGCCTAGCTCCTCAGCATCTTTTTAACTGGTGCTTGCTAACCTACCTTCACCCGAATCTTGTCAGCCGAGGCTGGGAGGCAGTATATATTACGGAACGGGTGGGAATAATCCTGCAGGGCCGCAGGCCATAAGCCCCGCTCACCTGCGCCACAAGAGAGCTATCTTCTATCTTCTCAGTGCAGACTGCAGAAATGAACTGGGAAATTTGTGGGAGGCTGGCTTATATGGGGCCGGGAGGAGCCACAAGCTGTTTTCTGCAGTCCAGCGCCATCTTGTGGATGTATTACTCATGTGTAAGGAATCTTCTGGAACAGGACGTGCTGTATAATTGGAATATAAAGATCATACTGTCCTTGTGGTCAAACGTGACTAATCATCTGCAGCCATATTTATAGACTGCGTACTCACCGTTCTCTTGATGCGGCTTCCTTAGAGACATGGGTCTTGGTGGCAGTTGGGGTGCACTGACATCTGCTAGGTTGGGCATGCTAATGACCAGCTTCTTGCTGAACATGTGCTCTGGGCGGAAACGTTTCAGCTTCTCGTTGGCTCGTCGCTTCTGGTTCTCAAACAGCATATTGGTTCTTCTGCAAACAGAACAGTTCAGCACATTATAATCCACTGTACACAGTGCAAATGCAGAACCGCTGCTGAATGTGAGGTTCCTCCTCAAAGACCAATCCCACGCCATCAAGGTATCTGCTCCCTTATTCCCATCAAGGTATCTGCTCCCTTATTCCCATCAAGGTATCTGCTCCCTTATTCCCATCAAGGTATCTGCTCCCTTATTCCCATCAAGGTATCTGCTCCCTTATTCCCATCAAGGTATCTGCTCCCTTATTCCCATCAAGGTATCTGCTCCCTTATTCCCATCAAGGTATCTGCTCCCTTATTCCCATCAAGGTATCTGCTCCCTTATTCCCATCAAGGTATCTGCTCCCTTATTCCCATCAAGGTATCTGCTCCCTTATTCCCATCAAGGTATCTGCTCCCTTATTCCCATCAAGGTATCTGCTCCCTTATTCCCATCAAGGTATCTGCCCCCTTATTCCCATCAAGGTATCTACTCCCTTATTCCCATCAAGGTATCTGCTCCCTTATTCCCATCAAGGTATCTGCTCCCTTATTCCCATCAAGGTATCTGCTCCCTTATTCCCATCAAGGTATCTGCTCCCTTATTCCGCATCAAGGTATATGCTCCCTTACTCCCATCAAGGTATCTGCTCCCTTATTCCCCTTATTCCATAATAGATGATGAGTACGTCTTAAAATACACAAACCCCCCCACCAAAACTCTGTGCCAGAAAGTGACACCAACCTAACACTAAGCTCACTCTATCCATGAACCCTACAAAAAAATACTCAACGTTTTATAGCAGAAAAGAGGAACAGGAAGCAGCTGCATACATTTGCTGCAGCCACAACTCCTCCAATAAAACAGTGGCACTACAGTTTGCAGCTGTTCCCCATCAAACAGAGCTCCATAAGGAAAAGGTATCTCCTAAATTCAGAGTTCACAGGCAGAAGGAGTAGGTGGATCAGGATCCTTTCACAGAGTTACACAGGGATGGTTGAGGTTGTTTTGGTAAGTAGCGCAAACCTGGAAGCAGTGGTCACATGGCTGCACCGTCCCATGATTTCGCTTTTGGGAGCAGCCATAGGGGCTGGGAGACGGGGTCCAAACTCAGCCCTTTTTGCTTAAAGTGATTGGCCACTAGGGGTGTCAGGAAAAAAAAAAAAAATCGATGAATATCGAGATATTTCATTAGGTGATACCAGAATCGATTCTTTTCCCCTAGTATTGATCCTGACTCCCCCGCTACAGTGAAAGAAAAGTAAAAAAAAAAAAAAAAACCTGACCTCGTTCGATCCGGCCGGCTCTCCTCTTCACCCAGGGGGCCTCCGATCCCCCTCCCGGGGAACTTCAGTCTTCAGGAGAGAGCCCGACCAGCCCTCTCCCCCTGCTTTTCCGATGGGTGCCACCATCTTCACAACTAGCCCCACCCCTTCAGGGGCAGGCTGGATGTCGTCCCCCCGGCGGGTCAGCTGTCCGATGCTATGATCGCCAGGGAGAGGAGGAGAGAGGCAGGCGATCCTCTGATCTCCTGCCTCCCCCCTCCAGCGATCACGGCATCTGTCATCGGATCGGCGAGGGACACAGGAGCTGACAATCGAAGGTGAGTAAAGATTTTTTTTTTTTTCAATAAAGACATTTTTTTCTATGTGTAGTGTTTTTATTTACTGTTAACCCTTTGTGAACTGGTAAGGGATCTATGAGACCCCTATACCAGTTCACAAGGCTCTGGGTCTGGCAAGTCACCTGCGGCTAGCTTAAAGCGACACCAAAGGCTCAGCAGCCGGACCTGAAATCTAAAAGACTTCATGGCAGGACGCTAGCCTGCCTCGGACACATCCTAAATTGGAATCCCGTCCCACAACACTGTTCTTCCATGGCCACACTGCTGGCTTCTCTGAAGTGGTGGCGTGTCCCCGCACACAGCCAGATGGCTGGGGACTGGACCGTTCCAATTTTTACAAGGAAGCTGGAGATGTAGCCATTTGGCTAGTCACCTCACTCCGCACTCTTGAGATCAGCCAATCGGCATTATCAAAAGTGCCGGGTGGGCGTGGCCTTTTCCCCCCCAAACTGGGGCCGTTGCCGAGCTGACTGCATCGTCACAGGTACTCAGCTGGGGGGGTATTTTATGAGTGTTGTGCTGCTTTATTGTGGTGTCACAGGCAGTCAGCCCCTGGCTGTGCATACAGTGAGCCACTAAAGACGGGGGTGGCTTGGCGCAATCACATGACCACTAGTTAGTAGGCAATAATGTTGTTTTTATGCTTTATCTGTTTGGGAGACAACTCGATCAGGTTAAAAAGGAAGCTGGACAGATGTGTTAAAGCGGACCAAAAGTCACTGGACTTTTGGCAAAAGTCCCTGCCAATACTCCCTTCTTAGTGTGTAGAACTAGATATATTTCCACTTTTCGAATTATCCTGGAACACGGATTTATTGGCTCTCCCTCTCTGTAAGATGGCAGAGGATCAGTCATTGCATAGGTGTGGGAATTACATCATTGCCACACACAACAATGGAAATCAATGGAGGAGGTGGAGCTTAACAGCTAAAACGGGTGCCATTATCTGGGATTAGAGTGAAGCGGGAGAAGTGAAATTTAGCCAAAGGTCCCCCTCATGGGGGGACCAATTCAGGGGATGCAAGTTAAAAATTAGAGTTTTGGTCCTCTTTAAATGTGCACTTTTTGCGGTTTTACAGTCCTAAATGCATAGTTTAAAGTCTATAAAGAATTAAAGTGCACTAAAGCCCAGGATTTTGACTATCCTGGGTTTTGGTCCTTGCCACCCCCCCAGGTCGCCCGAATAAACTCAACTCTTCCCGGTCCTTCAACGTATGCACGGCCGCTCGTCCAATCGGTGCGCTCGGATCCGCAGCCCCTTTGTGAAGGAGCTCATCTAATGCGAGCGGATCCAAGCATGCTGGCGGCCGCATCCTCTGCAACAGGGAGCGTGTCCGCGCCGGCCATTCACAAATGCCTGGCACGGGCACGCACTCTGCTAAAGAGACAGCGGGTATGCATGCATGCGCCGTTGGACTAGGAAAGAAGGTGAGTTTTTGGGATACCTGCAGGGTTTCACACCCAGGGGGAGCGACTATGCCTGCCCTGGAGTCTCATACTCCAGGGTGGGTTTTGGTCCTCTTTAAAATGCAGGAAAAAAAAGGTACCCATCAACAGAGGAGGTGTTCATCTCCCTGTGGGCAAAGGCGTCCATTTTCTTGTTCAGTCGTGCTTTCAGGAAGGAGTTGAACATGTAGGTCTCTAAAACCTGCAGGATAAAAATAGGATCAGATCATCTGCAACATAAAACGATGTAGGTGCACAAACAAAACAAAAACCAGCGGAGCTTCTTTATATTTTTCACATATATAGAGGCATTCACAAAATTCTCTTTTCCATCTAAGTGGGCCCAAAATCCAGATCTAGGGCCTGATTCAACAAAGGTCGTTGAAAATAATTAACCTCCTCTGTGAAGGTCCCAACTCATCCGTGCAGCATTGGCATCTTCATACTTATCAATGGTGACCAATTACGTCTTCCAGGACCTGTGGCTTTTTGGGGCTGTGTCCATGGAGCCTTGTTAATGCCCCACACGCCTACTTCATTTATTGCAATGGAGGGGGCGTGCCAACGCAGGTTCGGAACACCTCACCATGGCACTATTTAGCACTTTTGTTTTTACTTGACGCCTTATCTATGCACCAGGCAACCAATAGGACGTATCACCCTTACTTCCACATGTTTGACCATTTATGAACTCTACTGTTCTTCCCATCTTGGGAAATTATTCCAGAACATAGAGAATTTCAAAGGAATGTTTCTGGTTGCTGGGTGTTGCCTATGTTATTCTAGGGCCCTGATTTGCAAAAGCTATGCTGGGCTTATTTATTGCCTCGGTGCACTTTAAGATTTTTTATATTGACTTCTCTGTGCTAGGTTCTAAACGCTTTTGCTGTTTTTTCGGGGCAGTGTCATACAGCGGGGCATACCGAATCAGGATGCCTCAGGGACAAGGACCTAAACCCGGGATTGTGAGAATCACGTTTTTTAGTCCACTTTAACCCTTCTAATGCCAGCTACGTAAAATTTAGATAGCTGCCTCTACTGTCCTTAAAGAAGCACTATCGCGAAATTGTGTAATATTAAAAGTCTATATAAACACCTTTGCTAATGAGGGGAGGGGACACTTATACACCTGAACTGAATAAAACTCTCACCAAGCTTGTGGTTTTCTTTTCATGGTAGGAATAAAATCCATGGGTGACAGGTTTAGTCTATGAGGGGTGTCAGAGCCGGTCACCTGTTGTTTCCTCTTCCTTCCATTAATATAAAAAAATAAACCTGGCTGGATATTTCTTGATGCCGGGTGTATAAGTCACCCCTCCACTTGCCATCCAGCATATTTATATGGATTTTTATTATTGGGCGATTTTTTCGCGATAGTGCTCCTCTAACTGCCAGCTACAGAAATTTTATGTACCTGGCTTTCCCCCCTGCTAGCGGTCCAAAAAAATACCCACCTGACCCCTCTATCGATCCATCCGGGTCTCCTCTTCACCCGGGGGGGCTTTCTACCCCCCGCCTAGCCCCCTCCGGCTGCAGGCGAGTGCCCAGAATAGGCCCCCCTCGCTTCAGCCGCTGCCAGCATTTCATGTGCGATCTCTTCTGACGGGTCTCCTCTTCACCAGGGGAGGCCTCTGATCACCCCCCCCCCCCCCAGCTTTTCTGGCTTCAGGGGAGGGATCGACATGCCCTCTCCCCCTGCTTCTTCCATGGGCGCCGCCATCTTCACGACTAGTCCTGCCTTTTTGGGCTATCAGATGCGATGATCTCCGGCCAGAAGAGGAGAGGGCCAAGGCATCCTGTGATCCTCTCCTGTGCACCGTGTATCGAATTGAACCTCACTATGCCTTAGCACAGGCCAGCTAGCTAGCCAGCGGTTCGGGTGGAAAATTAAATATCATAATTAGTATTAATTATTTCAGTTCTAGCCGCCTGTATGCCATCTCTCACATTCCCGAGTGTGTGGAGGTTTTTTTTCAATCCTCCCCTCATAGGTATGACCATACTAAAAGTGTCTGCTTAATGAGAAACAGATGTTCTGAGCTATACCTCCCATGTATGTGCAGTATTTGTTTGGATGCCTGGACACATGTCATACTTCTATTAGACATTTCAATCAGGATAGTCATTTAAGTTCCTTTTTCTAAACCTGTAGCTAAGCAAGCAGCAAAGAGGGGCATTGGAAGTAAGCAAGCCCTCGAATAAACATTGTATTTCCTGAAGACTTATGCTTCGGAGTGCGTTCAATTTCTACTTCACGGTTTTATCTACCTGTTCTCCCACACTTGCTAAACCGGGCCCAAAATGCACATTTGGCATCACTATGTATTACGTCAAAGATGAAATCACTTGATCATGGAATAACATATGCCGAGTTGAGCAGTCCTCCCCTGTACATTTACAAACCTGTTGCCTCCGATTTGTCTTTCTTTCAGTAAACGGGAAAAAAACAACACGTTTGTCAACACGATTTTTTGGGGTGCAGGATGAATATGTGACCTCTTGCCATTTATCATGTTTACACAGTTTTTTTATTATTAAACCATTTTAGGGATAGAGTCGCTGTAAGAAAGACAGCATGTTCTCCAGGAACTATGCCATGAAATCACCTTTTTGTAGAAGGGCTGGTCTCCAGGACTTCTGGTCTTCAGGAACTCCTCACTGTTAAACACCCTGTGCTCAAAATTCAGGTGAGATTTAACATCCCTAAAATATATACAAAAAGGTGAGTAAGAGAATGGTTGTGCTACAGTGGTCCTCACTTGCAGAACACTATCAGTGCCCTCTACACATTCTACTCCCTCCTCTTCTTTCTTGACTTTCCACTTTTTAACCTTCCAACTATCAACTATGCAGAGCACCATCATCCATCTTTAAAGCGGAACAAAACCCTCAAGGCACGGCCCTGGAATTTAGGCCATTGGGCTTACCCCGGCTCAACCCAGATCGGGATGTCACAATGTGTGAATTCCCCCTGGGGTGCCACAACACTCACCTGCTTCTGGGCTCCCTCACTGATGTAAACAGCAGTGGCCACATCTTCATCAATAGGCTGTGCTCCCAGCCATTCAGATATGTCGGGGGAGGTTGCAGGGTGCACGTGTGTGCTGCAGCCACGATTGCTGAGGACAGAGGTGAGTTGTTTTAGGCAACTTAGCGGGGTCCCACACAGTGGGGCATCCCAAATCGGCTGCACCCAGGGCAGGGAACAAAACCGGGGATAGTCAAAATCCTGGGTTTTGTTCTGCTTTAACTTCCCAACTATCATCTCTGCAGAGCACCATCATTCTCCTTCTACTCTCTCAAATCTCCACTCTGCAGAGCACCATCATTCCCCTTCTACTCTCTCAAATCTCCACTCTGCAGAGCACCATCGTTCCCCTTCTACTCTCTCAAATCTCCACTCTGCAGAGCACCATCAATCCCCTTCTACGCCATCAAATCTCCACTCTGCAGAGCACCATCATTCCCCTTCTACTTTCTCAAATCTCCACTTTGCATAACAACATCATTCCCCTTCTACTCCATCACATCTCCACTCTGCAGAGCAGCCTCATTCCCCTTCTACTCTCTCAAATCTCCACTCTGCAGAGCACCATCATTCCCCTTCTACTCTCTCAAATCTCCACACTGCAGAGCACCATCATTCCCCTTCTACTGTCTCAAATCTCCACTCTGCAGAGCACCATTGTTCCCCTTCTACTCTCTAAAATCTCCACTCTGCAGAGCACCATAATTCTCCTTCTACTCTCTCAAATCTCCACTCTACAGAGCACCATCATTCTCCTTCTACTATCTCAAATCTCCACTCTGCAGAGAACCATCATTCCCCTTCTACTCTCTCAAATCTCCACTCTGCAGAGCACCATCATTCCCCTTCTACGCCATCAAATCTCCACTCTGCAGAGCACCATCATTCCCCTTCTACTGTCTCAAATCTCCACTCTGCAGAGCACCATCATTCCCCTTCTACTGTCTCAAATCTCCACTCTGCAGAGCACCATTGTTCCCCTTCTACTCTCTAAAATCTCCAATCTGCAGAGCACCATAATTCTCCTTCTACTCTCTCAAATCTCCACTCTACAGAGCACCATCATTCTCCTACTATCTCAAATCTCCACTCTGCAGAGAACCATCATTCCCCTTCTACTCTCTCAAATCTCCACTCTGCAGAGCACCATCATTCCCCTTCTACTCTCTCAAATCTCCACTCTGCAGAGCACCATCGTTCCCCTTCTACTCTCTCAAATCTCCACTCTGCAGAGCACCATCGTTCCCCTTCTACTCTCTCAAATCTCCACTCTGCAGAGCACGATCATTCCCCTTCTACTCCATCAAATCTTCACTCAGCAGAGCACCATCATTCCCCTTCTACTCTCTCAAATCTCCACTCTGCAGAGCACCATTATTCACCCTTACCCCATCACTCTGCCCTACTTTCCTCACTCTCCATTCTGAAGAACGCAATCTTTCCCCTTCTACCCTTCACTCTGCAGAGCACCATCATTCTTCTCCCATTTCCTAACTCTCCCCACTGCAGAACACGATTATCCTCTCTCTAATTTCCTGTCCTTACCTTCTGCAGAGCTCCATCACTCTCCTTTACTTTTCCATCCTTACAATATGTAGAGCTCTATTAGTCTCCACCATTCTCCTTTCACTTTCCTGACTCTCCACTCTGTGGAGCACCATCATTCTCCTTCAACTCTCCACTCCGCAGAAAACGATCATTCTCCTTCTACTCTCCCGACTCTCCACTCTGCAGGACACCATCATTCCCCTTCTACTCTCCACTTTGCAAAAAACAATAATATCCCCTGTACGTTCGTGTCCTTACCCTCTGCAGAACTCCATCAATCTCCTTTACTTTCCCATCCTTAAAATATGCAGAGCTCTATCACTCTCCATCATTCTCCTTTTCCAACTCTCCACTCTGCAGAACACCATCTTTCCCCTTCTACTCTTTACTCTGCAGATCACCATCGTTCTTCTCCCATTTCCTAACACCACTCTACAGAACATGATCATTCCCTATTTCTGCCCTAACCCTCTGCAGAGCTACATCACTCTCCTTTACTTTTCTGTTCTTACAATTTGCAGAGCTCTATCACTCTCCATCATTCTACTTTCCACTCTGTCAAATTCTATCATTCAACTACTCCTCTTCCAAATCTCCACTCTACATGACACCATCATTCCCCTTCTACTCTTCCAACTCTCCACTCCACAGAACACCATCATTCTCCTTCTACTCTCCTGACTCTCCACTCTACAAAGCACCATCCTACTCCCTGGACTCTCCACTCTGCAGAACACCATTATTTCCCCTCTGCAGAATGCCATCATTCCCAGTTTACTTTTCCGAGTCTCCACCATGCAGAACAGCAACACTTTGCTCTGCAAATCAATATTAAACTTCTCTACACCATAGAACATCACCACCTTCCTCTTCATTGATCGTTTTCTACTCTCCTGACTCCATGATCAGCAAAATACCATCCAATCCATGCGGCCCACCTATGCTTCTAACCCCCATCTGCTCAGCAGAATACTCTACTACAGACTAGAAATCTACACTTCATATCAGACACTTATTAAAGAGCTTCTATCACATTGTTCATGTTGACTGTTCAATAATTACCGGAATATGTCGACCAAAAGCTGCAGAGCAATCTCCTGGATCTCATTATTTAAATTCTGCTGCCAGAGCCGCCTCCTCAGCCTCGCCTCCCCAATATCAACGGATGAACACCGATGAGAGAGTTCCAGGTCATAGTGCAGCTGAAGGCTCTCAATTCTGCAGGACAGCAAAGAACAGCAGATGACACAAAGATATGTAGCACAGTGCAGTTTATTGAAGATGTTCACAAGATTCAGGTTGACTTGGACACTTTGAGTGTCTGGGCATCCACTTGGCAAATGAAGTTCTATGTGGAAAAATGTAAAGTCATGCACTTGGGGTCTAACAACCTGAAGGCCACATATGTCCTCGGGGGGAGTAAAACTGAGAGAGTCACTTGTTGAGAAGGATTTGGGGGTCCTGATGGATCAGCATGCAATGCCAAGCATCTGCTTCCAAGGCCACCAAGATATTATCATTCATTAAAAAATGCCTGGAAATCACGGGATAGGCGAGTAATTTTGCCTCTTTACATGGCACTGGTGCGCCCTCACCTGGAATATGCCGTCCAGTTCTGGGCACCCATTCATAGAAAGGACGCTCTCACTATGGAAAGGGGGCAGAGTAGCCACCAAACTAATAAGAGGAATGAAGGATCTTAGGTATGAGGAAAGATTATGAGAATTAAATCTGTTTAGTCTTGAGAGTAGACGACTCAGGGGGGGACAAGATTAGCTTGTATAAATATATAAATGGCACATACAAAAAATATGGGGGAACACTATTTCATGTAAAATCCTCTCTAAAGACAAGGGGGCACTCCCTCCCTTCGACTGGAAAAAAAGAAATGTAGTCTCCGGAGGCAACAATCGTTTTTTACCATAAGAACTATAAATCTATGGAATAGCCTCCCACAGAAGCTTGTTACAGCATCAACCGCTGACAGCTTAAAAAAAGGATTAGATGCTTATTTAGAATAAAATAACATTAACAGTTACTATTAGCTGTTCTCAGTAAAAAAACAAAAAATAAAATAAATAACTTCCACCTATAAATTAAAATAAAAAATACCTTCTCCTACCCCAACACCCTTGGTTGAACTTGATGGACATATGTATTTTTTCAACCGTATTAACTATGTAACTATGTAATCAGAAAATACAATTCTGTGATTACTCACCTGTAGAATTGGTATTATACGTATACAGCACGTCCTGCTCCAGAGATAATTCCTTACGTTTGGGTAATACATCCACAAGATGGCGCTGGACTGCAGAGACAGCAAAAATACAACTCTGTGAAGTACTCACCTGTAGAGTTGATATTATATGCATACAGCACGTCCTGCTCCAGAATAGTAATAACATGTGGGTAATCCTCCGCCTCAGGCGCCGTGCACTGTAGAAAACAAGCTCCTCCCGGCCCTACATATACCGAAGGACCTCCCACAAATCCCCAGCATTGAAAAGCAGTGAGAAGAGAAGCCGGGAGGAACAAACCACCCAGAAAACTGGTAATAATATCAATTGATAACAATCACCATACAGGGGATCCAGAACAAGTGAACCAGGGTGCGGCGGAGCAGGACGTGCTGTATGCATATAATATCAACTCTACAGGTGAGTACTTCACAGAGTTGTATTATTCTAAGCATACAGCACGTCCTGCTCCAGAATAGTAATAACATGTGGGACATCCAATAGCAGTGTCCATAAGCAGGGTGGGATCCCCAGGAAAAAACAAGGCACAGCGGACAGTAAAGGCGCTGTCACCTGCAAAACTTGCAACAGGCATGACACGAGCAGAGGCTCTAACGTCAATCTCATAACAAGACCTTGAAGGTATGAACAGAGACAAGCCATAAGTCTAGCAACTTAATCAACAGAAAAAAACCCTGGTGCTGAAGGGCCAGTGGTACCCAAGCACCAATATAACGGAATAAACTGAAAAAGGGGAGATTCTTTCCCCTAAAGAGGAATATAGGTCAGTGTAATGACCCAACCAGCTCACAGGCAAGGAAGCCTCGTGGCAAAACTTGTAACACCCCCTAAGGGAAATAGAACAGGTCACCCGACCAAGGCGGGAATACTGACCCCTAACTAACACGAAGCCAAGGGCTTTACTCAGGATCAGGAGACATCCAAGAAGGATTAAGTGGCGCTGGAAGGAGATATCAGGCGCATACATAAAGAGGCGCCCGCAGACTCCAAGAACATCAGTCCCCCTAAGGGCCATGGAAACCCTCATGGGGAAAAATTGCAACACCTGTAGAGGGAATGTAGCCCCTCATATTAGTATTATTAAGAATAAAGTCCATAGTTAGACTAAAGGACTAAAACAATGATCCTACAGACCACTTGGACCGGAGGCCCGGCGTAAAAAGGAACACCCCCACGGCATGGGGTGCCTGTAGCCATCCCTCTAGGGGACCCTACCTAGGAACCACGGGGATTGTGGAAGAAAGTCCCCTCCCCCGCCAACCTGCGAGACTTGGTACCCAAGTTGACCATTCACTGGAAGATGCAAGTAAGGAAGGGGGTGCCCCCTGACGGGGACCTTGAATATGAGCAGCTCAAGAGGAAACGCCTTACCAAGGGGGAATGAGCACAGACCAAGCACCAGGGTGCTGGAACCCCATGTAAGCTCAATAACCTACTGTGCCGAAGAGCCCAAGGTCTCGGTATATAAGTGACATCATCTTGATGTGCCACCAACGGGCCCACCAGCTGCCATCCCGCCTGGTGAAGGTAAGACGCCAGTAAAGGGGGGCAGAGCCCCCGTAACCAGGAGTCCCCTTATTGCCAGAGAAGAAGGCTCAAGCCTGAACCGAATCCCAGGAATGGGGATAGCGGATAAGGGACCATGAGGGATTGAGGTGACTGAGCAACCATCCATTAACTCCCAGGGGACACCACTGGCCGACCCATCCACTCGGCCTGACATAGAGACTGGGGAGTAAGGAAGGACGACCCGGTAGGTCCTAACGCAGACGCCCCCCCCTAGGCATGTTCCGAGACATCACCCCCATTCGCGCCATGGCGAGTAGCCTGGGAACGAAAGAGGGGCCCCAAATAATGCCTCAACCCGCAGGGTTGGTCCTGCAACACCGACTAGTAATGGTCTTGGTGTCCAGCAGACACAAGGGGAACTAAGAAGATCTATTACTTCACAGGAGGCCGGAAGCCCCCCTTGCACAGGGCGCCTGTGTCCAAAGACAGAGGTGTCCTATAGGGACTACCTGTGAGAGTAGAATTGCCAGGCCTACCATAGGCCAGCGTGGCCCAGACTGCCTCATATTGTTGAGGGAAGGAGGAGGGTTAATATAGAGGCCATTGCCCCATACTGTTAAGGGCAATCAGTAGGTAAGCCCAAACTCTGTAGGCCCAGTACGGCCTGCACCAATTCCTGAGGGAAAAACAGGGGCTAGAAGCACCCTGACAACCACTGAGAGGGACCCCCCAGCAAAAGCTATCCTGTGTCCAGGGGAATTACCTCCTGGAACCACCAGAAGGAGAAGGTATATTCCTAGATGGGAGACAGCTGCTGCAGCAGTACCCTCGCCCAGAAGGGTGAGGGCGCCCCTTCATGCTTGGGAGGTCTTGGCAGATTTGGACTTAGTCCTGCCAGAGGGCCCAGGGCGCTGCCTACCCACCCCATGGTGGAAATCCACACCGAACAGTTGGAAGCACACCTCAGGTTCGCGTTTGACACTAATGTAGGGAGGTGGAGGGGTGACCCTGCCCCGGGGAGGCCAGAGCGGCCTTCTGCGCAAGGGTGCTTTACCCTTTTTACCAAAAAGGTCCAAACGGGCCCCAAATAACCTCCGTCCTCTGAAGGGAAGGCAAGTGAGAGCCTTTTTTGTAGACTCGTCAGCACCCCACCAGGCGGCGAATAGCTACCACAAGGGCAGAGGTTCTAGCACACATCTTAATGGTGTCCAGTGCTGATAGAAATTTCCAAGCAGGGTGACCCCTAAACCACCCCTATGTTCCCCCAAAAAGAGACTTACTATTGCACTCAAATAATGTCAAAAAGGTCAGGTCACTTTATTTTGTTACAAAATTTAAAACCATATTAAAAACACTAAGTTCAGGCCATAAGCATGTTACAGACACCGGGGGGCGCACCTGCTCTATATATTACAACATAAATGTGCACTATAGTGATTAAATATGACTAAATACACCATTAATAAATAATATGTTATGTACAATACACCAATCCACTCTATACATAAATCAATCCCAAATCAATATATCAAAAACTCAATCAAAATGTTCCTATCCAAATTCATTTCTTTAAAGTGCCAGTGCCTCCATATCAAGTAGAAAACTGTGCAAAAAGCATTCAACAATATTCCATGAAGGAGAGGTAGCTAAGGTTACACATATTCAAACAAGTGCTTACTGATATCCAGAGCAGAGGTGATCCTCCCGGGCCCGGACCAACGCGTTTCGAGTTCAAACGTGAACTCTTTCTCCCGGCCAGTTATATCCTAAAATGTGAGGCTGGGGACATGGTGCACCCATGCCCCTTAAATACGCACCTGTCCAGACGCTCCCACGCCCGGCCCCAGACTGTGAGCGGGACGGCGCACTCCGGCCGGAAGTGCGCGCGCCACCACCTCGCAGTAACCACGTGCCTGCGCCCCACAGTGAGGCGCACGTTACGCACAGGAAAGGCGCCGCCCCCCGCCTGTAGATGTAAACAACGGCAGAGTGATGCAGCGCCTGTCAGGGGCCAGGCGTCACCAGCAGTGAGCAGCTGCGCATCGCAGCCTCATCTTCCACATACATATTATCTTATTACAATGTGTTACTCTAATCTAGGTATTATATTTACAAAGACATGTTATTAGAAAATATTAAATCATAATGACACAGAATACCCTTAGGAGGGATATGGCTATACATTCAGACAATTTTACTGTGCTCTTATACAAAGAGGCAAAATGTACCATTAATCAACATTAGGAAGATGGCGATCTATACATAATTAGCTATGTTTATACAGTATCACAGATAGGAAAGAGGGGGAAAAAATGGGGAAAACAAGGGGGGGAAAGGGGAAAGGGGAAGGAAAAAGGAAAAGGGGGGGGGGGGGAGGGGGCAAAAGGAGGGAAATGGAGGAAATAGGTAGGGAAAGCCACAATAAGAGAAAGCAGGTAGACCTAAATTAGGGCAATAAATGGTCAACATTTTCTTAAAGCAGCATCCCACACCCGATTTCAGGGTACTTAATTCACAGCTCCTTTTCTTCCAATTTCAAAACCCTTTTTCTTTTTTTCCCTTTCTTTCTTCATTCATGCTTCTCTTCTTCTCTTCTTTCCTCTTTTCCTTGCCTATGTATCCTAGTCACAATATATGTTTCCTCCAACATTCTCCGCCTTAACGTCCACCCGACATTCCAAGATCTATCACAGAGACACGGCAGAACGCATCTGGTAAGTATACATATTACGACAATTTCTCCAGGGCATCCCGACGTGGACTCCCGCCATATGGATCTAAACTTTCGGATAACAGGGTGACACATTAACTCCTTATACACCACAATCAGAAAAAGAAAAATGTGAATAATTACTACACTCCTACATCCAATGTGAAACATCACTCCAAAACAATCTGACCCCAAATTTTTCCCACCCCCACCCCCACCACACCTGAAATAGAATAAATGCTGCTGATAGAATAAACTTCACAAACGCATCACAGTCTGATAGCGCATTAAACACCCCCCAAGGGAGGTCCTCATGGCGGTGATCTAGTACTTTTCTGACAAGAGTCCTGGCGGCCACCGCAGTGATGGCCGCGGCGCAGACCGGGCGCAGAGCCGTCCCAGCACACGAGAAGGCGTGTGAAGCCAGTCTGTCAATGCGCCGGTCCTCAGCATCCCGAAGGGTACGGTAAAAAGGAGCCGTCATGAAAGGGGGGTTTGTGACCCCTATAACCGGTGCGTCCACCACCAGGGGTGCTGACCACAAATTAACCACATCAGGAGGGAAAGGGTACTTCCATTCCCAGACCCCTGGGACCCCTTTAAGCTTACAAGGCGATTCCCATTCTTGGGATATAAGATTCTGGAAATGTTCCTGTTCTAGGAACTCCAAGCGCGGCGGCGCTGTATGGAAACTCTCCTTCTTAGGCTTGGGGGTCTCCCCAGGGGGGAAGATTGACAAAACCTCAAAAATCTTAATAAGAATTTCATCTGTGTCACACAGACCCCAAGAACCGGGCTCAGAATCATCACAGCTCCTGGGCATCCCGTTCGAGGAGCCCGAGTCTGAGAATAGCTCACCTTCCTCAGAAGGGTCAAGGTCCTGCATATCAGCAGAGTCATCGGTATCGTTAGGAACCGGGGAGCCAGGAGGCGTCAGGGACCGCTTTTTACCAGGGCCCATACCCCCCCGCCAATCCAGAAAGCACCTGCTCCGCCGTGGGCAACACGCGCGGCACGGATTGCAGGTCATCCCCGCTCGAGTGGGACTCGTCATGAGTGATATTTAGGTCCGGGGAGACGGGAGTAAGGAAGGGAGGAGCCGCCGTTGGCAAACCTGCCTGTTCTGCACACTGTCCGCAGACCCGTGCCCTGTCAGCCTCAGCCTGGGGCTGACCACACACTGCACACAGCCGGTCATGTCCCGGAGGGACCCCGGTTACATAATTCTGAAATGCCTCCATATGGTGATTATCAAGCAGTATGCCCGCAGGGATTTATGCAATAGGCAACCCTGGATGCCCCAAGACCTGCTAGTAATGTGGGAGATTTTGTTATGTGGACCAGCTGTAATATATGTTAGGCTGGGAGAAGCCACCGAAGTCCTGGCATCTGAAAGACATAATGGGACAAGAGGGGTGGAGTCAGTGCCATGCGCAGCCAGATAGACATAGAACCATGCCGCCCCGGAGGGCACTTACATGACCAAGGGAGGAGGCAAACCGCACCACGCGTGCGCAGATAGTCAAAATGGCGTCAAGCAAACCTCGAGGGGTGGGCCAGGCCAGGCTGTGACGCGGAGCGCGTCATGCCGAGTCTCCGCCTCCCCCAAAGAGCGCGAAGCTCTAACCAACAGAAAAACGTAGAACAGTTGGATATAAGGCGTATGCATAAGATGCTGACACGCTGGAATGATGCTGCCGTCTAGGCAGTTGTTAATGAAGACAAACGGCTCGCACTGTATAGCAAAGCGCGACACTGACCCCAATAAAATTAAAAGCCAAAGGTCTAAACGTGATACTTAACACTAGGGCTGCCACACATACCCCACCTTCTTTTCCCCCGAGTTACGGGAGGAAGCGAGGGAGAAGCGGACAGCGTCCATGGACTAAGTCTGTGAGGGGCACGGGCAAGGTTGCGGGAGGGGCATCCACTAGAGGCTCACCATCGGCCTAACCTCCTACCCTATGGAGGGGGATTGCGGTGGACCATGGCTCCGTTCAGCACACCAGGTGCTGCCTACCTTCACCCGACCCGCGCAGCCCAGGCTGGGAGGCATATTCTTCTGAAGAGGACGGGTGGAAATAGTCCCGCAGGACCTTGGGCTGTAAGGCCCGCTTGCCTGCGAGAGCGTGATACTTCATGTCTTCGCAGTTCAGCACTGCAGAGAAATCTGGGGATTTGTGGGAGGTCCTTCAGTATATGCAGGGCCGGGAGGAGCTTGTTTTCTACATGTCTGCAGTGCACGGCGCCTGAGGCGGAGGATTACCCACATGTTATTACTATTCTGGAGCAGGACGTGCTGTATGCTTAGAATAAAGTGGCTCCTCCCGGCCCCTTATATTCCAGGGACCTCCCACAAATTCCCCAGTATTGAGAAGCACATAGCAAGAAGCCGGGAGAATAATAACCATAATCAAACAAATTTAACCATGATAACAATCACCATACAGAGGTACTAAGAATAATGATAACAAGGGCAGGGTAGAGCAGGACATGCTGTATACGTATAATACCAATTCTACAGGTGAGTAATCACAGAATTGTATTATTCTAAGTATGCAGCACGTCCTGCTCCAGAGATAATTCCTTACGCTTGGGAGATCCAATAGCAGTGTCCGTAAGGTAGGGTGGGATCCCCAAAAGGCAACAACATGCAGATTAAACCACTGCCCCCTGCAGAACTTTGCGGCCAAAAGCAGCATCAGCTGAAGCCCGAACATCAACCTTGTAAAACTTAGAAAAAGTATGAACAGAAGACCAAGTAGCAGCCTTGCAAACTTGTTCAACAGAAGCCTGGTGCTGAAAAGCCCAAGAGGCACCAATAGCACGAGTGGAATGAGCAGTAAGGAGGATTATTCCCTTTAGCAGAATAGGCCTGAAACACAGCCTGACAGATCCACTTGCTGATGGTAGACTTAGCTGGAGCCAGACCCTTCTTAGGACCAGAAGGGACCACAAAAAGAACATCAGTCTTCCTGAAGGGTTCAGTAGCCACCAAATAGAACTTCAGGTACCTGACCACATCCAAGGAATGTAGAGCCCTCTCCTTAGGGTTACTAGGATTAGGGCACAGAGAAGGCAGAACAATGTCCTGATTGAGATGAAAAGCAGCCCCAATTTAGGCAGAAAAGCTGGTTTAAAGCGAAACACCACCTTGTCCTGGTGTCTCTCAAAGTAAGGGGGCTTGATGGAAAGCGCCGCTAACTCAGAAACACGCCTAACAAAAGTGATAGCCACCAAAAGGACTACCTTAAGAGTAAGAATGGACAAAGCAGCCTCATGCACAGGCTCAAAAGGAGACCCCCTGCAAGGCAGATAGGACCAAGTTCAAGTCCCAGACTGGTAACATAGGCTTACGTGGGGGGCGCACATGAGTAACCCCCTGGAAAAAGGTCTTGACCAGATGATGCTGAGCAAAAGATCTCTGAAAGAAAACAGCGAAGGCAGAAACATGACCTTTCAGAGTGCTGAGTTGAAGCCCCAGATCCAAACCATGTTGGAGAAATTCCAGAATCCTAGGAATAGAAAACACACGACAGGGAAGAGATTTAGCCTCACACCAGTCAATGTAGGTACGCCAATTCCTATAGTAGATGGAAGAAGAGGACTTTTTCCTAGCCCTGATCATGGTATTAACAACAGAGGCAGGCAGCCCCTTTTCCATTAAGATCTTATAAGATTATCTTATCTTTCGCAGAACCCTGCCCAACAGGGGAAAGGGGGGAAAGACATACAGTAGCTGAAAACCCTGCCAAGGCATTGTCAGAGCATCCATGGCTAAGGCCAGAGGGTCCTGGGACAGAGACACAAAGACTGGAAGCTTGCGATTGTGACGGGACGAAAACAAATCCACATCTGGCTGACCCCAATGGTGACACAGAGAGTGAAACAACCTGTTGCTGAGGGACCATTCCCCCAGGCGAGAAGTCCCCCTGCTCAGAGAGCCTGCCTCCAGATTCTCCACTCCCGGAATGTACAAGGCTGAGATGCAGGGAACATTGTCCTCTGCCCAGGACAGGATCAGAGACACTTCCTTGAGGGCCCCCTTGCTCCGGGTCCCTCCCTGATGATTGATGTAGGCAACTGCCGTCTGGTTGTCTGAGCGTACCTGAACAGCCCGACCCCGAAGGTGCGGGGTCAAGCGGGCTAGAACCAACCCGATCGCCCTCAGTTCCAGAATGTTGATAGGGGTGTGGGCCTCCTGAGGGCCCCACTGCCCCTGGAATTTTAGGGATCTCCAGAAGCCCCCCCAACCTGTCAGACTGGCATCCATGGTGACTGTCTCCCAGCAGGGGGCCAGAAAGGATCTGCCCACCAACAGGTTCCTGGAGTCCAGCCACCACGAAAGGGACCGCCTGGCTAGGGGGGACAGAACCAAAACCTGATCCAGGGACACAGGGTCCCTGTCCCATACTGACAAGAGGTGGAGTTGAAGAGGCCTCATGTGAAACTGAGCATAAGGAACCGCCTCGAAGCAGGACACCATCAGGCCCACCAGCTGCATTCCCTGCCTGATGGAAGGATGAGGGCAGGACAGAAGGAGCTGAGCTTGCAGACTGTCCACCTTCTGCTGAGGAAGAAAGATCCTGGCCCGAGCTGTATCCAGATTCATGCCCAGAAAAGGCTTCACCAAAGAGGGAGACCGGGAAGATTTGGAGTGGTTTATCACCCAGCCGAATGACTCCAGTGTGGACACTACCCACTGAGTATCCAGCTCTGCCTGTTGGAAGGACGGAGAAGTGATAAGAATGTCGTCCAAATAGGGAAGAATGCGAAATCACCTTGGTGAATACCCTGGGAGCCGAAGTAAGACCGAAGATGCCACCAACTGGTAATGCTGATCCTCCAGAGCAAACCTGAGGAATCTCTGATGACCTGGAAAGATTGGAATATGGAGGTAAGCATCCTTGATGTCCACAGAGGTCATGAAGTCCCCTGGGCGTAGTGAACTTACAGCTGAGCGCAGAGTCTCCATGAAAAAACGCCTGAATCTGACAAATTTGTTGAGAAGCTTTAAGTCCAGGATGGGTCTGACGGACCCATCTCTTTTGGGAACAGTGAAAAGGTTGGAATAATAGCCCTTGCCCCTTTCCCTTAAGGGCACCTGGCAGATGACCCCCAGCTCCAGTAGGTTCTGCACAGCAAGGAACAGGCCCTGAGCTGATAGGGGGTCTTGAGGCATCTGGGATCTGATGAATCTTGGGGGCGGCCAGGCTGCCAACTCTATCTTGTAACCGGAGGACACTACCTCCACCGGTCTGAGACAGGACGCCTCCAGACGAGAGCAAAGAGCCGAAGCCGCCCCCCCACCCGGATGGGTGAGGGCGTCCCTTCATGCCTGAGGGGGCTTGGGGGAAGACTTAGTCTTGGAACCCCAGGAGGGGCCTGCCCCTGCCCCAGAAATCTCCCCGGGCCCCTGCAAATGAAGCTCCCCTTCCCATTCTGGACCCACGGTAGGAGGGAAGAAAGGAACCTGAACCCTGGAAGGGCCGAGACTGTCTTACGCTGGGGTAACTTGCCTCCCTTAGCAAACCGGTCCAGGCGATCCCCAAAGACGCAGCCCTTTAAAGGGGAAACCCAGTGAGAGCCTTCTTGGCAGCGTTGTCAGCTGCCCACTGGCGCAGCCAAACCAAGCGGCGTATAGCCACTGCCAAGGCAGAAGCCCTGCCACACATTCTAATGGTATCATCCAAGGCAGAGAGGACATATGCCACAAATTCCTCACAACGCAGAAGGGCTCTATACTCTTCACTAGCAGCATCATCAGGAGCCCCATCTAAAAGACTTTTGAGCAGAGTCCTAATAGCCACAGCTGTAATGGCAGAGGCACAAACCGGACGCAGCGCGGACCCCACACAGGCAAAGGCATGGGAAGCCAGCTGATCAATGCGCCGGTCCTCACCATCCTTCAGGGTAGTAGTCAGGGGAATGCATGACAGAAGTGTTGGACAACCCCAGAATTGGTGCATCCACTTTGGGAGGGGACGACCAACGCTTAACCACTTTAGCAGGAAAGGGATACCTCTTATCCCAACTCTTAGGCACCCCAGGGAGCCTGCTAGGATGCTCCCACTCTTTGAGCACGAGATTATTAAAGTGAGTTTGCTCAGGAAACTCCAAACGTGGCTTAGCAGTGTGAAACAACTCCCGCCGGTGGAGGAGAGATAGAAAGTATTTCAAAAATGTGAGCCAAAAGCCTGTCAGTATCATCTGGAGCCCATGGGTCAGAGCCAGAATCAGCATAACCCTTAGGCTGCTCATCAGATGATTCTGAATCAGAAAACAATTCCCCCTCTTCCAGGGGGGTATAGCCGGCCAGGTCAAAAAATTCCTCAGCCTCCAAAGGAAAAAGGGTAACGCCAGGCGCCAGATGCCGCCTCTTAGCATTGGCCTTTTGCGCCATAGAGCCAGCAATCAGCTTCTCAATGCTAGCCACCCTGGTAGATAAATCAGGCTGAGACTCCCCACTGGTATGCTCCTCACTGGGAGTCAGATATAAGCGTGGGGGAGTAGGCGAAGCCATAGGGGGCGCAGGCCCAGCCACAGGCAACCCAGATTGCAGCGCAAGCGCCCGCTGGGCACAGGGTACACAAGCCCGCACATTGTCATCACTTGTAGGGGACACCCCACATGCCACACACAGCCGGGCTTGCCCCGAAGGAACCCCGAGCACATTATCCTGAGAAGCCTCCATATGGTGATTATCGCGGCCCAACCGGCCAATAGGGATTCACGCTAAAAGGCCACCCGGGATGCCCCAATAGCCAGCTAGGGAGGTGGGAGGTAAAAGCAGAATAGGCCTCTAATAGAGTAAACTAAATAGACGGGATAGGCCGGGAGAAACCACAATTAAGTTTGACCCACCTGCAAGACATAAACAGAAAGGTCCGTAAGCGGTATGCATACATAAGATATAAAAATAAGGCAGCCCGCAGGGGCACTTACGGGCCGCGGTAGGTAGACGCCAGCCACACAAGGCGAGCAAAATGGCGCCCGCAGATACCTCGAGGGGCGGCCGCGGAGACAGTGATGCAGAACGCGCCATCCGCAAGGCCCCCCCCAAAGAGCGTGAAGGCGACCACGTGACCATGCCAGCCAATGATGGCGCAGCAGCGCCTGAGGTAAAGTCGCCGCCGACCAAGGAACGCCGTACAAGCGTGCGTGGCGGTGGCATTTTTAAAAAAGCAACCAGTGCTACCAACACATGTGGTGACACAAAGCCAAAGCATACCACGGCATACAATCCCAAGGAGTGAAGAATACACATACACCCCCCCCCCCCCCCCCCCCGAGAAATACCAGAGAGAGCAAGGAAGGGCAGTGGCCAACCTAACAGGAGCCCATCGATGGACAGGGGGTGAGGGGCGATAGCGCGGGAGGGGCATCCCATAAGGCTCACCATGGGCCTATACCGCCTACCCTTTGGTGGGGGATTGTGGTTGGAGCAGCGCTCCTTAAGCACCTGACAGCGGTGCTGCCTACCGTCACCCGAATAGTGCAGCCGAAGCTGGGAGGCAGAAAAAGAGGAACAGGTGGGAATAGTCCTACAGGGCCGCAGGCTTATAGCCCCGCTCACCTGCGAGTAGAGAGAGCTATCTTCTTGTCTTCGCAGCGCAGACTGCAGAGAAGAACTGGGGAATTTGTGGGAGGTCCCTGGAATATAAGGGGCCAGGAGGAGCCCCTTTTTTGCTGTCTCTGCAGTCCAGCGCCATCTTGTGGATGTATTACCCAAACGTAAGGAATTATCTCTGGAGCAGGACGTGTTGTATACTTAGAATAAATAGCTTGAAGACAGGCAGAGTGGGTTTATCCACTCTAAAGCAGACCAAAGCTGAAACAATGCTCCCCCACCATCCGCTGCCCTCAGCCCCTGTAAACACAGAAGCCCAAAAATCTTGCTGCCATCTTTCCTGAGACAAAAGCTGGGTAATTTCCCAGCTCCCCTGGCTGCTCAGGAAAACTGCCACATGCACTATATATTCAAGCAGGGTAGTGTGCAGCCTCCTCATCCCCATTGCTCTAACTCTTGCACGTGCACCGGGCGAGTGATACCTCTTCGTCCCCGTGGCTCTAAGTCTTGCAGTGTGCTGGGCGAGCCATGTCTCATTGCCCCCCACCCCCTGCTCTAACTCTTGCACGTGTGCCGGACCAGCCTTGCCTCCTTGCCCCCACTGCTCTAACTCATGCACGTGTGCAGTGTGAGCCCTGCCTCCTCGCTCTGCCGCTGCTCTAACTTTTGTACGTGTGTTGGGTGAACCCTGTCTCCTTGCCCACCGCTGCTCTAACTTGTGCACATGGGCTGGGCAAGCTGTGCCTACTTGCTCACCACTGCTCTAACTCTTGCACGTGTGCCGGGGGCGAGCCCCGACTGGTCGCACCCACTGCTCTAACTGTTCTGAATGCACTGGGCAATGCACGTGCACCAGACGAGCCCTGCCTCCTGTCCCCACTGCTCTATATCTTGCGCATGCGCCAGGCAACTGCTTCCGGCCATAGTGAGCATGCGCGAGTTCCGAGGCATATCTTGTGAGATATAATAAAAAGCCTGCCTTCCCTAGAGTTGAGCTGGGGGAGAAGCAAACACTGTGTGTGCAAGAAGATCAAGGGACAACTGTGTGTATGTATATATTTAACCCCCCCGTTCCAGTAATAAAAAAAAGTAGTCAGTATGCTCCTACTGTAAAGGGTGCCTCACCCTTATTCTACTACTTATTCTTTGTCGGCTAGTCGTTCTACTACTACTTATATGTAATTATTGACTTGGTCCGAATATGGAAGCGACCCAATACAAGGACCTTTCACACTCACCTGCAGATAAACATCTCAGCGGCATCAACAGGAATATCTGGAACTTCGCCGTCCTCTTCATCGTCATTTAAAAAAAAGGAGATGCTACCTTCATCAATATTTATTAGGACCAAATCTTCAGCTTCCTGCCATGAGGAGACAAAAAATACAATTCTTTTACTCACCTGTAGAATTGGTATTATGAGTATACAGTACGTCCTGCTCCAAATCTAATACTTACAGTTGGGATATACTCCGCCAGATGGCGCTGGACTGCAGAGACATCGAAAATAGGCTCCTCCCAGCCCCTCAAATACCCAGGGACCTCCCACAAATCCCCAGCATTGAAAAGCAGTTAAGGAGAAGCCGGGAGAATTAAACAATCCAAACTATCAACTATAACAATGATAACAATCACCATACAGGGGATCCAAGAAAATGCAAACCAAGGGTGGGTTGGAGCAGGACGTACTGTATACTCATAATACCAATTCTACAGGTGAGTAATCACAGAATTGTATTATTCTTAGTATACAGTACGTCCTGCTCCAAATCTAATACTTACAGTTGGGACATCCAATAGCAGTGTCCATAAAGTAGGGTGGGCTCCCCAAGAAAAATCAGCAGCAGGCAGTTTAAACCACTGCCGCCTGCAGAACCTTGCGGCCAAAAGCAGCATCAGCCGAGGCCCTAACATCAACCTTGTAAAACTTTGAAAAGGTATGAACAGAAGACCAAGTAGAGGCCTTGCAAACTTGTTCAACAGAAGCCTGGTGCTCAAAAGCCCAAGAGGCACCAATAGCACGAGTGGAATGAGCAGTAAGGCGGAAGGGAGGATTCTTCCCCTTAGCAGAGTAGGCCTGAATCACAGCCTGACGAATCCACTTGCTGATAGTAGACTTGGCAGGAGCTAAACCCTTCCTAGGACCAGAAGGGACCACAAAAAGAGCATCAGTTTTCCTGAAAGGTGCACTAGCCACTAGATAGTACTTCAGACACCTAACCACATCCAAAGAGTGCAAAACTCTCTCCTTAGCATTGCTAGGATTAGGGCACAAAGAAGGAAGAACAATGTCCTGATTCAAATGAAAAGCAAACACTAACTTAGGCAGAAAATCAGGTTTGAAACGAAACACCACCTTGTCCTGGTGCCTCTCATAGTAGGGGGGCTGAATGGAAAGCGCCGCCAACTCAGACACACACCTGACAGAAGTGATAGCCACCAGAAACACAACCTTGAGCGTAAGAATGGCCAAGGCAGCATCCTGCACAGGTTTAAAGGGAGCACCCTGCAAGGCTGACAGAACCAAGTTCAAATCCCAAACAGGCACTATAGGTTTACGTGGGGGACGCACATGAGTGACCCCCTGGAAAAAAGTCCTGATCAGAGGGTGCTGAGCAAAGGACTTCTGGAAAAAAATAGCCAGGGCAGAAACCTGACCCTTCAAAGTACTGAGTTGGAGCCCCATCTCCAACCCATGCTGCAGGAACTCCAGAATCCTGGGAATAGAGAACACACGACAGGGAAGAAACCTAGACTCACACCAGTCAATGTAGGCACGCCAAACCCTGTAATAAATGGAAGAGGAAGACTTCTTCCTAGCTTTAATCAAAGTATCCACAACTGAGGAAGACAGCCCCTTCTCCATCGAGATGGAGGTTTCAGCAGCCAAGCCGTCAAAGCCAGAGTTTGTAAATTGGGATGGCGTAGTGAGCCCTGAGTGATCAGATCTGGCACCAAGGGCAGAGCGTACTGATCTACTGCCAGCTGTACCACGTCTGCGAACCACACTCTTCTTGGCCACCTGGGGGCCACCAGAATTGCTGGCACCCCTTCCAGATCAATCTTGCGCAGAACCCTGCCCAGCAGGGGAATTGGGGGGAAGACATACAAGAACTGAAAGTCCTTCCATGACATTGCTAGCGCATCCGAGGTCAGGGCCAGAGGATCCCTGGAGAGAGAGACAAAAGCTGGGAGCTTGTGATTGTGGCGGGACGCAAACAGATCCACATCTGGTTGGCCCCAACGGTGACACAGATTGAAACACCCTGCTGCATAGGGACCATTCTCCCTGGCGAGAGGTCCCCCTGCTCAGAGAGTCCACCAGGTGATTTTCCACCCCCGGGATGTATACAGCTGAAATGCAGGGGACATTGGCCTCCGCCCAAGTCAGGATCAGAGACGCTTCCTGGAGGGCCCCCTTGCTCCGGGTCCCTCCCTGATGATTGATGTAGGCAACTGCCGTCTGGTTGTCCGAGCGCACCTGAACAGGCAGGCCCTGAAGATGAGTAGTCAAGCGAGCCAGAACTAACCTGATCGCTCGCAGCTCCAAGACATTGATAGGTGTGTGGGCCTCCTGAGGGCCCCACCTCCCCTGGAACCGCAGGGACTTCCTGACAGACTGGCATCCGTGGTGACCGTCTCCCAGGAAGGGGCAAGAAAGGATCTGCCCCCCCAACAGGTTCCTTGAGTCCATCCACCACAAGAGGGACCTCCTGACCAGGGGGGAGAGCACACAGACCCTGTCCAGGGACGCTGGGTCCTTGTCCCATACAGACAATAGGTGAAGTTGCAGAGGCCTCAAGTGGAACTGAGCATAAGGGACCGCTTCGAAGCACGCCACCATCAGACCCACCAGTTGCATCCCCTACCTGATGAAGGGATGGGGACAAGCTAGGAGGGACTGAGCCTGTGCAATCAGACTGTCCACCTTCTGCTGAAGAAGGAAGATCCTTGCCTGAACTGTTTCCAGAAGTTACCAAGGAAGGGGACAGTGAGGACTTGGGTGGTTGATCACCCATCCAAATGACTCCAGAGTGGACACCACCAGCTGAGTATCCAACTCTGCCTGATGTAGAGACTGGGAAGTGATGAGGATGTCATCCAGATAGGGAAGCACGCAGACGCCCTGACATCTGAGCAGAGACATCACGCCAGCCAGCACCTTGGTGAACACCCTGGGAGCTGAAGTGAGGCCGAAGGGCAAGGCCACAAATTG
Organism: Gastrophryne carolinensis; assembly: GCA_027917425.1. Classification (NCBI taxonomy): domain Eukaryota; kingdom Metazoa; phylum Chordata; class Amphibia; order Anura; family Microhylidae; genus Gastrophryne; species Gastrophryne carolinensis. The sequence goes on from CM051239.1 coordinate 424,843,946, forward strand.
GTAGTGTTGATCCATCAGAGCGAACCTGAGGAACCTTTGATGACCCGGGAACACAGGAATATGAAGGTAAGCATCTTTGATGTCCACAGAAGTCATGAAATCCCCTTGGCGCAGGGAACTGATGGCAGAGCGCAGAGTCTCCATGCGAAAGCGCCTGCCCCTGACAAACTTGTTGAGAATCTTTAAGTCCAGGATGGGCCTGACAGAACCATCATTTTTGGGTACTGTGAATAGGTTGGAATAAAAGCCCTTGCCTTTTTCTCTTAAAGCGACCTGGCAGATGACCCCCAGCTCCAGGAGGCCTTGCACTGCTTGCACTAGCTCCTGAGCTGACACAGGGTCCTGAGGAATCCGGGATCTGATGAATCTTGGAGGGGGATCGGCAGCAAACTCCAACTTGTAACCGGAGGACACTACCTCCTGAATCCACCGGTCTGAGACATGAAGCCTCCAGACGTGAGTGAAGTGCTGCAGCTGTCCCCCCACCCGGATGGGTGAGGGCACCCCATCATGCCTGAGGGGGCTTGGGAGAGGATTTAGCTTTGGGACCCCAGGAGGAGCCAGGACGTCCACGTCCTCTGCCTCTACCCCAGAAATCTTCCCGGGCCCCAGGGAAAGACACCCCCCTGTCTTGCACCACGGTAAGGGGAGAAGAAGGAACCCTGCCCCCGAAAGGGCCGAGATTGCCGCCTGCGCTGGGGTAACCTGCCTCCCTTAGCAAAAAGGTCCAGGCGGTCTCCAAACAGACGCAGTCCTTTAAAGGGAAACGGGAGAGTAGGGAGGAGGGTTAGAAGAAGGTTAAATAGAAAATAGTGTTGGATCTGTCTCAGAGTGTTTGAGGTTTATTCGGCCCTTCTTGGGCTCGAATTGGTAAAGGAAACGTTTTTTTTTTTTTCCATGCCTTTAGGATCCTGCTGAGCAACTCACTTGGTCCCCGGATGACAAGGTATGTCAGGGCGGGATTCTGTGGGGGGCCCCCAGGACCCTTGGGAAGAAAAAGAGCCTCAATACTAAACCAGAACCCCAGGCAACGAGGTACCCTCACCTATTGATCATGTAAGTTGACATTACCAGTTAATTGTTTCTAATTGTTTCCTTTCCCACAATACTGTTGCAATATGTACTATCTATGTTCAATTATTCTTGTACATACACATGTGCCACCCGTAGATACCACGGACTCTCACACTGAGGAAGTCACAGGCGAAACGCGTCTGCGAAGAAGTCCCAAACGAGTGCCACACATTCACTGAGGGAAAAATACCATTTTGTGAATACTCACCTGTAAAATGGGTATTATAAGTATGTCACACACCCCACTTCAGTCATTGATTATTACACTTGGGTATTACCTACCGCTAGGTGGCAGTGTTGCAGAGAATCTCCAAAAAAGCAACAGGCCCCTCCCGGTCTATACATACCTGGTACCTCCCAATAATCTCCCAGTATTAAAACAGCAGTAAGACAAGGTACCAGGAACAAACAAATGTAACCCTCAAACGTAAAGAACAAAACTTCACCATATAACGAGCCAGGATACCAAAAAGGGCGGGTGAAGTGGGGTGTGTGACATACTTATAATACCCATTTTACAGGTGAGTATTCACAAAATGGTATTATTCTAAGTATGTCACACACACCACTTCAGTCATTGATTATTACACTTGGGACATCCAACAGCAGTGTCCAGAAAAAAGGGCGGGTATCCAAACCAGGCAATAATGCAGAAAACTCAAACCACCGCAGCCTGCAGAACCTTGCGGCCAAAAACAGCATCCGCTGAGGCCCGCACATCAACCTTATAAAACTTAGAAAAAGTATGAACCGAAGACCAAGTCGCAGCCTTACAAACTTGTTCAACAGAAGCCTGGTGCTGAAAAGCCCAGGACGCTCCAACCGCGCGAGTAGAATGAGCAGTAACACGAAAAGGGGGGTCCTTCCCCTTGGCCGAATAGGCTCCAACAATCGCCTGACGAATCCATTTGCTAATGGAAGACTTAGCCGGAGCCAAACCCTTCCTAGGCCCACAGGGCACAACGAAAAAGGCATCAGTCTTACGAAAAGAAGACGTAGCACGTAGATAGTACCTGACACAACGTACAACATCCAAGCAGTGCAAAGCACTCTCCTTGACATTCTTAGGCTTAGGACACAAAGAAGGAAGAACAATGTCCTGGTTAAGATGAAAAGCAGAGACCACTTTAGGAAGAAAGTCTGACTTGAAGCGAAAAACCACTTTGTCCTGATGTTCCTCAAAATAAGGAGCCTGAATCGACAAGGCTGCCAACTCCGAAACACGCCGAACCGAAGTGATGGCCACCAGAAAGGCAACCTTCTGAGTCAAAGTGGACAGAGCAATATCCCGCAAAGGCTCAAAAGGAGGAGCCTGAAGAGCAGAGAGAACCAAATTCAAATCCCAAACAGGGAGCAACGGCTTCCTAGGAGGCCGCAGATGCGAAACCCCCTGGAAAAAAGTCTTGACCAAAGAATGGCTAGCAAAAGACCTCTGAAAAAAGATAGACAAAGCAGAAACCTGCCCCTTCAAAGTACTCAGCTGAAGACCGGAGTCCAGCCCTGATTGAAGAAATTCCAAAATCCTAGAAATAGAAAAGTCCCGGCAAGGCAAAGACCTAGCCTCACACCAATCAATATAAGATCTCCAAGACCTATAATAGATGGAAGAAGAAGATCTCTTCCTGGCACTAATAAGAGTCCGAATGACCGAATCCGAAAGACCCTCCTCCTTTAAGATGGAGGTTTCAGCAGCCAAGCCGTCAAAGCCAGCGTTTGTAAACTGGGGTAACACAGTTGGCCCTGAGTGAGAAGATCCGGCCGAAGAGGCAGATCGAACTGATCCACTGCCAGACGAACGATGTCTGCGAACCACACCCGCCTTGGCCACCTTGGAGCCACGAGAATGGCGGGAACTCCTTCCAGAACCAACTTTCGCAGCACCCTGCCTAGCATGGGAATCGGAGGAAACAGACAAAGAAACCCCAGGTCCCTCCAGCTCAGGGCCATGGCATCCACCGCCAGAGCCAGAGGATCCCGGGACAGTGACACGAATGTCGGAAGCTTGTGATTGTGACGAGAGGCAAACAGATCCACCTCCGGCGTCCCCCATCGGAGACAAAGCGACCAAAACATCTGGGGATGGAGAGACCATTCCCCCCGGCGGGACGCACACCGGCTCAGAAAGTCCGCCTCTGTGTTTTCCACTCCTGGAATGTAAACTGCCGAGATGCAAGGGACATGAGTCTCTGCCCAAACTAGAATCAGAGACACCTCCCTGTGGGCACCCAGACTGCGAGTCCCTCCTTGGTGATTGATGTAAGCAACCGCCGTCTGATTGTCCGATCGAACCTGAACCGGCAGGCCCTGTAAATGATGCGTCAAGCGAGACAGAACCAACCTGATGGCTCGCAACTCCAGAACATTGATGGGCAAGTGGGCCTCCTGAGGGTCCCACTGCCCCTGAAACTGAAGATCCTTCCAGAAACCTCCCCATCCTGACAAACTGGCATCCGTGGTGACAGTTTCCCAAAGCGGGGTCAGAAACGACCTGCCCTTCAGAAGGTTGTCCGAGGCCAACCACCACAGAAGGGACTGCCGAACCCGAGGGGACATCCGGAAGGACCGATCCAACGACCTCGGACGCCGGTCCCAAGACGCCAAAAGATGAAGCTGAAGCGTCCTCGTATGAAACTGCGCAAAGGGAACTGCCTCGAACGAGGCCACCATCAACCCCACCAGTCTCATCCCTAGCCGAATGGACGGGCGAGGATGGGAGAGAAGAAGCTGAGCCAATTCCTGAATCAACAGAACCTTGGCCTGAGGGAGAAACACTCTGTGCTGGCAGGAGTCCAACGACATCCCCAGAAAGGTCACCACCCTGGCCGGAACCAGAGAGGACTTGGGGTAATTGATCACCCAGCCGAACCTCTCCAGCATAGACACCACCATGCTGGTGTCCCCCTCTGCTTGACTGAAGGAAGGCGCCATGATGAGAAGATCGTCCAGGTAAGGCACAATGCGAATCCCCTGAGCTCTGAGCAGGGCCATCACCCCCGCCAACACCTTGGTGAACACTCTCGGAGCAGAGGTGAGGCCGAATGGAAGAGCCACAAACTGAAAATGCCGATCCTCCACCACAAAATGAAGGAACCTCTGATGAGCTGGGAAGATCGGAATGTGAAGGTACGCATCCTTGATGTCTATGGACGTCATAAAGTCCCCCTGCCGAAGCGAACCGATCGCAGACCGCAGGGTTTCCATGCGGAACTTCCGGGGACGAATAAATCTGTTGAGAAACTTCAAATCCAGAATCGGACGGAAGGACCCGTCCTTTTTGGGGACAGTGAAGAGATTGGAATAATACCCGCGCCCTACCTCCGAAGGAGGAACCGGGCAGATGACTGCTAATTCCAGAAGATTCCTTACCGCCGCCAGGAGCCCCTGTGCGGCCAAAGGATCCGAAGATACCCGAGACCTGAAGAACCTTGGAGGAGGACGGGACTCGAACTCCAACTTGTAACCGGCCGACACCACTTCCCGGATCCACCTGTCCGAGACCTCCTGGTCCTATACCCGGGAGAAGAGTCACAACCGTCCCCCCACCCGTACGGGTGAGGGCGCCCCCTCATTGCTGAGCGGGCTTGGCAGCTGGCTTGGGCTTGGCGCCCCAGACGTGAACGGGGCGGCCACGGCCTTTACCCCTATTCCAACTGGCGCCCCTGGAGGCCGAGAAGCCCGCACCCCTGCCGGCTCTGGCTCCCCGAAAGGACGGATTGAAGGGGGCCGTCCCCCGAAAGGAACGGCGAAATTTCTTGCGCTGAGGTAACTTACCTCCCTTGGCAACAGAATCCAGCCTCTCACCAAAAAGCCTCAAACCCAAAAAGGGAAGAGCCGTGAGCGATCTTTTAGAATTAAAATCAGCCGTCCACTGTCTCAACCACACACAACGACGGATAGCTACCAGCAGGGCAGTAGCCCTGCCACACATCAACATGGCATCCTCCTGAGCGGCCAGAATAAACGACAAGAAGGAATCACAGCGCTTAAGAGCGAGAGACTCATCACTGGTAGGCTCAAGATCCACACATAAGTCCCTGACAATAGACCTAACCGCCAATGTCAAAAGAGCCGAAGCACAAACAGGCCTCAACACCGAACCCGCACATACAAAACCATGGCGGGCCAGCTGATCAATCCGGCGATCCTCGCCGTCCCTGAGAGAAGTCGTGTCAGGAGAATGTACAACCGCCGTGTTGGACAGTCCCAAGACCGGAGTATCTACCTCAGGAGGGACAGACCAACGCTTCATCAAGTCCGCCGGAAAAGGATACTTTCTATCCCAGCTAGGCGGTACCCCGACGAGACGCGTAGGTTGCTCCCATTGCTTAAGTACAACCTCTTCAAAATGCTGTTGACTGGGAAACTCCAAGCGCTGCTTGGACACCCCAAAAAGCTGACCCTTAGGCCTAGGAGCAACTTCCGGAGGATCCAAATCCAAAACCTCAAACATTTGAGCCAGAATAGTAGACGTATCGGGAGGGGCCTTCAGCCTGGTCCCCCTCAGCACCCAGCAACTGCTGAACCTCGGAATCCTCTTCCTCAACGAGCTCACCCTCTTCAAGGGGACAATCTGACCAATCCAGGTCCCCAATAACTTCCTCATCTGAATCCGGCGGAGGCGGAGACAGATGCTTCCGCTTAGCTGGAGCCTTCTGAGCGACCACTGCGGAAAACATTTTCTCGAGGCTGGCCAAACGGGCGCATACCTCAGATTGCGAATCCCCACCCATGACAACGTCACACGGGGTCCGGAACAAGCGAGGGGGAGAGAGAGATGGCGCGGCCGATGAAGTGCTAGGCACCGGAGTGCTGGACTGCCGCTCAATGTTCCGCTGCGCACATGGAATCCATAAAATGACATCATCCCCCTGGAGCGGAGCCCCACAACCCCCACACACCTTGGATTGTCCCGAAGGACCGTTTCCGGTATCTTTGGCAGCCTCCATATGGTGAAATTTATGGTATTCGCAGAACCCAGGGATTTACGCAGTAAGCGACCCGGGATGCCCCTTTAAAATCTATATAATTCTTTAAAAATCCTGACCATGGGAATTTAGCATAAAAAATAACCCAATAAATGGAACAATGGCCTAGAAACAACCCCCACTAGCCAGGTATATAAGACCGGGAGAGCCCTGAAAGATGGGGGTCCCAGGATCAGAAAAACAAAACAAGAACAACAATCATTTCAGCACAACAGCACACATGTCAAAATACAGTGCTTATAAACAATAAGGCCGTCCCCCCCCCCCCTTAAACCACAAGCCCTAGGCTGCTGGATAAACAGTCACCCAAACAGCGGGATCGGGGCGAGGGGGAGGGGATGGGGGATAGAGAGAGAGAGAGAGAGAGAGAGAACAGCCAAAATACTAATACAGTTAAAATATGAGTGCAAAAAAATTATAATAATAAACGCGGCGGTGCTGCCGCAGGCCCAAATGTCAAGCAAAGAAAAATTGACAACGAGAGAAGGAGGGTACCTCAGATTTTCTACCAACCCGCGGGACCACTTCAGGCCGAAATGGCGGCCCCAGCCAATAAGAAACGCCAGCACCGTCCAGGAGAGGGGAGAAGAAAGGCGGGCCCATGGAAGCGCGGGAGCCGCGATAACCCCGCCCCTCCCCAAGCGCCAATCACGGAGCAGGCCGCGCAAGACGCGGACCCGCCCCCCACTGTGCTGCAGAGCCGCGGGCGCCGGAAAAAAGATGGCGCCCGCTTCCCCCATGACCGGACCGGTGGAGCAACCGCCCGGTCCCCCACGAGCCCCCGGAAGACACGCCGCAGCGAGCGCCGACCTCGGCGCTCCCCGTTCAGGCGGGCCCGCCCACCGAAACGAGCTGACAGGTGAACCGCGCCAACGGCGCACCATGACACCCAGGGAGTCACACAAACGACGGGCCGGTAGCAAACGCCCGGCCCGCCTGCAATAAAAGCAGAGGCCCAGCCAAGAATGAATTAAAGTATAGCAGCCCCTGCCACCCGTCCCAGCACACACTACACAACACACAGCCACACTAAAGGGCCAGAAGCTGGGAGGAAAGGGCATACCTTATGTGCAGAACTGACAGGCTCACTTGATGAGCCAGTACCTAACTGCTATGTAATTAGGGGCATCCCACGTCCGGATCACCACTCCGGAATCCCGTTATGCCCCATGATATGGGGTCGAACGGAGGAGCTAATCTCCTAGGCACTCAAGGTGCCATCTACCCTTGCCCAGCCTACAGCCCAAGCTGGGAGGCTGCCAGTTATACAGGGGGAGAAAACCAAAAGAAGCTGGGCAGAAATAGACCGTAAGGGGGGGGCCGGGGTGATACCCCGGCTACCTGCAAGCAGGAGACTTCTTTCTTCTGTCTTGTCGCCACCTTGCAGAGAATAACACTGGGAGATTATTGGGAGGTACCAGGTATGTATAGACCGGGAGGGGCCTGTTGCTTTTTTGGAGATTCTCTGCAACACTGCCACCTAGCGGTAGGTAATACCCAAGTGTAATAATCAATGACTGAAGTGGGGTGTGTGACATACTTAGAATAACAATCTTGCTACAAACTGTGGGAAAAATCACCCATCACCTTGCTACAAATTGAGGAACAACATCATCCGGATAATACTAGATACGGATGGGCAAGTAAAAAAGCCCCCCTTATCCCTAAACAGAGACTGAATATCATCACTATTATTATTATTATTTTTTTTCATGGACTATAAGCGAATGTGACTTAACAAATATAATTTTTTTTTTGTGTGTGTGAACACAGTAAACAGCAATTTCTGTAAAAGCCAACATTAGAAGTATATTGCTTGATTAACACTTTGTATACTGCACAAAATAATACTAACTATCAGAACCTGCCAGAGTTTAGTATTGAGGCTCTTTTTCTTCCCAAGGGTCCTGGGGGCCCCCCACAGAATCCCGCCCTGACCTTGTCATCCAGGGAGCAAGTGAGGTGCTCAGCAGGATCCTAAAGGCATGGAAAAAAAACCCTGTTTCCTTTAAAGTGGACCAACACCCAGGATTTTGACTATCCTGGGTATTGGTCCACTTCCCCGGGGCACCCCGATGTGAAACCCCCCAGAAAGCCCCCAAAACTTACCTCTCCCCGCCACGGACAAGCTGATTGACAGCGACGGACAAGCAGCTTGCCCGTCGGTGCCTCCCGCGCGTCACTCTTGACGTGTGCGCGCCCGCGCCGGCCATTCAGAGACGGCCGGCGCGGGCACGTCTAGAGGAGCGCGAGTGAGGTGGCGGCGGCGGAAGCAGCGGCTGGAGAGGTAAGGTTTTTCGGGGGTTTTGGGGGGTTTACACCCCGTCCCGCGGTGTGTGAGGTGATCGGCCCGGGAATCTTATAGATTCCCGGGCCAATCACCTCAGGGTGTTGGACCACTTTAAAGGGAAACCCATGGAGGGCCTTCTCTGCAGCATTGTCAGCAGCCCACTGGCACAGCCAAACCGAGCGGCGTATAGCCACCACGAGGGGAGAAGTTCTGGCACACATTCTGATGGTGTCATCCAAGGCAGAGAGGACAACATTTACAAAAACATCACAACTGGAGAGTGCATTAAACACCTCACAAGGCAAACCATCAGGGGCACTATCAAGCATTTTTCTGATAAGGGTTCTAGTGGCCACAGTAGTAATGGCAGAGGCACAGACTGGGCGCAGCGCCGTCCCCGCACATGCAAAGGCGTGGGATGCCAGCTGATCAATACGCCGGTCTTCGGCATCCCGCAGGGTAGGAGAATCAGGGGAATGCATGACAGAGGTGGAGAATCAGGGGAATGCATGACAGAGGTGTTAGATAGCCCTAGGATCGGGGCATCCACCTCGGGTGGGGGGGGGGGGATGACCAACATTTAACCACCTCAGCAGGAAAGGGATACTTCCTATCCCAACTCTTTGGAACCCCGGGAAGTTTACTGGGGCGCTCCCATTCCTTGAGCACAAGGTTATGGAAATGTGCCTGCTCTGGAAATTACAAACGTGATCTTGCTGTATGGAAAAGCTCCCCTCTTTGCCTGGGAGCCTCAACAGGGAGAGAGAGATGGACAGAACCTCAAAAATCTGGGTTAATAATCTGTCAGTGTCATCCGGGGCCCAGGGGTCAGAGCCAGAATCGTCATGACCCCTTGGTCTCTCATCAGATGAGCCTGAATCAGAAAAGAGCTCCCCTTCATCAGACGGGGTATAGCCACACAGATTCCAAAACTCCTCAGTTCCCATAAGGAAAACAGTAACATTAGGCGTCAAGTGCTGCTTCTTAGCAGAGACCTTACGCGCTAAGGACTTCGCAATAATCTGTTCAACAGTAGCCAGTCTAGAAGACACATCAGGCTGAGAATCCCCACTAGTATGCAACTCAGTAGGAGTGAGAGTTAAGCTTGGGGGAGTAGGTGAAGTGAAACGAGGTGCAGCCACTGGCAGGCCAGATTGCAATGCAAGCACCTGCTCAGCACAGGGTACACAGACCCGCGCCTTGTCAGCGTCAGCATGAGGCTGCCCACACGCTACAAACAGCCGGTCTTGTCCCAAAGGGACCCCGGTAACATTATCCTGGGATGCCTCCATATGGTGATTATAGCGGCGCTATACGCCGATAGGGAATAACGCTATATAGCAACCCTGGATGCTCCGCTAGGGACGTGGGAGTATAATTTTTTACAAAGCCTACACGTAATATACTAAAAACAGGGCCGGGATAAGCCAAGAAGGGTTCGTCCCGCCTGAAAGACATAAGCAGACAAGACCTTAAGTACATCGTAACACAAGTGAAGGAGATAAAGCCGCCCGCAAGAGCACTTGCGGACCGCTGCAGGTAGGAGTCCGTCGCGCATAGGCCAACCAAGTCAGAAAAGATGGCGTCGGTATACCTCGAGGGTATAGCAATAGGGCCAGCAATAACGATGACGTGGAAGGCGCCAAAGACGGGCCCCGCCCCCCCAAAGAGCGCAAAGCCAGAAAGGCCAACAGCGCCTGAGGTAATGCTGCCGCCAAGCACGGAACCAAGTCAGCGCACGGCGGCGGTAAATTTAAAAGCAATAAAGACAAGTCAGCGCGGCGGCTGACACAAGAATAAAGACATGTGAAACGTGAAAGCACAGACTGCATAACATACATATCTATGCACATACACCCCCCCCCCTCTTTCCCCCCCGAAGACTACAAGGAGGATGAGGGAGGACAGCGGCCACTTAAATAGGGCCCACCGATAGGCAGGGGCAGGGAGTGCGGGAGGGGCATCCCATAGAGGCTCACCATAAGCCTGAACCGCCTACCCTTTGGTGGGGGATTGCGGTGGAGCAGTGCTCCTAAGCACCAACGGCGGTGCTGCCTACCTTCACCCGACCAGCGCAGCCAAGGCTGGGAGGCATATTACTAGTGGAACGGGTGGGAATAGTCCTACAGGGCCGCAGGTTAATAACCCCGCTCACCTGCGAGTAGAGAGCCAATTTCTCGTCCTTCGCAGCCAGACTGCAGAGAAATTCTGGGGATTTGTGGGAGGTCCCCGGGTATTTGAGGGGCCGGGAGGAGCCTATTTTCGGTGTCTCTGCAGTCCAGCGCCATCTGGCGGAGTATATTCCAACTGTAAGTATTAGATTTGGAGCAGGACGTACTGTATACTAAGAATAAATCATTTAGAGCAGCCAGTCAACGATAACGGGAACCAATCAGGTGAGGAATCTTTTTTTAGTGCAGCCTGGTGGAGCAGATACATTATATAGATAGGATGACAGAGTGCCTTGATAAAAAGGGAAGGGGGGTGCACTGCTTTACAGTCCCACAGTTTTTTTTCATGTAGACATTGAGCTTACAGTGGTCACCCCCGAACAGACTGGTACCCCAAAATTAAGTTGATGTGCCAATGCTGAAGTATAGCTGTGTTTTTAACTCCCAAACAGCCCAGCCGTCTGTTCCTCTCCTATCAACTCACATATCGGTCTGATATTTTTAATAATACTTGACCTTCACCCTGAATAAGAGCCTATCTTATATGTTTTCCACACCCTGTACATACAGATTGCTCACATTAAAAATCATCTACTGCATGTTATGAGCCTTTAAACATCCAAGATGGCGGCTTATAGAACATCAGGCAGCCTGCAAACAGGAAGTGCCATCTGACTGTGCTGCTCTGCATTCTGGGATTGCTGACCTTTTCCTGACCGCAGCTCTGCTCTGTCTGAGCAAAGCACAGCTATTACCCGCCCCCTGTACTTTATTCCACTCTCCTCTCCTCAGTAAGTGTGACGCTTCTGAGTCAAGATGGCGGCACCCGTATCCTAAAGGCCTTAACAGAGTTGCAGCCCAGTGGGGGAAAGTTTAATAAATGAGTGACTAAAAACTTAAAATATATTAATTTTAGATGCTGGGGAATAGTTTAAGGGTTTGGGCTTTTCAATAAATCATGGTGAAGGTCCGGTTTAAAGTGGACTAAAATCTAGTTCTGGTCCTTCTCTCAGGGGCATGCCGGTTTGGGGTGCACTGCTGTATGGAACCATCCCCCCCTCCCCAAGAACGTCGAGCTAACTCACCTCTCCTCGAGCCCATGGTGCGGCATCGCTTCCTCCCTTTCGGCTTGTGTATCAAAATGATGTCTTAAAGGTGCTGAGCTGATTTAGTATTTTTTTTTATTTTTTCTTATGTTACAAAAGCAGTAGTTTTCACTTCCTGCAATCGGTCGTAAATGGCAACGTACATCAAGCATGTACACCAAGGAGACAGAAGTGATCCCTGTCCCGGAAGAACACTGTTGCTGGACATGTGTAAGGTTGAGTGAGCTCCCTCACCTCAGCAGCGGCCATAGCACCAGTGTTCTGTGTGTGCAGGGCTCACTTTTCTATTCTTGGTGTACGGTTGCCAATGGCAACAGATTGCAGGTAGAGAAAACTGCTTCCTTAAAACAGACATTTTTTAGAGAGACGGTAGGACAGTAGGAATAAAGATTTCTATATATAACAATTTGTTCAGAATTCTGAAAGATCCTTTAGAGCAGTCACTATAGTGTACAGTAAATTTTCATATTACAAATAGCTTCCCCTATAAAATAAATAATTTCCCCTACCCCAACACCCTTGGTTGAACTTGATGGACATATGTCTTTTTTCAACCGTATTAACTATGTAACTATGTAACAGTTCTTATGGCCGAACTGCCAAAGATTTAAGTGTAGGGCCTACGTAAAGCATCAGAACTGGCAATTCTGCACCACTTATAGGTTTTAAATGTTTAATAAGCCCCCGCCCCCACAAAACAAACCTTGCAGACTTCCTTGTAGTGATCCAGGTGACAGCCCATAAGAAACGACGTGGGCGCCATGATGAAGTCCAGCATGTGCCGAGACAGGATGGGCACAAAGGTGTGCTGCCACTTGATGGGGTGGAGGAAGACCATGAAACACTCGGCGAGGAGGGTAAGCAGGGCCCAGTCCGCGGAAAAGAAGACGATTTTTCGCTCGGTCAGGATGCAGGCCATGATCTGGAGAGGAAATGATCAGAAAAATGATCATCATCAAATTAATCATCATCAGAAAAATGATCATCAGAAAAATGATCATCAGGAAATCGTCAGACAGGAAATGATCAGAAAAATGATCATCATCAAATTAATCATCATCAGAAAAATGATCATCAGGAAATGATCTGGAGAGGAAATCGTCAGACAGGAAATGATCAGAAAAGACTCTATACACCCATTTGTATTGGCATTTGATAACCTGGATAAAAAAGCATGTATCCCGAAAAAGGATTTACATGGCACATACAGACCGAGAACAGGCAATACCCATTATTCTTAGTGAGTAGGCACTTTTTCGGTCTCATTTAGCCTAAAAAAATGGCACTATAGTCTAGTTATCACTTCCCCATTTACGAGTATGGCAGCCAATCATGTGAATTGCCAGCAAACATTTAGGTTTTGATGTGTAAGCCCACTCTGCAATCCTGATTGGTCACTAGCAGTCACGTACTGCAGAATATGTTGGTGCTATATAAATAAATACTATGGTTATTATTAAAGCGGACCATCACCCTGATTAAGAGCCTATCTTATATGTCTCCCCCACCCTGTATATACAGAGTAGGTTTCCTTCTTTGAGGGAGCTTACCATCCTTGACCAAAAGGTCCAGCCGCTCCCCGAACGGCCGACCCCCCACAAAGGGTACATTTATGAGGGAATTTTTGGCGGCCGCATCGGCCAACCAATGCTTCAACCACAGCGAACGGCGTAATGCTACAAGCAAAGCCGAAGTCTTGGCACCTAGCCTGACTACATCATCCATGGCAGTAACAACAAAGCCGATGAAATCCAAACAAAACGGCGGCTCATGCATTTGCAGGCCACCTGCAAACAAGAAGTACTGCTGGGTTTCCTGTTACTGCGCCATGTCAGTATGTCAGTTGAATCCAGGCAGCAGCATGGCAGAGATGCTGGGAGAGGAAGCTCCAAAATGGCCGCTACCTTTCTTTTCCAACTGTGTCAGGCTGTTGGTCTGGTTTAAGTTCTTTACAGTGGCAGTTTCCTGGATAAACTTACCTGTAGCACCAGTTTAGGGGTAAAGCAGAGAAAAGGAAGGTGAAGATCCAGGTCGATGACGGGGCTCTCAGGATCCTCCCGGGAAGGGAAAAAGATCTGAAGGGGCTTCATGTTAAATACCTAGAGGGAAAAGTACAAAAATACATTCACAGCAATCTATTTCCAAGCATTTAATGTAGCACTATCGCAAAATTGTGTAATATTAAGAATCCATATAAACAAGCCGGCTAATGAGAGGAGGGGCCCCTTATACACCTAAAATAAATAAAACTCCCGCCAAGCTTGTGGTTTATTCTCACATGGTACGAATGAAATCCAGGGGTGACAGGTTTAGTCTGGTTAACCAAAAATCAAGTGCGAAGACGAAAGTGAGCGGGGTTCACAGTATGGCTGCCTGTGTCTACCCAAAGCACAGTGCGTGCAGTACTGAAAATATAAAGGGTATGCTATACCAGATGAACACCCAACAACCAAATATGATGCAAAGGTGTCTATTTAATATGTACATACAATTATATACAATATATAACAATGGTTACAAAAGCCGACTGAACATAAAACATCAGATAAATAGCATGGAATAGAATATAGATCTAAGTTAATGGGGATTATGACATATACAGGAAGGGAGTAACCCAGTACAGTTATGTATAAGGCACGCAGGCTAGCAATATACAAATAGGAGGTACATATCAGATCCCCAATACAACTAAATAGACACTGTAGCAAACATATGCACCAAGTATAGAACAAAAAGTATACCTTGTAGGATAACAGACAAAACCCTCAACATTTCGGTTGAGTAACCTTCATCGGGAAGGAGAACTCTCCCTCCAGATGAAGGTTACTCAACCGAAACGTTGATGGTTTCGTCTGTCACCCTACAAGGTATACTGGCACGGGTACGCTCTCTGTTAGAGGGTAGCGGGGGGGGGGGGGATGATGCGGCTGTCAGCGCGCCACTGGTCTTAGACTAAGCTTAGACGATGTGACGTCAGCGGCTCCAAGCGCGCTGATTGGACGAGCGGCCGCATATGCGCCATAAGATTCCCAGTCTTATGGCACATATGTGGCCGCTCGTCCAATCAGCGCGCTTGGAGCCGCTGACGTCACATCGTCTAAGCTGAGTCCTCTTCGGCGATATGGGGAGTTTCATGCAGCGGGACACCTCCGATCGGGGGGCCCCAAGGGAAAAGACCAAAACTCAGGATAGTCAAAATCCTGGCTCTTGGTCAACTTTAAGTGACCCCCGCTCCCACCATCCAGCATATTTATATGGATTTTTATCATTGAGCCATTTTTTGCTGTAGTGCTAATTTAATTTATTTAACTTTTTTCTCATAACGCATGAATTAGAGGCACTGACAACCCGGAGCTTACAGGGTTACTTGTTGGTCATAGTGGTAAACTCAACTCAAACTTTGCTTACCAGATGGAGGGGTCCCGGGGGTGGACTTGGTATAAGAGACAGCTTGGCTGCGAGCTCCTTAATGCGATCATCCAGGTCTGGCTCTCTGCAGGATTTTAGCTGCACCAGGAAGCTGCAAACCAAAATTGCGTATTAAAATACATCTGCGCGCTTTGTTTTTCTGGCAGCAAAGCAATGCAATGGAAAAGGCGTGAAAAAAATACAAATAAAAAACCTTTCCATGTTGGACACGATCGATTAACATATATTTGGTTATCGAAAAGTTGACAAGCTTACTCAATGATATCAAGCTAAAGTGTTGGAGGCCTGGATCAAATACCTTATACACTCTAGGCCGGCGGTTGCTCCTCTTAAAAGGGTTCATTTAAAAAAATATACGTCTTCCCCTACAATGCCGCCCCATTTAGCATCTTACCATGACAAGCAGTCCTTCAGGGCAGTATAGTAGGGATAACGGGATATAACACAAAGAGCAAAGGGCACATAAGCATCAAAAGTCTTTGATTGGCTGGCAGAGGAGTCCCAGTAAGCCTGACCATTGGACAATCCTAGTGTATCCTGTAGAAAAAATAAAAAATAAAGGTTATTAAATCTTTTGTGCGGGTGGGAAGGAGTCTTCACCGTGCTCATCCAAACTCGGCGAAGGGGAAAACTCTGGGCACAAATATTAATGAGGTGACCAAAATAATACAATTCTGTGAGTACTCACCTGTAGAATTGTTTTTGACGGTGTTCTGTTCAGGTCGCTTCATTTCTTACATGTGGTAATCCGCCACAAGGTGGCGCAGTGGCTGCAAGATGAAAATCGTAGCTCCTCCCGGCTCCATATAAGGCAGCTGTCTCCCAAAAATCCCCAGTGGTTCAAAAGCAGTAAAACAGAGACATGCCGGGAGGCCAGGAAACCATGTTATTTCACATAGTTTCAGAGTGTACTCTCTCAAGAGAAAAAAACTAAAGCCAAATAAAACGGAAATCACCATAACAGGCAAACCGAGATAACAGAACAAGGGTGGGATGGAGCGACCTGAACAGGACACCGTCAAAAACAATTCTACAGGTGAGTACTCACAGAATTGTATTTTTCCCTGTGTCCTGTTCAGGTCGCTCCATTTCTGACATGTGTGACATCCAAAAGCAGTGTCCAAAAGAAGGGTGGGATCCCCAGAGAGCAACAGCATGTAGTTCATGACACTACCGCCTGAACCACCTTACGGCCAAAGACAGCATCAGCTGAGGCCCTAACATCAACCTTGTAAAACTTTGAAAAGGTATGAACAGAAGACCAAGTAGCGGCCTTGCAAACTTGTCCAACAGAAGCCTGGTGCTGAAAAGCACAAGAGGCACCAATAGCACGAGTGGAATGAGCAGTAAGGCGGAATGGAGGATTCTTCCCCTTAGCAGAGTAGGCCTGAATCACAGCCTGACGGATCCATTTGCTGATAGTAGATTTAGCAGGAGCCAAACCCTTCCTAGGACCAGAAGGGACCACAAAAAGAGCATCAGATTTTCTGAATGGTGCAGTAGCCACCAGATAGTACTTCAGACACCTAACCACATCCAAGGAATGCAAGACCCTCTCCTTAGCATTACTAGGATTAGGGCACAAGGAAGGAAGAACAATGTCCTGATTTAAATGAAAGGCAGACACGACCTTAGGCAGAAAATCTGGCTTGAAGCGAAACACCACCTTGTCCTGGTGTCTCTCAAAGTAGGGGGGCTGAATAGACAGAGCCGCCAACTCAGACACACGCCTAACAGAGGTGATAGCCACCAGAAAGACAACCTTGAGAGTAAGAATGGCCAGTGCAGCCTCCTGCACAGGCTCAAAGGGAGCATCCTGCAAGGCAGACAAGACCAAGTTCAAATCCCAAACAGGCAACATAGGCTTACGTGGGGGACGCACATGAGTAACCCCCTGGAAAAAAGTCTTGAACAAAGGATGAAGAGCGAAGGACCTCTGGAAGAAAACCGCCAAGGCGGAAACATGCCCCTTCAGAGTACTGAGCTGAAAACCCATATCCAGACCATGTTGAAGGAACTCCAGTATCTGAGGGATGGAGAACACCCGACAGGGGAAGGCCCTAGCCTCACACCAGTCAATGTAGGTCCGCCAGGTCCTGTAGTAGTTCTTCCTAGTTCTGACCAGAGTCTGAACAACCGCATCAGACAGACCCTTTTCTTTTAGGATGGAGGTTTCAGCAGCAATGCCGTCAAAGCCAGCTTTTGTAAATTGGGGTAACAGAGCCGACCTTGAGTGAGAAGATCCAGAACAAGAGGCAGAGGGTACTGCTCGACCGCCAGCTGCACGACGTCTGCGAACCACACCTGTCTCAGCCACCTGGGGGCCACCAGAATAGCTGGCACCCTTTCCTGAATCAGCTTGCTCAGAACTTTGCCCAGAAGGGGAAACGGAGGGAAGAGGTACAGGAGACCGAACCCCTGCCAAGACAGAGACATAGCATCCACCGCCAGAGCCAGAGGATCCAGGGACAGCGAGACAAATGCTGGAAGCTTGTGATTGTGGCGAGAGGCGAACAGATCCACATCCGGCATCCCCCACATGTGACAGAGGGATAGGAAGACCTCGCTGTTGAGGGACCATTCTCGCCGGCGAGAGGCCCCCCTGCTCAGGTAATCCGCTTCCAGGTTCTCTGCTCCCGGGAATGTAAACCGCAGAGATGCATGGGACATTGTCCTCGGCCCGAGTCCCTCCCTGATGATTGATGTAAGCGACCGCAGTCCAGTTGTCGGAGCGAACCTGAACTGGCAGGCCCTGGAGGTGAGACGTCAGGTGCGCCAGCACCAACCGAACCGCCCTCAGCTCCAGAACATTGATGAGGGCGTGGGCTTCCTGAGGGCCCCACAGCCCCTGGAATTGGTGGGCTCTCCAGTAGCCCCCCCAACCTGACAGACTGGAATCCGTAGTGACCGTCTCCCAACACGGTGTCAGAAATGACCTGCCCCCCAGAAGCTTCCTCGAGTCCAGCCACCACAGGAGGGACCGCCAGACCAGAGGAGACAGAACAAAAGCCTGATCCAGAGACAGGGGACACTTGTCCCAGGCTGAAAGAAGATGGAGCTAAAGAGGCCTCATGTGAAATTGTGCGTAGGGAACTGCCTCGAAGAAGGCCACCATCTGTCCCACCAGTTGCATCCCTTGCCGGTGGATGGATGAGGGCTGGACAGCAAGAAATGAATCAGAGCTTGAAGAGAGTCCACCTTCTGCTGAGGGAGGAAAATCCTGGCCTGAATGGTATCCAGAGTCATACCCAGGAAGGCGATCACCCGGGACGGGGAGAGTGAGGATTTGGGGTAATTGATCACCCACCCGTACATCTCCAGGGTCGCCACCACCGTCCTGGTGTCCAATTCTGCCTGTTGGAGTGAAGGGGACGTAATGAGGAGGTCATCCAGATAAGGAAGAATGCGAATACCCCGGGCTCTGAGAAGGGCCATCACGCCTGCCAACACCTTGGTGAACACTCTGGGGGCAGAGGTGAGACCAAAGGGAAGTGCCACAAATTGGTAGTGTTGTTACTCTACCGCAAACCTGAGAAACGGCTGGTGCCCTGGCATAACCGGCACATGAAGGTAAGCATCCTTGTTGTCTATTGAAGTCATAAAGTCCCCCGGGGGTGGGGGAGCACAGAGTTTCCATACGAAAAAGTCTGGTCCTGATGAACTTGTTGAGAAGTTTGAGGTCCAGGATGGGTCTGATGGAACCATCCTTTTTGGGCACTGTAAAGAGATTGGAATAGTAACACTGACCTCTCTCTCCCAAGGGGGCCTGACAGACGACCCCCATGGCCACAAGGTTTTGTACCGCCAGAAGCAGACCCTGAGCTGCCCGAGGGTCCGTAGGAACCCGTGACCTGAGGAATCTGGGAGGAGGCCGGTCCGCGAACTCCAGCTTGTATCCGGAGGAGACAACCTCCAGAATCCAATTGTCTGAGACTTGTTGAGCCCAGACCTGAGCGAAGAGCCGCAGCCGTCCCCCCACCAGCAAGGGTGAGGGCGCCCCCTCATTGCTGAGCGGGCTTGGCAGTGGATTTGGGTTTGGCACCCCAGGAGGATCCGGGCCAGGCACGGCCTCTGCCCTTGCCCCAGAAATCTCCCCTTTGCCCCGCAAAGGATACCCCCCTGCCTGACCTAGGCCCACGAAAGGAGGGAGTGAAGGACCCTGATCCCTCTTATTAATTCATAAGTCCCTCCTTTTTCACCATGCAATAACTACACAATAAATGTTAAAGATTAGCAGCAGGTGAATCACACAAAGTCTACTCTCACTAGACAGGGTGTAAGAAAGTACTAATAATTTATACATTTTAGTAGACATGTGAACCATAAAGTACAAAATAAATTATTCAAAAAAAACCTAAAGTGCAACTAATAATACTTATGCTCAAATTTGCCTCTTCATCCCATTCCCCTTTTCTGCCCTACCCCCTCCCCCTTTCCTTCCTTACATTATGCAGAACCTCATAGAAACTGATTAGTTCTTTAAGTTGTAGGATGTATATTGTACATTATGATGATTTTGATTGAAGTAACTCACAGGAGGATCAATTTATTGTATTATTGTATGTATGTCTGTTGGTGTAATGGGACCTGGGTGGGGCGCCCTGTGTGTTCGCCGGCCTCGCTCCGCGCTAATTGGGGGCCGACGGGTAGTACGCTTGTACTCCCCACGGCCAGTTACATCCTTGCTCGGTTTCACAGCCAGCGTCGGCTGACGCTGGTGTAGGGGCTGGGGCCACTGACGCACTTCCGGCCGGGGTGTGTTGGTGGGCCTTGGCGGCCTGTGACTGGCTGCGGCCGCCGGCACACTTCCGGCCGGGGTGCGCGCGGCGGCGCGGCCACGAGCAGATCCCATTGGCGTGGGAGCGGGGCTGGTGAGTATATAGGGGAGCCGGCCAGGATAGGCCCATACTTTTTGTGCCCATGAAGTAACGGGTCCCCGACCGTTACGAACGCGTAGGCTAGGGGCAGGGGGACAGATCGATATGCTGGCCAAGTATATGGGTAATGTACTGATTGTATACACATGTGATATGGTTTTGGATTGTTTTGCTTTTTCCGCTCTCGGCGGTCCTCACTAGATAATTATAGGTTTAAACACTTAGCACTTTAATGTTAGATATTTGATAAATGCACTAGCTATGGGGGTTGTGATATAGAGTGTATATCAGTGGATATAAGACATATGAAAAGAGCCGGCGTTTTGTGCCCCCTGGTGGTCATTGTTGTGACCTTTTTAGGATGCTTTTAAATGTTTGTATTTTGATCCATGATTCACGATTGAAAATAAATAGGTGATTTTGTACTTTCAATTTGGGTGGTGCTGTTGTTTTGGCGGGTTTGAGGGGAATGTGGGATCCCCTCCTAGGGTAAAATACGTATGCTCAAATTTAAGGTCACAAAGCTGTGTAACAATTCTATTCATATGATAAATATAAACGTCTCTTTAGTGCAAATATCACTTAAACAAGGAGGAAGCTGAGGAAAGAAATAAATGGACAAACCAGAATAGGGGGGAGCTAATAAAGCAATGCCCATGGAAAAGAGGAGGGATAAACAAAACGATCAAACCAATACATGTTTCACGATCTTATGAGTGAAATCTAAATACCGTCCATGAATATTCTAAGTTGGGGTCCAGGTTGGCAGGAATGCTACCCAAACAACAACAACCACAACCATCCGGCCTAATGACTGAAGCCACATAAGCAAGAGGACAGCCGGGGCAGAGGCAAATACCTGTATGGATCTGGAGAACTGAGCCACCACGCCGTGCGTCCTGTTCCCCAACACGTCAGTGAACACCAGGAAATGGAAATGGTCCTCACTGGGTCCAGATGTCACAGGTAACCCCCCTGCAGATAGGATCATAGGGTATCAATGTAAGGCAATGTTCAAACATAAATGGCACACCAAACCCCTTTATAACCATTAATATCACAATAATATATAACGATTATTACTACTATTGTTTATTTATTTCAAATATATATTCTAAGTATGTCACACACCCCGCTTCAAGATAATCATTACATGTGGGTAGTATGGTCTGAAGAGGGCGATTTGCAGAGATGATTGGAGGAAAGAAAGCCCCTCCCAGTCCATAAATACCTGGGACCTCCCACTCATTACCCAGTTTTTCATCTCTGCAGACGGCGAGCAAGTCAGAAGATGATGTCTCCTCCTTGCACAGGGGGATTTCAGGTAGCCGGGTTTATTCCCGGCCCGCTTTTCTCTCTCTTTCCACCCGGTTATGTTTTTTATAAGTCCCAATACACATGCCTCCCAGTCTAGGCTGTATCCCGGGTGAGGGTAGAATGGCACTTTTAGTGCTCTGGAGCCACGCTCCACCGTGAGACCCTGTACCAGAGGGTAGGCGGTTATCCGGGCTGGTGACCCCGGTTTGGGATGCCCTGTCCCTTGGCCCCCCTTTCCTGATGCCCTTCTCCTGTGGTGGTGGGGATAAAATGTCGGGGGCCACCTTTTTTACCTCAGAGTTAGGATTTATTTATTGTGCATTGTTTCACTTTAACAGCGGCGCTTGCTGCTACTGGCGCCAGAGCTGAGGAGAACTTTTCTCCTCAGAAGTTGTAGTTGGGGGGTGGGGCCGGCTGTTGGCGCTGGCTTGTCCCCCTGGCTTTACTGTTTTTTGTTGCGGTGACTACCGCAATGGCCGCGGCGCGGTTATTTGCGCTGGCGGTTCCATTAATCTTGTGAGGGGAGATCTCCCCTCACGCGCTGGCCACAGTGGGCGGGGCCGGGCGATTGCGCGTCGCCGCGGCCCGCACCCATTACATCCCTGGGGTCTTTGTGGTTACCGGCGCCGCGGCTGCTGTTCTTGCCATGGCGCCGGTATATGTGTGCGCTATAGTGTTTTTCTGAGATAATTTACCTCACACATTTTGCCATTAGGGGCGCAGACCCACTGCGGAGCCCGCTTTCCGCTCTGTAAGGGGGCGGAGCTACGCATATCGCGCGCTCAGCGCTGGCCACGCCCACAGGCTCCTCTCTGCCTCTGTGAGCTGCGTGTGTGGTGGACGCCATTTACCTCACGCAGGAAGGCACAGTGAGTGGCCCTATGGGCCCCCTATATTTCTATATATATATATATATATATTTTTTTTTTTTTTTTATTTTTTTTATTTATTTATATGTAACCCTTTATATCCGGCAGTCTTTCAGGTAGAACGCCTTAGGTTTTAAGGGGTCTTCTTCCGGTCCTTGGGTCCCTGGGTTAAATTCCATGTTAAAATCCTCCCACTTGGGACAATTATAAGGGCATCCCGGGTTGCTTACTAGCGTAATTCCCTCGGTCATTGCGACTACATATAAGTTCACCGTATGGAGGCATCCCCAGATACCGGGCTCCCCTCGGGGCAATCCCGGAAGTCCATGGGCTGTGGGGTATCCCTAACAGGGGATGACGTATTTCTATGTATACTAAGTGCACAGCAGACTATTACACGGCAGTCAGAACCCCAGACGTCTGGGTCAGCACCGCCGGCGTCATCCCCTTCCCACCCCGTCTTGGCCCGTGTCCCGTGTGACGTTGTCACGGGTGGGCAGTCGCAATCTGATGTGTGTGCTAGATTGACTAATATTGAAAAATGTATTTCTTCTGCGGTTGCCAAGAAGGCTCCAGCTAAGAGAAAGCATTTGTCACCGGTCCCACCGACATTTGAATATGACGATGAGGATCGCCTGGATTGGTCAGATTACTCCCCTCTGGAGGAAGGGGAGCTATTTGACGAATCGGATTATTCGGACGACCAGCTATTCGTTGGCGCGGACTCTGAGAAGGGGTCAGGGAGTTCTTTGGATACTCCTAATGTCCTTGCTCAGATGTTTGAGGTTCTGGCTATTTCTCCTCCAGAGGTTGCTCCTCATCAACAAGGGGAGTTTTATGAGGAATCCAAGCCGCGCTTGGAATTCCCTAATAAAAGGCATTTTGATAAGATTATTTCTAAGGAATGGGAGAGGCCGGCTCAGCTCCCAGGCATTCTTCAGAGTTGGGATAAAAGATATCCTTTCCCTTCGGACACGGTTAAACGCTGGACGTCCCCCCCCCCCCCCTGAGGTGGATGCACCAATTCTGGGGTTATCCAAGTCAGCCGTTTTTGAATAACCCCGATTGCTCTTCTCTTAAAAATGGAGGGGATAAACGAATTGGCCAGATAGCTTGTCATGGTTTCGCCAGTATTGGGGCAGCCATACGGCCCTTTTTGCGCTTCATCTCTGCTGGTGGTGGCTACCAGGTCGGTGGTCAGAGACTTGTTGTCATCTTCCGGTTTGCAACCGGACAGTGACGAATTTCTGGGACTTAAACGTTGTGAGTTATTCTTGTCTTTCATGTTAGCCGCCTTGGAGAGCTTCTGCTCTGATGGTGACTATAAGGCGTTTAGTTTGGTTGCGCCAGTGGGCGGCCGACTTTGGGCCAAAAAAGTCGCTGACGTCTCTCCCATTCGTGGGGCTATGGCTTTTTGGAGAAAAATTGGATTCAGTAGCTAAGGGGGGTAAGTTACCTCAACGCAAGAAGCAACGACGTCCCTTTCGCGGGGCGGCTTCTTTCAATCATTCCTTTCGCGCATCCAGAGCAGGAAGAGGTTTCGCCTTCCCTTCCACTAGAGGAGATTCCTGGAATAGGGGCAGAGGACGTGCCCGCTCAGGATACAACTGGGGTTCGTAACCCAAAACCTGCGAACAAGCCTGCTCAGCAATGAGGGGGCGCCCTCACCCGTGCGGGTGGGGGGACAGCTGCGACACTTCTCTCTGATCTGGATTCGGGAGGTTTCGGACAAACGGATCCGGGAAGTCGTGTCTTCCGGCTACAAGTTGGAGTTCGAGTCCCATCCTCCTCCGCTTTTCTTCAGGTCTAGAGTGCCCCCGGACGCACCTGGCGCACAGGGGCTTCGGGAGGCGCTTTTCAAGTCTTCTGGAGATAGAGGTCATCTCGCCAGTGCCCCTATCAGATCAGGGTCGGGGATTTTACTCAAATCTGTTCACGGTCCCCAAAAAGGATGGCTCTATCCGGCCCATCCTGGATCTGAAGATCCTCAACAGGTTTATCAGGCTGCGAAAATTTCGCATGGAATCGCGTCGTTCAGCTATCCGCGCTCTCCGTCAGGGGGACTTAATGACGTCCATAGACGTCAAGGACGCTTTCCTCCATGTTCCAATTTTTTCCCACGCACCAGAGATTCCTCAGGTTTGTGGTGGAAGATCGGCACTTTCAGTTTGTAGCTCTTCCTTTTGGTCTCACCACAGCTTCAAGGGTTTTTCACCAAGGTGCTCGCTGGGGTGATGGCTCTTCTTAGAGCGCAGGGAATTCGCATAGTGCCATATCTGGACGATCTCCTCATCATGGCATCATCATTCAGCCAAGCGGAATTGGACACCAGGACGGTAATATCCACTCTGGAGAGGTTCTGCTGGGTGATCAACTATCCCAAGTCCTCCTTTTACCCGTCCAGGATAGTATCCTTTCTGGGAATGTCTCTGGATACAGATCAGGCCAGAGTGTTCCTTCTTCAATCCAAGGTTCTTTTGATTCAGGAATTGATTCGGTCGCTCATGTCCATTCCTTGTCCGACCATTCGACTAGGAATGAGACTGGTGGGGTTGATGGTGGCCTCCTTCGAGGCAGTCCCCTTTGCCCAGTTTCACACGAGGACGCTACAACTCCATCTATTGTCTGTCTGGGACAGATCTCCTCTGTCGCTGGATCAATTCTTTCTGATGTCTCCCCGGGCTCGCCGACCACTCAGGTGGTGGCTGAACTCAACCAATCTGTTGAAGGGCAGGTCTTTTCAGACTCCACGTTGGGAGGTGGTCACCACGGATGCCAGCCTCTCAGGATGGGGGGGCTTCTGGAATGATCTGCAATTTCAGGGGTTGTGGGGACCCCTGGAAGCCCACGAGCCTATCAACATTCTGGAATTGAGAGCCATCAGAATGGTTCTTTTTCGTCTGACTCATCTCCTGCAGGGCTTGCCGGTCCAGGTTCGGTCGGACAATCGGACGGCGGTTGCCTACATCAATCACCAGGGAGGGACTCGCAGCAGGAGTGCCCTCAGGGAAGTGTCATTGATTCTGGACTGGGCGGAGAGCCACGTCCCGTGCATCTCGGCAGTTCACATTCCGGGAGTAGAGAACTCGGAGGCGGACTCTCTGAGTAGGTGGTCAGCCCGCAAGGGGGAGTGGCCTCTCAGTCCCAAGGTGTTTCGTTCAATTTGTCTCAGGTGGGGTTCACCGATGGTGGACCTCTTTGCCTTCCGTCACAATCACAAACTTCTGCCATCTGTGTCTCTGGCGAAGGATCCGCTAGCCTTCGCGACGGACGCCGTGTCCCTGAACTGGAGGGATCTGGGGTTTCTGTATCTGTTCCCTCCGTTTCCCATGGTAGCCAGAGTAGTGCGCAAGCTGGCTCTGGAAGGAGCGTCAGCAATTCTGGCGGCTCCAAGGTGGCCAAGACAGGTTTGGTTCGCAGACGTGGTAAGGTTAGCAGAAGATCAGTTCGTTCTGCCCCTGCTGCCGGATCTGCACACACAGGGTCATCTACGTTGCCCCAATTTACCAACGCTGGCTTTGACGGCGTGGCTGCTAAAACCTCCATCTTGAAGGAGGAAGGTCTTTCTGATGCGGTTATTCACTCTTATTAGCGCTAGGAAGAGGTTTTTTTCTTCCGTTTACTATAGGACTTGGAGGTCTTATATTGATTGGTGTGAGACTAGGGCTTTCCCTTGCAGGGAATTCTCGATTTCTAGAATCCTGGAGTTCCTGCAACATGGTTTGGATCTAGGGCTCCAACTTAATACTCTGAAGGGGCAGGTGTCTGCCCTGGCGGTGTTTTTCCAAATATCTTTTGCGCTTCATCCGCTGGTTAAGACCTTTTTCCAGGGGGTTACGCACGTGCGGCCCCCTAGGAAGGCTCTGATTCCGGTTTGGGATTTGAATTTGGTTCTTTCTGCTCTTCAGGGTCCTCCCTTTGAGCCCTTGCATGATATTGCCTTGTCTTCCCTTACTCAGAAGGTGGCCTTTTTGGTAGCTATCACTTCTGTTCGCCGTGTTTCTAAGTTGGCGGCTCTGTCCATTCAGGTCCCGTATTTTGAAAGACATCAGGACAAGGTGGTTTTCCGTTTTAACCCGGATTTCCTTCCTAAGGTGGTTTCTGCCTTTTCACTTAAACCAAGACATTGTTTTGCCCTCTCTGTGTCCTAATCCCAGTAACGAAAAGGAGAGGGTCCTGCATTCCCTGGATGTGGTTCGAGTTGTGAAGTACTATTTGGTGGTAACGTCTGCCTTTCGTAAGACTGATGCCTTCTTTGTGGTACCCTCTGGGCCCAAGAAAGGTTTTGGCGCCCGCTAAGTCTTCCATCAGTAAGTGGATTCGTCAGGCCATTGTCGGGGCCTTTTCTGCTAAGGGGAGAAATCCTCCCCTTCGTGTTACAGCTCATTCTACTCATGCGGTTGGGGCTTCCTGGGCTTTTCAGCACCAGGCCTCTGTTGAGCAAGTTTGCAAGGCCGCTACCTGGTCTTCTGTTCACACTTTTTCAAAGTTTTTACAAGGGTGATGTTTGGGCCTCAGCGGATGCTGTTTTTGGCCGCAAAGTTCTGCAGGCTGCAGTAGTTTAAGTTGTGCTTTATGCCTTGTTTTGGATCCCCACCCTTTATGGACACTGCTTTTGGATGTCCCACATGTAATGATTATCTTGAAGCGGGGTGTGTGACATACTTAGAATAATACCATTTTGTGAATACTCACCTTGTAAAATGGGTATTATAAGTATGTCACACACCCCGCTTCAACCCGCCCTTTTGTATTCTGGATCCATCGTTTTGTGAACCTTGCGTTGTTATGACTAATATTTGGCTCTTCCTGGTCCCTTACCTTACTGCTTTCTTTATACTGGGTAATGAGTGGGAGGTCCCAGGTATTTATGGACTGGGAGGGGCTTTCTTTCCTCCAATCATCTCTGCAAATCGCCCTCTTCAGACCATACTACCCACATGTAATGATTATCTTGAAGCGGGGTGTGTGACATACTTATAATACCCATTTTACAAGGTGAGTATTCACAAAATGGTATTTTTATTGGTGTATAAGTCATTTCAAGAGAAACATAAGCCAGGAAATGGAAATGGTCCTCACTGGGTCCAGGTGTCACAGGTAACCCCCCGCAGATAGGGTCATGGGGTATAAATGTAAGGCAATGCTCATACATAATTTACACACAGATCCATATTTAACCATTAATATCACAAGAATATATAACGATTATTACTACTATTGTTTATTTATTTCAAATATATTTTATTGGTGTATAAAAGTCATTTAATCCGGACCTTCAGCATCATTTAATGAAAAGTCCAAACCATTAAAAAACTATTCCCCAGCATCTAAAATTAATATATTTTAAGTTTTTTAGTCACTTACTTATTATTCTTTCCCCGGCAGGGCTGCAACTCTGTTCAGGACTCTGAGTCTTGACTCAGAAGCATCAGAAGCAGGGTAAAGTACAGGGGGCGAGGATATAGCTGTGCTTTGCATAGACAGAGCAGAGCTGGGGTCAGGGAAATAACAGGAATCCCAGAATGCAGAGCGACACAGTCAGAAGACACTTCCTGCTTGCAGGCTGCCTGATGCTCCATGAGCCGCCATCTTGGATGTTTAAAGGCTTATAACATGCAGTAGATGCAGGTAGGATGATTTTAAATGTGGTCAATCTGTATGTATGGGTGGGGGGCATATAAGATAGGCTCTTATTTAGGGTGAGGGTCCAGATTAATGTGAGCAATCTGTATGTACGGGGTGTGGGAAACATATAAGATAGGCTCTTATTCAGGGTGAGGGTCTGGATTAATGTGGGCAATCTGTATGTACAGGGTGTGGGAAACATATAAGATAGGCTCTTATTCAGGGTGAAGGTCCGGATTAATGTGAGCAATCTGTATGTACAGGGTGTGGGAAACATATAACATAGACTCTTATTCAGGGTGAGGGTCCGGATTAATGTGGGCAATCTGTATGTATGGGGTGGGGGAAACATATAAGATATGCTCTTATTCAGGGTGAGGGTCCGGATTAATGTGGGCAATCTGTATGTACAGGGTGTGGGGAACATATAAGATAGGCTCTTATTCAGGGTGAGGGTCCGGATTAATGTGGGCAATCTGTATGTACAGGGTGTGGGAAACATATAAGATAGGCTCTTATTCAGGGTGAAGGTCCGGATTAATGTGAGCAATCTGTATGTACAGGGTGTGGGAAACATATAAGATAGACTCTTATTCAGGGTGAAGGTCCGGATTAATGTGGGCAATCTGTATGTACAGGGTGTGGGAAACATAAGATTGGCTCTTATTCAGGGTGAGGGTCCGGATTAATGTGGGCAATCTGTATGTATGGGGTGGGGGAAACATATAAAATAGACTCTTATTCAGGGTGAAGGTTCGCTTTAAAGATAAACATAAGCCCAAAAATAAAAAAGGGCCAATCCCCCCCACTTACCTTTTGGTAGGTAAAGGTAAGCCGATCTCCCTGCTACGCAAAGTTTCGCGGGATTTCGGGCGGGCCCATTGCATCCCATTCATGGGCACTGCGCAGGCGCGAGATTGCGGGCTGCGCGCAGTGCCTGATGGGATGCAAGATGGAGCCACCAGTTGGGTTATCGGCCAGAATCCGAGGGACCCAAAAGATGGATCCCCCCGCGAGGTCAATAGGGGGGGAAGAGTGCGTTGAGGTTTTAACGTTCCCCGATGTTCCTTTTTAACGTGGACCAAAACCCATGATTTTGACTAACCTGGGTTTTGGTCCTTGCACCTGGGGCACCTCGATCGGGGGTGGCCCGCTGTGTGAAACCCCCCAGGTCGCCCGAAATAACTCACCTTTTCCTGTTCCTATGGCGCATGCGTGGCCTCCCATCCGATCAGTGCGGGCATTCACAAATGCCTGGCACACGCACCCTGCTAAAGGGATAGCAGGGATGCGGCGCTGCTCGTGCGCGCGCCAATGAACCAGGGGAGAAGGTGAGTACACCGGGCGACCTGGGGGGGTTTCACACAGGATTTTGGATGCCCCCCGGGGGAGGAAATCAAGTGGCTGTGGACTTTGGTCCACTTTAAAGAGGAACAAAAACCAACCCGGTCACTGGCCATATAAAATCGGAATGCCCCGCTGTTTGAAACCCCACAGGGTCCAAGCAAAAATCACTTTTCCCAGCGGCTCCTGCTGTGATGTAAACAATGGGGAGCGAGTGTGGCCGCATCACTAGCATCTTTGGGCTGTGACGCTCTCATTCAGATAGGCGGGGGCTGGAGCACGTCCACGTCTGAGCCTATCTTGTACGTTTCCCCCCTGTACATAAAGATTGCCCACATTAATCCGGACCTTCACCCTGAATAAGAGCCTATTTTATATGTTTCCCCCCCTGCACATACAGATTGCTCACATTAATCTGGACCTTCACCCTGAATAAGAGCCTATCTTGTATGTTTCACCCTGTACATACAGATTGACCACATTAATCCGGACTTTCACCCTGAATAAGAGCCTATCTTATATGTCTCCTACACCCTGTGCATACAGATTGCCCACATTAATCCGTACCTTGACCCTGAATAAGAGCCTATCTTATATGTTTCCCACAACCCGTGCATACAGATTGCCCACATTAATCTGGACCTTCACCCTGAATAAGAGCCTATCTTATATGTTTCCCACACCCTGTACATACAGATTGCCCACATTAATCCAGACCCTCACCCTGAATAAGAGCCTATCTTATATGTTTCCCACACCCTGTACATACAGATTGCCCACATTAATCCGGACCCTCACCCTGAATAAGAGCCTATCTTATATGTTTCCCACACCCTATACATACAGATTGCCCACATTAATCCGGACCCTCACCCTGAATAAGAGCCTATCTTATATGTTTCCCACACCCTGTACATACAGATTGCCCACATTAATCCGGACCTTCACCCTGAATAAGAGCCTATCTTATATGTTTCCCACACCCTGTACATACAGATTGCCCACATTAATCCAGACCTTCACCCTGAATAAGAGCCTATCTTATATGTTTCCCACACCCTGTACATACAGATTGCCCACATTAATCCGGACCTTCACCCTGAATAACAGCCTATCTTATATGTTTCCCACACCCTGTACATACAGATTGCCCACATTAATCCGGACCTTCACCCTGAATAAGAGCCTATCTTATATGTTTCCCACACCCTGTACATACAGATTGCTCACATTAAAAATCATCCTACCTCTTGTAGCAATGCAATCGCCAGAGGTTAGTGTGTTGGGGCCGGCTGGGGGAGAGCAGGAGGACCAAAACCTCACTAAGAACGTGAGTGGTCTACATTACCTGTTGTGGTTACTCAGATGATGGGTATCAGCTGCTCGGGCCTGGGATTTAGTCCAGGGTTCAGGCTGGAGTAGGGTAAAGTCTCGCTGCCCCCAGTTTGGTTTATATTAAACTCTTGTACGGCCATGTTTGCCCTGTACGCTGTATTTTCTCTTGATTCTCTGTATTGTTAAAAATTTAATAAAGACGTATTGGAAAAAAAAAATCATCCGACCTCCATCTACTGCATTTTCTGAACCTTTAAACATCCAAAGTGGCGGCCAGTGGACAAACAGGAAGTGTCTTCTGACTGTGCCGCTCTGCATTCTGGGATTGTTCTTCCTTTTTCCTGACCCCAGCTCTGCTCTGTCTGTGCAAAGCACAGCTATAACCCCACCCCCCTGCACTAACGACCCCTCTCCTCAGTATGTGATGTTACTGAGCCAAGATGGCAGTGCCCGTATCCTAGAGTCCTGAACAGAGTCGCAGCCCAGCAGGGGAAAGAATAAAAAGCGACTAAAACGTAAAATATATTAATTTTAGATGCTGGGGAATAGTTTTTTAAGGGTTTGGGCTTTTCATTAAATGATGCTGAAGGTCCGGTTTAGGAAACCTTTAAAGTGGACCCAAACCCACGGCGATCGGCCTGGGCTGATCAATTTCCCCCGCCCCCCACCGGGTATCAAAAATCGGGATGCTCCACTGGGTGAAACCCCCCAGGGTCACCTTATACACTTATTTGTTTCCTGGTCCACTGGCGCATGCATGAGCAGTGGCCGCATCCCCGCTATCCCTCTAGCAGGGTGCGTGCCCGCGCCAGGCATTTGTGAATGGCCGTGCGGGCACGCTCCCTGTTAGAGGGAAGCGGAGGCGCGGCAGTCAGCACTCTCGCAGCCGCTGGCCTTAGACTTAGACGATGTGACGCTCCGAGCATGCTGATTGGACGAGCGGCCACACATGCGCCGTAGGACCGGGAAGAGGTGAGTTTGCATCGGCGATTTGGGGGGTTTCACACAGCAGGGCACCCCCAACTGGGGAAGGACCAAAACCCAGGATAGTCAAAATCCTGGGTTTTGGTCCACTTTAACGTGTGGAAGTGGAGTAGAGGGACCTTAAATGGTAAGACAATAGGAGCAGACCTGGGAAGCAGAGCTGCGGCAGCCCGATCAGATCGATGTCCTTGGGCACGCTGACCTCCTCAGTGGTGGTCTCCCTCTGACCGCTGGCGTTAGCCGATCCTGCCTCAATCTTTGGCTTCTCCTTTTTCTTACGGAAGGAGCGTCTGCGCGGCACTCGCTGGTAGCTGCTCTGCGCTGGGGCCGCGACCGCCGTTTCCTCTTTGGGTATGAACGGAGACACGAAGACAGAAGTGATCTCCGGCTCCAGGTATTGGAAATTGCGAATTCCTCTCTGGGCTACCTATAGGGTGAGAGAAATTAAACATGCCTGGGATAAGCCTCCATCTATCCTAAGATAAAGAGAACATACAGTATATACATAAGATAAAGAGAACATACAGTATACACATAAGATAAAGAGAACATACAGTATACACATAAGATAAACAGAACATACAGTATATACATAAGATACAGAGAACATACAGTATATACATAAGATACAGAGAACATACAGTATATACATAAGATACAGAGAACATACAGTATATACATAAGATACAGAGAACATACAGTATATACATAAGATACAGAGAACATACAGTATACACATAAGATACAGAGAACATACAGTATACACATAAGATAAAGAGAACATACAGTATACACATAAGATACAGAGAACATACAGTATACACATAAGATACAGAGAACATACAGTATATACATAAGATACAGAGAACATACAGTATATACATAAGATACAGAGAACATACAGTATATACATAAGATACAGAGAACATACATTATACACATAAGATACAGAGAACATACAGTATACACATAAGATACAGAGACCATACAGTATACACATAAGATAAAGAGAACATACAGTATATACATAAGATAAAGAGAACATACAGTATATACATAAGATACAGAGAACATACAGTATATACATAAGATACAGAGAACATACAGTATTTACATAAGATACAGAGAACATACAGTATACACATAAGATACAGAGAACATACAGTATACACATAAGATACAGAGAACATACAGTATACACATAAGATACAGAGAACATACAGTATACACATAAGATACAGAGAACATACAGGATACACATAAGATACAGAGAACATACAGGATACACATAAGATACAGAGAACATACAGTATATACATAAGATACAGAGAACATACAGTATACACATAAGATACAGAGAACATACAGTATACACATAAGATACAGAGAACATACAGGATACACATAAGATACAGAGAACATACAGGATACACATAAGATACAGAGAACATACAGTATATACATAAGATACAGAGAACATACAGTATACACATAAGATACAGAGAACATACAGTATACACATAAGATACAGAGAACATACAGTATACACAAGATACAGAGAACATACAGTATACACATAAGATAAAGAGAACATACAGTATACACATAAGATACAGAGAACATACAGTATACACATAAGATACAGAGAACATACAGGATACACATAAGATACAGAGAACATACAGGATACACATAAGATACAGAGAACATACAGTATATACATAAGATACAGAGAACATACAGTATACACATAAGATACAGAGAACATACAGTATACACATAAGATACAGAGAACATACAGGATACACATAAGATACAGAGAACATACAGTATATACATAAGATACAGAGAACATACAGTATACACATAAGATACAGAGAACATACAGTATACACAAGATACAGAGAACATACAGTATACACATAAGATAAAGAGAACATACAGTATACACATAAGATACAGAGAACATACAGTATACACATAAGATACAGAGAACATACAGTATATACATAACATACAGAGAACATACAGTATACACATAAGATAAAGAGAACATACAGTATATACATAAGATACAGAGAACATACAGTATATACATAAGATACAGAGAACATACAGGATACACATAAGATACAGAGAACATACAGGATACACATAAGATACAGAGAACATACAGTATATACATAAGATACAGAGAACATACAGTATACACATAAGATACAGAGAACATACAGTATACACATAAGATACAGAGAACATACAGGATACACATAAGATACAGAGAACATACAGTATATACATAAGATACAGAGAACATACAGTATACACATAAGATACAGAGAACATACAGTATACACAAGATACAGAGAACATACAGTATACACATAAGATAAAGAGAACATACAGTATACACATAAGATACAGAGAACATACAGTATACACATAAGATACAGAGAACATACAGTATATACATAACATACAGAGAACATACAGTATACACATAAGATAAAGAGAACATACAGTATATACATAAGATACAGAGAACATACAGTATATACATAAGATACAGAGAACATACAGTATATACATAAGATACAGAGAACATACAGTATACACAAGATACAGAGAACATACAGTATTTACATAAGATACAGAGAACATACAGTATACACATGAGATAAAGAGAACATACAGTATACACATAAGATACAGAGAACATACAGTATACACATAAGATACAGAGAACATACAGTATATACACATAAGATACAGAGAACATACAGTATACACATAAGATACAGAGAACATACAGTATACACATAAGATACAGAGAACATACAGTATACACATAAGATACAGAGAACATACAGTATACACATAAGATACAGAGAACATACAGTATACACATAAGATAAAGAGAACATACAGTATTTACATAAGATACAGAGAACATACAGTATACACATAAGATACAGAGAACATACAGTATACACATAAGATACAGAGAACATACAGTATACACATAAGATAAAGAGAACATACAGGATACACATAAGATACAGAGAACATACAGGATACACATAAGATACAGAGAACATACAGTATATACATAAGATACAGAGAACATACAGTATATACATAAGATACAGAGAACATACAGTATATACATAAGATACAGAGAACATACAGTATACACAAGATACAGAGAACATACAGTATTTACATAAGATACAGAGAACATACAGTATACACATAAGATACAGAGAACATACAGTATACACATAAGATAAAGAGAACATACAGGATACACATAAGATACAGAGAACATACAGTATATACATAAGATACAGAGAACATACAGTATACACATAAGATACAGAGAACATACAGTATATACATAAGATACAGAGAACATACAGTATACACATAAGATACAGAGAACATACAGTATATACATAAGATACAGAG
Organism: Gastrophryne carolinensis; assembly: GCA_027917425.1. Lineage (NCBI taxonomy): Eukaryota > Metazoa > Chordata > Amphibia > Anura > Microhylidae > Gastrophryne > Gastrophryne carolinensis. The sequence continues at coordinate 424,878,823 of CM051239.1, forward strand.
AACATACAGTATATACATAAGATACAGAGAACATACAGTATACACATAAGATACAGAGAACATACAGTATACACATAAGATACAGAGAACATACAGTATACACATAAGATACAGAGAACATACAGTATACACATAAGATACAGAGAACATACAGTATACACATAAGATACAGAGAACATACAGTATACACATAAGATACATAGAACATACAGTATACACATAAGATACAGAGAACATATAGTATACACATAAGATACAGAGAACATACAGTATACACATAAGATACAGAGAACATACAGTATACACATAAGATACAGAGAACATACATTATATACATAAGATACAGAGAACATACAGGATACACATAAGATACAGAGAACATACAGTATACACATAAGATACAGAGAACATACTGTATATACATAAGATACAGAGAACATACAGTATACACATAGGATACAGAGAACATACAGTATACACATAAGATACAGAGAACATACAGTATACACATAAGATACAGAGAACATACAGTATACACATAAGATACAGAGAACATACAGTATACACATTAGGGCAGACTAGATGGACTGTATGGTCTCCTTCTGCCACCAACCTTCTATGAATACAATATAGAAGCCAAAAAAGTGGAGGTGGCCCAGACACCCCCACAATCACACCAGAAACAGACCACCGCACCACCTTGTAGTTACAATGAATAGTATTTTTTTATGTTCGGGCAACCACACAAAAGACAATAAAATGATTTGTTTAAAAAAACATATACGCACATACATGACACTATCTTGTATGTGGGACACTACATAAGTTTCCAATTAATATGACATCCAAAAACGTGCTGTAAAGCAATAAAAAAAACTACCTACATAAATAAATTATCCCAAAAGTGCATGTGCAAAACATACACTAAATCCAGTAAGGTGCAATGCTATCACATATTGAAATTCCCATATCTCTATAGCCACACCCAAATTCCCCCACTAATCATATGATGAATCCCCATATTTTATGCCATAAAGTGCCTGTGCCAATAAGTCTTTCCCTTATATAAATCCCCCAGTGTAAGTGTAAGAACCCAGAGGGAAGCAAAGCAATAAAGATAATGTAAAAAACATATTCATTAAATAAAAACTTCGTCAATTAATGAAGCCAGTGCAGTGTCCCCTGTCAACCCACACTGTTCCGTGATGGTGGTGACGGGGCAAAGTGTCCTACATTTTGAGATAGATATAATAAGCGGGAGCCCGGCCCTGCTTACAGTCTAAAGGACAATTAAGAGGAGAGAGGTGAGTACAGAGGTGGCACGTTATTTTGGGTTAAATAATTCAGATTTGGGAATCCCCCACAGTGTGAAACCCCCGTGGTTTCCCTTTATATCCATTTCGATTCTCGAGCCCAAGGTGCATGTGCGGGTCTCTGATGGCATTCCCGTTCTGTGTGCTTGTCACACCCGAACGTGAAATATACACCGATAGGGGTGTGCAGGTCACAATGTTTAGGGCTGTGGGGTGCTTAGCTTATCCACAGCCATGGCAATGAGGTGAGCTTATGGGTAGATTGTGCGGTATCCTTAAAGTGGACCAAAACTCAGCACGATCGGCCCTGCAGGCCACACCCACCCGATTAACGGAGGCGGGCGCTTGTTCCCCGGCTGGAAGAAGCATCAGCAGTGAGCTTACTTTTTTTTTTTTTTTTTCCACTTTTGTTGACTTCTGCCTATATGGGAAACGGGGGGGGGGGGGGGGGGGTGCCACACTGCTTATATGGGGAATGGGAGGGGGGATGCCACACTGCCTATTGGAATGGGAGGGGGGATGCCACACTGCCTATTGGAATGGGAGAGGGGGAATGCCACACTGCCTATGGGAATGAGGGGAATGCCACACTGCCTATGGAGAATGGGAGGGGGGATGCCCCCCTGTTTATATGGGGGATGGGGGGGTTTCACACTGCCAATATGGGGAATGGGAGGGGGGATGCCCCCCTGTCTATATGGGGAATGGGGGGGTTCCACACTGTGAATATGGGGAATGGGGGGGATGCCACACTGCCTATATGGGGAATGGGAGGGGGAATGCAACACTGCCTATGGGAATGGGATGGGGGGAATGCCACACTGCCTATTGGGAATGGGAGGGGGTGCCACTCTGCATGTAATTGGAGGATTCTGCACCCTGCCTATTATTTGGTTCAGAATATTTTTCTTATTTTCCTCCTCCAAATCCTAGGTGCGTCTTATATGGCTAAAATTACCGTATTTTTTGTGCATTACTGTACTTTGTGGTGCCCACAGATTGTATGTGAATGGAATAGACCCCGGTTGTATACAGAGACCAGCATAGAGCAGCTAAAATCAGGTAGCAATCCCTTCACGGCAGACATTCAGATAGGATGTTGCGCATGCGCCGTGGGATTGCTGGAAAGGCAAGTCTTTCGATGATCCCGTGGGCCGACCTTGGAGGGCATAATGATAGGTGCTGTAGCAACAACTTATCAGGTGTATTTGTATACGGCGAGCCCAGTGCACGTTTGTACTCGGCCTTGAGCTCGTTACCACAGAAATACAGGAAAAGTCGTTTTGCCACCTCACATGAACTGCCATGTGCGAGACACTGATAAGAGCCTCCATGTGAAAACACGTCGCCTCCTGAGCCTCCTGCGCGATTCCAACAAAAAACTAAGTTTAAACCACTAAACCTCGAGGCCCGACAGCAGAACAATAAGGGCTGGGGATGGGCTTCCGGGAACAATGGCTGCTGTGCAGGTCACGCTGCCCTCACTAATGCCCCAAAGCCAACAAGACCAAGACAAGGGGATTCGATCCTAAGGCCCTCGATTCAATAAAGGTAGAAAAAAATTCTCATGGTAGTAAAAAGTTCAATTCATGAGAAAAAAGCCTAAGAATGTCACTGTTACTGAATCACCAGCTAAAAAGACAATGAAAGTTCGTTGGTTCATTGTTTCAGAGCGCCTCAGTCTCTGACCGGTATTGATGAATATGTTGTTTGAGTCGCAGTACTACGCTGTATGGGAGCGAACGGTAGCGCCAGCTCAGTGCGACTGACACACCACATTTGTGACGCTCAAAATGGGGTTGTTGTAGCCCATAGTGCCAGAAGCTGTGTGATTAAAGTCTGTTTTTCAACACATATCCACTAGTAACAAAGCGAAAATATATGGAATTACATTGTAACATGAACACTTTAATACCAGACCTGTAAGGACAATTCTGCATAAAAATATTATTAATCCAAAAAGTTTTCAAAAACGTCATTTTCTAGGCCAGGAAACATGTCAGAAAGATTTGAGATTTTATTAAAAAAAAAAAAAAATATTGGGATCAGGAAAGGGATTTAAGGATCGCCCATAGAAATGTATGGGAGAGCGGCAGGTAGCGACAGGTAAGATGTGGCGCTCTGCAAGGCTGAATGCCGGCGCTGTACGCTGAGCCTGGGATAATGGCGTCGTTCTAGTCGCTCACCAGATTTGGCTTCATAAATGTGGAATTGCGTGCCATGTCCGGCGCTCACCTGCCGCTTACAAGGCACTACCTGTCGCTATCCCTTCATGAATAAGGCCCATAGATTCCTGCACAATCCCTCACTGCCTAACAGGAGGACGGGCCAATCACAGACTAATAGAGGGGCCAACGAAGCGAATCCAGCACGATCAGGAGGGGCTTCCTTTCAGCTTCTACAATGGAGGAGGAGATTCAAGAGAGCAAAAAAGACAATTGGTATCACCATTTGTGGGGGCTACATTATAATTGGTGCAATGGAGCCACCTTGCAGGGCTACAGCCACTGTGGATGGATGCTGGGATAGGTAAGTATCAACAGTCTTGTTCCCTGGCGTCCCCCAGCTGTTTAATTACGAGGAAGTCCAGTCATTTTTTTTGACAGGGCTTCTTCTAACAACTACAGTGAGACACTGAGGGCAGCTTAAAGTGGACCAAAACCCAGGATTTTGACTATCCTGGGTTTTGGTCCTTTGCCCCGTTGTGTGAAACCCCCCAGATCGCCAATGCCAACTCACCTCTTCCCATTCCTACGGCGCACGCACGTTTGCTCGTCCTATCGGCGCATTCGGATCCGCTGACATGACGTCGTCTAAGGCCGGCGGCTCTGAGCACGCTGACGGCCGCATCCCCTGCTTCCCTTTAAAGTGGACCTTCAGCCTGAATAAGAGCCTATATTATATGTTTCCCACACCCTGTACATACAGATTGCACACATTAAAAATCATCCTACCTGCATCTACTGCATGTTATGAGCCTTTAAACATCCAAGATGGCGGCTCGTGGAGCATCAGACAGCCTGCAAACAGGAAGTGCCTTCTGACTGTCGCTCTGCATTCTGGGATTGCTGTCATTTCCCTAACCCCAGCTCTGCTCTGTCTGTGCGAAGCACAGCTAGAACCCCGCCCCCTGCCCTTTATCCTGCTCTCCTCTCAGTATGTGATGCTTCTGAGTCAAGATGGCGGAGCCCGTATCATAGAGTCCTGAACAGAGTTGCAGCCTAGTGGGGGAAAAAGTAAGTGACAAAAATATATTCATTTTAGAAGCTGGGAAATAGTTTAAGGGTTTGGGCTTTTCTTTAAATCATGCTGAAGGTCCGGTTTAACAGGGAAGCATGCCGGTGCTGGCTATTCACAAATGCCTGAGGGATAGCGCAGCTTGCGCATGCGCCGTGGAATCGCCGGAAGGCGAGTTTTTCCAGGCAACCCACAGAGCGATGCATCCCAAATTAGGATGTGTTTTGGTTCTACAGTCGCTGTGTGTGTAGTTTTTTCAGAAATATGGTGTGGAGCACTGGGCGCACTGAGCTGGCGCTACCTATCGCTCACTGCAGCACTGTACTGTTGTTAAAACGCCCAACATACATCACATTCATCAACGCCGACCAGGTTACTACAGCGTCCGAGGCGCTCTGTTACAGCGCCCGATACCTGCTTACAGCGTCAACTAGCGCTTCTACTACTAGCGTCGCTATAGAGACGCTCATCTGGCAATACCTGATGCAAGTAGTGAATCAGCCTCCACGTATCAAAAAGGGCAAGTGCTAATAGACATTGCAACAATATAAAGTGTCGGTGCGCTATTGCAATAAACATACAAAAGACCAATGTATGAAAAAGTGCTGAGTGAGCAGACAGCAAAGAGAATCAATGTAAGATCACATCACCATATTATCATGGCCAAATCCAGTCCAAGTAAATAATTATTATAATACGACTGGTGGGTCATTTAATAAAATCAAACTGCTATTTTATATCTATTATTATTATTATTATATGACTGGTGGGTTGGGTGTAGTAGATTTCGGGGGCCTGATGGCAGGTAGTCAGGGTGCCGCGTTAAACCGCTCTGGCAATAACCTGGAATCTGTACAATGTGGAAATTCACATTTTTGCGCTGACACATGAAGCGCATTACTCACAGTGACAGTTTCAGGGTATGTGTCAAAGGAAAACAGTAGGGAATTTTTTTTTTAGATCACATGGTCTAAACGGTCGGGTCATGCTTTCCGGTATAAACCCACACATAACATGTGGTCATTGTGCCACAGGGGGCAAATAAAGGGCACTCCATGCCGAAAGACACAAGAAAAGACACTTACAAGGGACCACAAGCGGCCTATTGCGCGTGTTGCCAAGCACATTACTGTGCAACCGCCAGCCTGATGAGCCCGATATATGCGGCCTACAGCCAATGTGGATGGATGCTGGGAGAGGTAAGTATCAACGGTCCCGTTCCCCGGCTTTCCCAGCTGCATAGTTACGAGGAAGTCCAGTCATTTTTTGACAGGAATTATTCTTTGACAACTCCAGTGAGCCACTGTGGACAACTTAACACATCAAAAGCACCATCTCAAAAAGCACAGTGACACAATTCAGAATTTTAGAGGCCGATTCATTAATAGCGCCAGGTAGCGACAGATGAGCGCCAGGTAGCGACAGATGAGCGCCAGTAGCGTGATTTTCACAGCGCCCGCTAGTATTCGCTGTGCTTGGCCGTTGTTCGGTTGTTGACAGCGACTCAGTCGGTGTGCGTTAATGTTGAATACGGGGTAAGGAGTCGCTGTTTGACAGGTTCCGCGCTGTATGGGTGCGCCTGACAGCGAATGGCCAGAACGAACGGCTCCCAGCATATTCATTAACAAATCACGCTCAAAAAATTCTCGCGCTGTGAAATGCTTGTTTAAACCCCAGAGCGCTGGCGGCGATGGCTTAAAAGTAGTTTTTAACCCCCAAACATCCATATTTTTTGATTAAAAAATTAAACAAGTTTTTCAAAACATTTTGTAATATGAATACATTAATATCAGACCTGTAATATCAATTCTGCACATTTTTTTTTAAGGTAAAAAAAAAAAAAAAAAAATTACCGTATTTTTTGCCCTATAAGACGCACTTATTTTTCCCCAAAAGTGGGGGAAAAATGTCAGTGCGCCTTATCGGGCGAATGTAAAAAAAAAAAAAAAAAAAAAAAAATTAAAAAAAAAAATTAAAAAAAAAAAACTCACCCGTCCCCGGCGCTCCCGCGTTGTCTGGCACACTGCGAGAGGCCAGAGGAGCGGCGGGGGCTCTGTCCCGGCCCCGCCGCTGCGATCGCTGTCTTTTCAGGCAGCGATGACAGCGGCGGGGCCAGAGACAGAGCCCCTGCTGCTCCTCCATCTGCTGCCGGGCTCAGAGCACATGCGAGCACGAAGGTCCCGGCACAGGCCACGCCCACCCGCTGCCCGGACCTTCGTGATCGCATGTCGGGGAGCAGATGGAGGAGCGGCGGGGGCTCTGTCTCTGGCCCCGCCGCTGTCATCGCTGCCTGAAAAGACAGCGATCGCAGCGGCGGGGCCGGGACAGAGCCAGCTCGTGAATGGGGTGGGCGTGGCCTGCGTCGACGCTGCGGCGCAGGCCACGCCCACCCCATTCACGGAGCCGGCCGCTCAGCGCAGCGGTGTCAGCGGACAGGTGAGTTTAAGTTTTTTTTTTTTTTTTTTTACTATGGCGCCTGCCTGTACTAATGGGGGGAGGGGGGTGGGAATGGGGGGAGAGTGGCCACACTGCCTATGGGAATGGGGGGATGGGGATGCCACACAGCCTATGGGAATGGGGGGATGGGGATGCCACACAGCCTATGGGAATGGGGGGATGGGGATGCCACACAGCCTATGGGAATGGGGGGAGGGGTATGCCACACAGCCTATGGGAATGGGGGGAGGGGTATGCCACACAGCCTATGGGAATGGGGGGGAGGGGTATGCCACACAGCCTATGGGAATGGGGAGAGGGGGATGCCACACAGCCTATGGGAATGGGGGGATGGGGATGCCACACAGCCTATGGGAATGGGGGGATGGGGATGCCACACAGCCTATGGGAATGGTGGGAGGGGGATGCCACACAGCCTATGGGAATGGGGGGATGGGGATGCCACACAGCCTATGGGAATGGGGGGATGGGGATACCACACAGCCTATGGGAATGGGGGGATGGGGATGCCACACAGCCTATGGGAATGGGCGGATGGGGATACCACACAGCCTATGGGAATGGGGAGAGGGGGATGCCACACAGCCTATGGGAATGGGGGGAGGGGGATGCCACACAGCCTATGGGAATGGGGGGATGGGGATGTCACACAGCCTTTGGGAATGGGGGGAGGGGTATGCCACACAGCCTATGGGAATGGGGGGATGGGGATGTCACACTGCCTATGGGAATGGGGGGAGGGGGATGCCACACAGCCTATGGGAATGGGGGGAGGGGTATGCCACACAGCCTATGGGAATGGGGGGATGGGGATGTCACACTGCCTATGGGAATGGGGGGAGGGGGATGCCACACAGCCTTTGGGAATGGGGGGAGGGGTATGCCACACAGCCTATGGGAATGGGGGGATGGGGATGCCACACTGCCTATGGGAATGGGGGGAGGGGGATGCCACACAGCCTTTGGGAATGGGGGGAGGGGTATGCCACACAGCCTATGGGAATGGGAGGAGGGGGGTGCCACACAGCCTTTGGGAATGGGGGAGGGGTATGCCACACAGCCTATGGGAATGGGGGGATGGGGATGCCACACTGCCTATGGGAATGGGGGGAGGGGGATGCCACACAGCCTTTGGGAATGGGGGGAGGGGTATGCCACACAGCCTATGGGAATGGGGGGAGGGGGATGCCACACTGCCTATGGGAATGGGGAGAGAGGGATGCCACACAGCCTATACTAATGGGGGGAGGGGGAAAGCCACACAGCCTATGGGAATGTGGGGAGAGGGGGATGCCACACAGCCAATGGGTATATGGGGAATGGGAGGGGGGGATGCCACACTGGATATACAGGGAATGGGATGGGGGCATGCTACACTGTCTATGGAATGGGGGCATCCCACACTGCCTATGGGAATTGGATAGGGGAATGCCACACTGTCTGTAATGGTGCGTTTTTGGTTTAAAATTTTTTTTTCTTATTTTCTTCCCCCAAATCCTAGGTGCGTCTTATAGGGCGAAAAATACGGTATCTAACATTGCCGAAGTGGTCACAGAATTTTTCACATTAAAAAAACAAAAAAAAAAAAAACAATAAATATCAATTAATTATGAATATTTAAAGATTGCTCCATTGAAATGCATTGGAGAGCGCCAGGTAGCGAGAGGTCATACCTGGCGCTGTGATGGGATTAGCAGCGGCGCTGTTCGTTGCAGTCCGCTACATGATGAATCCCGCGCTAGCCGACGCTCTCGCCGGCGCTAGCCTCATTTAGCGTGATAAATGCGTGATTGTGTCCGCCGCCTGGCGTTCTGGAGTCGGTAGCCGCCGATAGCTGGCGATACCTGGTGCTAGTGAGACACTACCTGGCGCTATCCCTTGATAAATAAGGCCCTTAGTATGGATATATGAGAGCAGCTTTTTGAAACTGAACGGGAAGCAACGGTTCTAAATACCCAGAAAGAGGAGCTACAGTGTAAGGTCTGTCATAAGAGATCGGAAAATGAACTACAGCAAAAAAGACACTTATATGGAGTGGAAGTGAGAATTGTGCAGGAGTTGTAATGCCTAGCTCGGACAAAGGAGGGGCTGGAGAGACAGCTGGGTGTCCATGATGCCAAGAAGGAGCAACAAAAGTAATCTTAAAGAGCACAGTGACACAATTCAGAAACTGATTACTGACTAACTGACAAGCATGGCCTTAGCTCTTCAATGTCCCACAGCCATCTCGCAGCTCCGTAAAGTCTTGTGGGATTTCGGGCAGCTCTACTGCATCCCAGTTATGGGCACTGCATAGACACGAGATCGGGGGACGCGCACAATGCCTGATGGGATGCAAGATGGCGCCAACCAGATTCCGAGGGACCCAGAAGTTGGATCCGCAGGCGAGGTGAGTAAATACTGCCCAAATGTGAAATCGGAGGGAAACAGTCTGAGGGGAACAGTTCCTCTTTAAAGTGGACCAACACCGAGAGGTGATCGGCCCGGAAATCTATAAGATTCCCGGGCCGATCACCTCCCACCCCGCGGGACATCCGAGATCGGGATGTCCCGCGGGGTGAAACCCCCCAGACACCCCAAATCGCTTACCTGATCTTCAGGAACGTCCAAGCGGCTGCCGCCGCCTCCCTCGCGTCACTTTCGGCGAGCGCGCGCCCCCGCCGGCCAGCCGCCGCCGCCTCCCTCGCGCCCCTGTAGGCGTGCTCGCGCCCGCGCCGGCCGTCTGCGAATGGCCGGCGGGGGCGCGCGCTCGCCGAAAGTGACGCGAGGGAGGCGGCGGCAGCCGCTTGGACGTTCCTGATCCCCGCCTGGACGTTGGCGGGGATTGGACCGTCCAGTCACGTGGGAGCGGGGACAGGTAAGATTTTGGGGCTTTCTGGGGGGTTTCACACAGCGGGGCACCCCCGCCGAAGTGGACCAAAACCCAGGATAGTCAAAATCCTGGGTGTTGGTCCACTTTAAGAAAGTGTGGAAGTCCTGGCAGGGCTCCCCCTAGTCCAAAAAAAGCGTGCCACAGCAGCCAGTACATTGCCCACCTAGGGTTTTATAGATTTTACATTTGATTAGGAAAGTGCGAAGAGCCTTGGCAGAGAGTATCTACATTGTGCTCGAAAAAAGAATACGTCTCCAAAGAGCGTTTACTAAGAAACTGCCATGTCCAACCAGGAGGTGGCGCTTCAAAAAGGAAAAGGCTCCAATGGAGTCTTCCCTGCAGGCGATAACCAAGAGAATGTGGTGCTGAAGCAGAAACTAGCTTTACCTCAGCATCAAATGCACCATATTGAAAAAAATAAAATTCTCAACTCGCAGGGGTTAAAATGGAGATTATATTATATATAAGATTCCCGGACCGATCAGCCCCCTGACTGCGGGGCCCCCGATCGCTGTGTGAAACCCCCCCAGAAACCCCTAAATCCCTACCTGATCCTCGATCCAGCGGCGTCCGCCGCCGCCGCCGCCTCCCGCGCGTCCCTCCAGCAGGACACGCACCCACGCCAGCCGTTTGTGAATGGCCGGCGCGGGCGCGCGCCCTGTAAGAGTGACGCGCTCTCTTGTCCGTCACGCTTCACGTTTGTCCGTCGGCGGGGATTGGCAGCGGCGGTCACGTGGGAGCAGTGAGAGGTGAGTTTTTGGGCTTTCTGGGGGGTTTCACACAGCCGAAGTGGACCAAAACCCAGGATAGTCAAAATCCTGGGTGTTGGTCCACTTTAATGTGATTGTGGCTGATGTTCCAGCTGAAACACTTGTGAAGTGTTTTTTTTTTTTTGCCACTGAAAGTAATGGCTCATTTCCACATTTGCAAAAAGAAAAATTTGCTAAACCGAACACAATCAGATGAGAATGCATACATAGAAATGCCCGCTGCGATCGACGAATGGACGAAAAAGTGTCTGTTGGTCACACACTGCACTGTTTTGGCTGCTAGAAAATTTGTTGTTGTCACGTGGCCATTGACATGGTGAAATCGCTCTAAGGAACAATTCAGGCAAATCTACCCTAATAGCCCATTTCCAAGCCAAAATGGCTTGCAAACGAGAAGGGAAAGCAATCAGATAATTGATCCATAGACATGCCTGCTGTGATCAATGAGAATTTGTACATCTGGCGAGCGGTGTATCGTTTTGGCCGACATAAAATTTCTCATTTACAGTGTTACCGATGGCATGTGGAACCTGACCGCAAATAGGACATGGAGCGCACAGAACGAGCAGCGTCACAAACGTACGAATAATTAGCCAACAAATATTCTGCGTCCGAATGCACCTCATCCACTCGCACAGGAGTAGTGAGCTTGCTCAACAAAAAGATTTATCTGTGTGTGGAAATGGGCCATTACCTGGCCTGGGTGAGTGACACCTTCCCAAACATAGAAACATAGAAGGGTGACGGCAGTAGGAGACCATACGGTCCATCTAGTCTGCTCTTATGTGTATACTGTATGTTCTCTGTATCTTATGTGTATACTGTATGTTCTCTTTATCTCATGTGTATACTGTATGTTCTCTGTATCTTATGTATATACTGTATGTTCTCTGTATCTTATGTATATACTGTATGTTCTCTGTATCTTATGTATATACTGTATGTTCTCTGTATCTTATGTATATACTGTATGTTCTCTGTATCTTATGTGTATACTGTATGTTCTCTCTATCTTATGTGTATACTGTATGTTCTCTTTATCTTATGTATATACTGTATGTTCTCTTTATCTTATGTATATACTGTATGTTCTCTTTATCTTATGTATATACTGTATGTTCTCTGTATCTCATGTGTATACTGTATGTTCTCTGTATCTTATGTGTATACTGTATGTTCTCTGTATCTTATGTATATACTGTATGTTCTCTTTATCTTATGTATATACTGTATGTTCTCTGTATCTCATGTGTATACTGTATGTTCTCTGTATCTTATGTATATACTGTATGTTCTCTGTATCTTATGTGTATACTGTATGTTCTCTGTATCTTCTGTGTATACTGTATGTTCTCTTTATCTTATGTGTATACTGTATGTTCTCTGTATCTCATGTGTATACTGTATGTTCTCTGTATCTTATGTGTATACTGTATGTTCTCTGTATCTTATGTATATACTGTATGTTCTCTGTATCTTATGTATATACTGTATGTTCTCTGTATCTTATGTGTATACTGTATGTTCTCTGTATCTTCTGTGTATACTGTATGTTCTCTTTATCTTATGTGTATACTGTATGTTCTCTGTATCTCATGTGTATACTGTATGTTCTCTGTATCTCATGTGTATACTGTATGTTCTCTGTATCTCATGTGTATACTGTATGTTCTCTGTATCTCATGTGTATACTTTATGTTCTCTTTATCTTATGTGTATACTGTATGTTCTCTGTATCTTATGTGTATCCTGTATGTTCTCTGTATCTCATGTGTATCCTGTATGTTCTCTTTATCTCATGTGTATACTGTATGTTCTCTTTATCTCATGTGTATACTGTATGTTCTCTGTATCTTATGTGTATACTGTATGTTCTCTGTATCTCATGTGTATCCTGTATGTTCTCTGTATCTCATGTGTATCCTGTATGTTCTCTTTATCTCATGTGTATACTGTATGTTCTCTTTATCTCATGTGTATACTGTATGTTCTCTGTATCTTATGTGTATACTGTATGTTCTCTCTATCTTATGTATATACTGTATGTTCTCTCTATCTTATGTGTATACTGTATGTTCTCTTTATCTTATGTATATACTGTATGTTCTCTTTATCTTATGTATATACTGTATGTTCTCTGTATCTCATGTGTATACTGTATGTTCTCTTTATCTTATGTATATACTGTATGTTCTCTTTATCTTATGTATATACTGTATGTTCTCTTTATCTTATGTATATACTGTATGTTCTCTGTATCTCATGTGTATACTGTATGTTCTCTGTATCTTATGTGTATACTGTATGTTCTCTGTATCTTATGTATATACTGTATGTTCTCTTTATCTTATGTATATACTGTATGTTCTCTGTATCTCATGTGTATACTGTATGTTCTCTGTATCTTATGTATATACTGTATGTTCTCTGTATCTCATGTGTATACTGTATGTTCTCTTTATCTTATGTATATACTGTATGTTCTCTGTATCTCATGTGTATACTGTATGTTCTCTGTATCTTATGTATATACTGTATGTTCTCTGTATCTCATGTGTATACTGTATGTTCTCTTTATCTTATGTATATACTGTATGTTCTCTTTATCTTATGTATATACTGTATGTTCTCTGTATCTCATGTGTATACTGTATGTTCTCTGTATCTTATGTGTATACTGTATGTTCTCTGTATCTTATGTGTATACTGTATGTTCTCTTTATCTTATGTATATACTGTATGTTCTCTTTATCTTATGTATATACTGTATGTTCTCTGTATCTCATGTGTATACTGTATGTTCTCTGTATCTTATGTGTATACTGTATGTTCTCTGTATCTTATGTATATACTGTATGTTCTCTTTATCTTATGTATATACTGTATGTTCTCTGTATCTCATGTGTATACTGTATGTTCTCTGTATCTCATGTGTATACTTTATGTTCTCTTTATCTTATGTGTATACTGTATGTTCTCTGTATCTCATGTGTATCCTGTATGTTCTCTGTATCTCATGTGTATCCTGTATGTTCTCTGTATCTCATGTGTATACTGTATGTTCTCTGTATCTCATGTGTATACTGTATGTTCTCTGTATCTCATGTGTATACTTTATGTTCTCTTTATCTTATGTGTATACTGTATGTTCTCTGTATCTCATGTGTATCCTGTATGTTCTCTGTATCTCATGTGTATCCTGTATGTTCTCTGTATCTCATGTGTATACTGTATGTTCTCTGTATCTCATGTGTATACTGTATGTTCTCTGTATCTCATGTGTATACTGTATGTTCTCTGTATCTCATGTGTATACTGTATGTTCTCTGTATCTCATGTGTATACTTTATGTTCTCTTTATCTCATGTGTATACTGTATGTTCTCTTTATCTCATGTGTATACTGTATGTTCTCTGTATCTTATGTGTATACTGTATGTTCTCTGTATCTTATGTATATACTGTATGTTCTCTCTATCTTATGTGTATACTGTATGTTCTCTTTATCTTATGTATATACTGTATGTTCTCTTTATCTTATGTATATACTGTATGTTCTCTGTATCTCATGTGTATACTGTATGTTCTCTTTATCTTATGTGTATACTGTATGTTCTCTGTATCTCATGTGTATACTGTATGTTCTCTTTATCTCATGTGTATACTGTATGTTCTCTTTATCTCATGTGTATACTGTATGTTCTCTGTATCTTATGTATATACTGTATGTTCTCTGTATCTTATGTATATACTGTATGTTCTCTGTATCTTATGTGTATACTGTATGTTCTCTGTATCTTATGTGTATACAGTATGTTCTCTGTATCTTATGTGTATACTGTATGTTCTCTTTATCTTAGGATAGATGTGTGCTTATCCCAGGCATGTTTAAATTCAGTGACGGTCGATTTTTCAACTACTTCTGCTGGAAGTTTGTTCCAAGCATCTACTACTCTTTCTGTAATATAATATTTTCTAACATTGCTCCTGATCTTCCCCCGACTAGCTTCAGGTTGTGCCCCCTTGTCTATCATTAAGTTTCTTCTTAAAAACACTTCCCTCCTGAACCTTATTTAATCCTTTCACATATATAAAGGTCTCCATCATGTCCCCCCCCTCTCCCTTCTTTCCTCCAGACTGTACAAATTAAGTTCTTTAAGTCTCTCCTGATAAGTTTTAAGGTTAAGTCCTTCCACCATTTTTATTGCCGGCCTTTGGACCTGTTCTATTTGAATAATGTCTTTTTGCAGGTAAGGTCTCCAGAACTGCACACAGTATTCTAGCTGTGGCCTCACCAGGGCTCTATACAGCGGCATCACAACCTCCCTCTTCCTATGCAGCCGAGCATCCTGCTTGCTTTTCCCACTGCCTGGCTACACTGTCCAATCACCTTGCAGCTATCAGTAATCAGTATCCCTAAATCTCTCTCCTCCGAGGTCCTGGATAACACAGTGCTGCCCATACGGTGCTCAGAGCCGGGATTCCTTCTACCCAAGCACAGAATTTTACATTTAGAGACATTAAACTCTAGTTTCTACAGTTATGACCATCTATCCAGTAAAGCTAAATCATTTTCCATGTTGCAGACACCTCCCGGAATATCCACCCTATTACTAACCTTTGTATCATCAGCAAACAGGCAAACTTTTCCTACCAAGCCTTCTCCTATGTCACTTACAAACATATTAAAAAGAATGGGGCCCAGGACAGAGCCTTGCGGCACACCACTTGTAACTCACCTTTGTGCAGATTGCACGACATGCCAAAGAAAAAAAAAAAGCCCAGAATCGGTTCCAGCTCTGCCCTGCTCTATGATAAATCATTTGGAAGGAGTTGGTGAGTAGGTGACTCATAAGATAGTGCGGTGCTCTGCGCCAACCTTTCCAGCGCTCACATGCTTTTTTTGTGTGCAGTCACATGCTGCCCAGAAACACACAAGGTGTAGGAAAGTTAATAGAAGGTTACATTGTATATACTTAGCTCCAATGGTTTGCTTTCCAGCTGAGCCCGACTATTACAGTAGCACACGGCCGGTAAACAGGGGACTGGAAGGACAAGTGTGGGCAGATTTTAACAATAATAATAAATTCAGGCAAAGGAAAAGGTGACCAAATATTCATGTCACCATAACAATTGTATTCATAGGCCTTGATTCACTAAAAGTTGATAAGAATTCTCATGGTAGTATAAAAATTTAATTCATGAGGAAAAAAGCCTGAGAATGTCACTGTTAGTGAATCACCAGATAGGAAGACAATGAAAGTCAATGGCACTTTTTTACTCTTGAAAAAAGGATTGAAATTTTTACCCCTTTTTACCTGTAGTAAAAAGTGCCATTGACTTTCGTTGTCTTTTTATCTGGTGATTCACTAACAGTGACATTCTCAGGTTTTTTTTTCATGAAATGAATTTTTTACTACCATGAGAGTTTTTTTTCAACTCTTTGTGAATCAAGGCCATTGTGTGTAAACACATGTTTTTGCTTTCTAAAAAAAAGTCACAGGTTACTATGGCACCTTCCAGTGGAAAAAAAAAAACACTTACCGGTAACAGATTTTTCAGGAAGCCTTCAAGCGGACCTTCACTCTGAATAAGAGTCTATCTTATATGTTTCCCACACCCTGTACATACAGATTGTCCACATTAAAAATCATCCTACCTGCATCTACTGCATGTTATGAGCCTTTAAACATCCAAGATGGCGGCTTATGGAAGCCGCCATCTTATCAGGCAGCCTGCAAACAGGAAGTTACTTCTGACTGTGCTGCTCTGCATTCTGGGACTGCTGACCTCTACCTGACCCCAGCTCTGCTCTGTCTGAGCAAAGCACAGCTATAACCTGCCCCCCTGTACCTTATCCCACTCTCCTCTCCTCAGTAAGTGTGATGCTTCTGAGTCAAGATGGCGGCGCCCGTATCCTAAAGTCCTGAACAGAGTTGCAGCCCAGTGGGGGAAAGAAAAATAAGTTAGTGACTAAAAACGTAAAATATATTAATTTTAGATGCTGGGGAACCGTTTTTTAAGAGTTTGGGCTTTTCATTAAATCACACTGAAGGTCCAGTTTCAGCATGAGCACACAGCGATATTATGCTCCACTCCCTGGAAGGAAACACAAACATGAAAAGAGGTTAAAACCCCCAACCCTTCCTCTTCACCTCAGTCTTTGTAAAGAAATTTAAATAAAACCCTGGACTCTGGGTGGGTAATAAGCGGTCAAGCTGAAGACTTCCTGAAAAATCTGTAATTCTAACATTGGTTTTTCCAAGTCACCCTTCAGCTTGACCACGTGGAGAGGATTAGGCAAGTAATTATACCTTGGCGGTCGGAAGCTGCAAGTAGTACTCTTCTACCGAAGGCCTGATGCTTTGCAGAGAGTAAGTCAAGTCTATAATGTTTGAGGAAGGTGTAGGGTGAGGACCACATGCTGCCTTACATATCTCATCCAAAGATGCCCCAGTCCATTCTGCCCAGGATGTTGACATCGCTCTCGTACAATGAGCAGACACTTCTGGGAGAGATGCCCCCTTAGTAACATAAATCTGTAGACTATCTCTTCAGAACACTCTGTCCAATGGTTCCAGAGGAAGCACAAAGAACTGAGGTGGGGAGGAAGGGGTGGGGCTTTTGATCTCTTTTCATGTTTGTGTTTCCTCCCAGGGGGTGGAGCATAATATCTCTGTGTGGTCAAGCTGAAGGGTGACTTGGAAAAAGATAGATTCCAATAGGGACCTTATTTCCTGGTTAGCCCAAAGTCAGTTTCATACTTGGGGGGGGGGGGGGGGGGGGGGGTGATGGAGATGATGAAGAGGGGCCTTGACTTTAGCTAAAACACACATGCACCCCTGTGTGTTGTGGCCGTTGATTGCAGCCAGATGCATATGTGTTTCAGCAGCACCCAAAGCATCCCCTCAGAGCACAACAACTGTACTCTCCCCGATTCTTGTATCTGTCTCTGTCCTGTTACTCCTACTTGTCTCTGGTATCTGTCTCCCTTGTAGCTGCAGCTTTTTCTGCCTCTTGTGCCACAAGGGACTCCACAAGCTTTCAGGGACCCAGGACAGGTGTGCACCTTCACGGCCGGCGCCAGCACAGGGCAAACCTGGGCCCTGGCATCTTCAGGGGCCCACTCAGGCTCACACTTGACCATGGTATTATTTAACAGACCCACCACCGAATGTGCTGTGTGTAGACCTGCTCATGGCTGACCTCAGCAACAGGGGATGATCAGCCACAATGGAGAAGGTGGCATGGAATGGTGGGCAATTGATGGAAGAACCAGGTGACAGCTGACAAGGTCTGGAGGGTGATCAGCAGCAGGAGATGACCGATTTGTGGCATCGGAGCTGAAAGGTGACATCATGTGACTCACTACTTTGGGGCCCACTAAGACTCTTGCCCAAGGGCCCCCACAAACCCAGAGCCAGCCCTGTGCACATTTATACTCCAAGTACCCCTTAGCAAAATGACATTCCAACCAATTAACCCCCAAGCAGGGATACAATTATAAATGTTACCATAATAAGTGGAAAACATGGGCTGAGGTGGGAAGAGGTAATAGGAAGAAAAACAAAACGTGGTGAGGCAGGAAAAGATAGGGTGAGCAAAGGAGGGAGAAGGGTAGATGTGAAGTAGGTATAGATGAGGTAGGAAGACATAGGAAGAGGTAAGGTGGGAAGAAATAGGCAGAGATCAGGCAGGAAAGGTGATGTAGGCTGAGGCGAGGCAGGCAGAGGTGCCATGGGCTAAGGCGAGGCAGGCAGAGGTGCCATGGGCTAAGGCGAGGCAGGTAGAGGTGCCATGGGCTAAGGCGAGGCAGGTAGAGGTGCCATGGGCTAAGGCGAGGCAGGCAGAGGTGCCATGGGCTAAGGCGAGGCAGGCAGAGGTGACATGGGCTAAGGCGAGGCAGGCAGAGGTGCCATGGACTAAAGGCGAGACAGGCAGAGGTGACATGGGCTAAGGCGAGGCAAGCAGAGGTGACATGGGCTAAGGCGAGGCAGGCAGAGGTGCCATGGGCTAAGGCGAGGCAGGCAGAGGTGCCATGGGCTAAGGCGAGGCAGGCAGAGGTGCCATGGGCTAAGGCGAGGCAGGTAGAGGTGCCATGGGCTAAGGCGAGGCAGGCAGAGGTGCCATGGGCTAAGGCGAGGCAGGCAGAGGTGACATGGGCTAAGGCGAGGCAGGCAGAGGTGCCATGGACTAAAGGCGAGACAGGCAGAGGTGACATGGGCTAAGGCGAGGCAAGCAGAGGTGACATGGGCTAAGGCGAGGCAGGCAGAGGTGCCATGGGCTAAGGCCAGGCAGGCAGAGGGATAGGAAGAGGTAAGGTGGGATAAGGTGAAGTGGGAAGAAGTAGGCAGAGATCAGGCAGGAAAGGTGAGGTGGGCTGAGGCGAGGCAGGCAGAGGTGCCATGGGCTAAGGCGAGGCAGGCAGAGGTGCCATGGGCTAAGGCGAGGCAGGCAGAGGTGCCATGGGATAAGGCGAGGCAGGCAGAGGTGCCATGGGATAAGGCGAGGCAGGCAGAGGTGCCATGGGCTAAGGCGAGGCAGGCAGAGGTGCCATGGGCTAAGGCGAGGCAGGCAGAGGTGCCATGGGCTAAGGCGAGGCAGGCAGAGGTGCCATGGGCTAAGGCGAGGCAGGCAGAGGTGACATGGGCTAAGGCGCGGCAGGCAGAGGTGCCATGGGATAAGGCGAGGCAGGCAGAGGTGCCACGGGCTAAGGCGAGGCAGGCAGAGGTGCCACGGGCTAAGGCGAGGCAGGCAGAGGTGCCACAGGCTAAGGCGAGGCAGGCAGAGGTGCCACAGGCTAAGGCGAGGCAGGCAGAGGTGCCATAGGCTAAGGCGAGGCAGGCAGAGGTGCCATAGGCTAAGGCGAGGCAGGCAGAGGTGCCATAGGCTAAGGCGAGGCAGGCAGAGGTGCCATGGACTAAGGCGAGGCAGGCAGAGGTGCCATGGGCTAAGGCGAGGCAGGTCGATGTGCCATGGGCTAAGGCGAGGCAGGCAGAGGTGCCATGGGATAAGGCGAGGCAGGCAGAGGTGACATGGGCTAAGGCGAGGCAGGCAGAGGTGCCATGGGCTAAGGCGAGGCAGGCAGAGGTGCCATAGGCTAAGGCGAGGCAGGCAGAGGTGCCATAGGCTAAGGCGAGGCAGGCAGAGGTGCCATAGGCTAAGGCGAGGCAGGCAGAGGTGCCATGGACTAAGGCGAGGCAGGCAGAGGTGCCATGGGCTAAGGCGAGGCAGGTCGATGTGCCATGGGCTAAGGCGAGGCAGGCAGAGGTGCCATGGGCTAAGGCGAGGCAGGCAGAGGTGCCATGGGCTAAGGCGAGGCAGGCAGAGGTGCCATGGGCTAAGGCGAGGCAGGCAGAGGTGCCATGGGCTAAGGCGAGGCAGGCAGAGGTGCCATGGGCTAAGGCGAGGCAGGCAGAGGTGCCATGGGCTAAGGCCAGGCAGGCAGAGGTGCCATGGGCTAAGGCCAGGCAGGCAGAGGTGCCATGGGCTAAGGCCAGGCAGGCAGAGGTGCCACGGGCTAAGGCCAGGCAGGCAGAGGTGCCACGGGCTAAGGCCAGGCAGGCAGAGGTGCCACGGGCTAAGGCGAGGCAGGCAGAGGTGCCACGGGCTAAGGCGAGGCAGGCAGAGGTGCCACGGGCTAAGGCGAGGCAGGCAGAGGTGCCACGGGCTAAGGCGAGGCAGGCAGAGGTGCCACGGGCTAAGGCGAGGCAGGCAGAGGTGCCACGGGCTAAGGCGAGGCAGGCAGAGGTGCCACGGGCTAAGGCGAGGCAGGCAGAGGTGCCATGGGCTAAGGCGAGGCAGGCAGAGGTGCCATGGGCTAAGGCGAGGCAGGCAGAGATGACATGGGCTAAGGCGAGGCAGGCAGAGGTGCCATGGGCTAAGGCGAGGCAGGCAGAGGTGCCATGGACTAAGGCGAGGCAAGCAGAGGTGCCTGATGGCAGTGTGGTGAGGTAGGCAGAGATGAGATAGGAAGGGATAGGAAGAGGTAAGGTGGGATTAGGTGAAGTGGGAAGAAGTAGGCAGAGATCAGGCAGGAAAGGTGAGGTGGGAAGAAGTGGGCAGGAAAAGGTGATGTGGGCTAAGGCAAGGGAGGTGCCTGATGGCAGTGCAGGCAGCATGCGGTCCCCAAGCCGCAGGCTGTCCATCCGTGCCCCAAATAGTTTCTAATGACCTCTGTATGGTTGGCAGCTAGATCTTAATACACACTCAGCTCTTGGTCATGGTCTGAGCAGAATTGTAAAAAATAGCGCACCTACACCCAGCAAGGTGTAGGATTTAAAGTGAAAGTAGCACAACTAGTGCAGTAATATAATATATATAATCTATGAGGGAAACAGTAACTGGCTCCCAAAGGAACTCCCTTGGTAAATGTCCGGTATAGCCGACTAACTCCAGACTCTGGAGGGTAAAAATAATTAACTAAAAAACATAAACTGGCCGAAGTCTAATACCAGGTACTCTGTCCCAAGGTTTCCCAGGGAGGAAACACAGAGAACTAAGGAGGAGAGGAAGGGGTGGGGCTTTTAACCTCCGTTCCTGTTTTGTGTTTCCTCCCAGGGGGTGGAGCCTAATATCTCCACGTGGTCAAGCTGAAGGACGACTTGGAAAAACACGCTCGTTGGAGGATCCGAATGAATAATAAGGGTTCCAATCCCCAGAACATGGCCAGTGTTACTCTGGGTAGATATAACGTTGTGCTGTAGAGGAAGTGGCTTGTAGACACCACAACAAATCAAGCTTGTACTCTGCTTTATATCATTGTGCTGACACAAGAAATAACAATTATAGCGGGAAATAAAAGTGAAGTCTGCCAAGACGAGGGGGATCTCCGCGGTCCTTCTTGTGGGGCTGACGAGGGATGATTTACTGGTATCATTGTATTGAGCGTATTGTTCTCCTGTTACATTGAATAGGATGATGGCGCAAAAGATTCAACTTCTGCTTTCGAAAGTCACACAACCCCCAACCCCACACCAGAGGCCGACAATCTAGGTTCTTTCATATGCACAAGTGCTGTGAAGGGACTGCTTCCTAAAGCGGACCGAAAACCACCAGCGGCGCAAAACCAAATTAGCCGATAGTCCGCCGATGGCTAGGAGTATAAAGATGGATTGCTATTCTTCGCTTACTCTGGCATTGGAAACCCCTGTTTATGGCATTCCTCCAAATGTAAAACAGTCACTTTTCCAATAAAACACAGAGCTATAATCAATGATGGAAGACTTGGATATTAGATTTATCCCAGGTGTGTAATTCTCAGCACTCTGTGAAGTCCACCACCAGTTAAAACTCTTACCAGAAGGTTGGCATGAAGGAGCGCAACCATAAGCACATTTACCAAGGGTGATTTAATCAGGTTTCAATATCAAATTCTGATGGGTGTCAGATTAATAATACATTTCATTTGGCAAAAGCCACCATGTAAATAGACAATGCGGAGAAGGAAGAAGATCTAGTGCAAAACCTTCAGGGATTTCAAACGAATTTAATAGGTAAAGTAATGCACTCGCATGTAAAAGCAGAAGATCAGGGAAAGAAAGTATCGATGACCCCTTTCCGTCAGCAGCGCTAACCGCCTGGGGTCCCAATCATTCAGTATCACCACAATCGAAAATGAAAGAGTAAGAGTAGCCAAATTCCTCCAACGCGTTTCAGCCCGTGGGGACTTTAACCAGGAGTCCCCACGGGGGCGATGCGTGTTGGAGGAATTCGGCTGTTTCTATTGCTTATCCTGGCTAGTTACTGTCATAAACCAACACTTACCTGGACCCCGTTCCGGCGCTGTCTTCGGGCAGCCGGCTGCTGCAGCTCCTGCCCGGCGGCGGCGGCGAGCACGGCTGCTCGCTCTCCTCGCTCCCGCGTCACTGTCTCGCGCGTACACGAGCACATAGTCTTTATGCCCTCCTGCGGCGCTGCACACAGCGCGTCCGCCGGAGGCTGTAGTAAGGGGGGGGTTGAACCAAGGGGCACAGGCATGCCCCTTGGTTCTGGCTATGGGCCTATGAGCCCTAGGGAAGTTCTGGGCTACTCGCCCTGGTGGACCAATCCTAGTTTGGATCTAAGTTGCACCAATCACTACACTGGTTCCCCTTGGCCAATCATACCTAGTCCCTATAAAGGTTCGCCCCCGTCACTTGTTCAGTGCCTGTTATAGCGCCTAGTACCTGACCTGTCTTGCGAATATTAGCCGATCTGAACTCCTGTTGCCGACCTTGATTGTACCGACTACTCTCGATCTGAACGCCTGTTGCCGACCTTGATTGTACCGACCACTCTCGATCTGAACGCCTGTTGCCGACCTTGATTGTACCGACCACTCTCGATCTGAACTCCTGTTGCCGACCCCTGCCTGTATCCAGACTACGAGTTGCCTGATCCTTGGTGCCGCTACGATCTCTGCCTTCCCGCTGTCAACCTCTGGCCTGTCTCTGGACTTCCTCTGCCAACGCTCTAGCTATTGGTTCTCCAGACCTCCTACATATAAGCTCACATCCTTTGAGCCATTAAGTCCTGGGGGCAACCGATCCCGGGTAGGCGTATTCTGCATCCCGGCAAGCGGGGGCTCCTACAGGTGAAGCTGGCTGCGGAGATTGGGGGTTGTGGGCTTATCAAAAGGGCTGGAGTTACCCCGAGCGTGACAGTTACCCTTTCATTTTCGATTGTGGTGATACTGAATGATTGGGACCCCAGGCGGTGAGAGCTGCTGATGGAAAGGTGTAATTGATACTTTCTTTGCCTGATCTTCTGCTTTTACATGCGACTGCATTACTTTACCTATTAAATTCGTTTGAAATCCCTTAAAGGTTTTGCACTAGATCTGCTTCCTTTTTTTTCTCCGCATGGTCTATTTACATGGTGGCCAAATTAAATGTATTGTTAATCTGACATCCATCAGAATTTGATATTGAAACCTGATTAAATCACCCTTGGTAAATGTGCTTATGGTTGCGCTCCTTTATGCCAACCTTCTGGTAAGAGTTTTAACATAACTGGTGGTGGTCCATATCCCTCCTGATATAGAATGCCGCAAATGTGTAAAGTCCCTCCCCAGGTCGCCGTCCAAGCTTACCTTTCCACCGATCCCACAGTGCTTGTTTTTGTCCAATTGGCCTGCTTACGAAGTCCATATTGAAGAGGAATAACACGCATGAATTTTACTTTCCTGTGTGTTGTTCCTCTCTGCGGCGGCATCCACGATCAGGATGCCCCACTGTGTGTACTCCCACCAGGTCGCACCGTTTTACTCGGGCGAGTGCGCCGATTGGCTGAGCGGCTCAAGCGAACAGGGCGACCTGGGGGGGTTTCACACAGCGGGCATCCCGATTTTGGATGCCCCGAGGGGACGGAATTGATCGGCCTGGGAATCTTATAGATTCCCGGGCCGACCGCACTCGGTTTTTGGTCCACTTTAAAAGATCAATCAAGAATGGTTTTCCAGGGTAAATGGTAAATTTTGCTCGCGTTTTATTTGCAAAAAGCTTGATAAATATGACTAGAAAAAAGAAAACCTGGCAGGGACTTTAGAGGCCCGGGCCTCTCTTGTAGAGGCTGCGAGAAATGCTGCAAGTATGTGAGAGGAACGTGGGGAATCTGGTGATTGGCTAATAGAAGAGAAACTGTGTACTATATATATCTCCACACATACATTCAATACTATGCAATATTACAGGGGTACTCCACCACTTCTTGTAAAGGTCCATTTAAAGGCATCCGGTGAGAGGTGAAGGTCTGGGCAGAAGGCTGTTGCAGGGGGGGGGGTGGATAGTTAGAAATCAGCACACCTTTAACCCCCCTTGCATTCTGTGCAGACCGTGTACAGGGGTGGAGTAGGGCCCGAAATGTTAATGGAGGAAGAGGGATGGATAGACAGAAAAGGAAGTGCAGGGAGGGATGGAGAGAGATCTGGGAGAAGGGATGGATGGGCAGAACAGTATGACTAAGGGCCCACCCGGGCCTGAAACGTGTCACAATTTGTTGCTGTTTTCGGGGCTCGGCCCATCTTCACGTTTTGAATATAAGCGTTTTTATGGGAACCAGATTAAAAGCTATATTTTATGGATACGCTGGACTGTAACTTGGCTTGGACAGAACTAGAAGGACAGCAATAAATGGGCAACGCTGGGGGGAGGGTAGATGACCAGATGCAAATAAAGAATAATGGAATTGGTAAAGCTGGGAGGCCAGGGATTGGATGGACAAAGCTGGGAGGAGAGGAATGAATGGGGCAGGGAGACTGGGCTGGATGGGGCAGAGCTGAGGGGACAGGGCTGGATGGGGCAGAGCTGAGGGGACAGGGCTGGATGGGGCAGAGCTGAGGGGACAGGGCTGGATGGGGCAGAGCTGAGGGGACAGGGCTGGATGGGGCAGAGCTGAGGGGACAGGGCTGGATGGGGCAGAGCTGAGGGGACAGGGCTGGATGGGGCAGAGCTGAGGGGACAGGGCTGGATGGGGCAGAGCTGAGGGGACAGGTCTGGATGGGGCAGAGCTGAGGGGACAGGTCTGGATGGGGCAGAGCTGAGGGGACAGGGCTGGATGGGGCAGAGCTGAGGGGACAGGGCTGGATGGGGCAGAGCTGAGGGGACAGGGCTGGATGGGGCAGAGCTGAGGGGACAGGGCTGGATGGGGCAGAGCTGAGGGGACAGGGCTGGATGGGGCAGAGCTGAGGGGACAGGGCTGGATGGGGCAGAGATGGATGGGGCAGAGCTGAGGGGACAGGGCTGGATGGGGCAGAGCTGAGGGGACAGGGATGGATGGGGCAGAGCTGAGGGGACAGGGCTGGATGGGGCAGAGATGGATGGGGCAGAGCTGAGGGGACAGGGCTGGATGGGGCAGAGCTGAGGGGAAAGGTCTGGATGAGGCAGAGCTGAGGGGACAGGTCTGGATGGGGCAGAGCTGAGGGGACAGGTCTGGATGGGGCAGAGCTGAGGGGACAGGGCTGGATGGGACAGAGCTGAGGGGACAGGACTGGATGGGGCAGAGCTGAGGGGACAGGTCTGGATGGGGCAGAGCTGAGGGGACAGGGCTGGATGGGGCAGAGCTGAGGGGACAGGGCTGGATGGGACAGAGCTGAGGGGACAGGTCTGGATGGGGCAGAGCTGAGGGGACAGGTCTGGATGGGGCAGAGCTGAGGGGACAGGGCTGGATGGGGCAGAGCTGAGGGGACAGGGCTGGATGGGACAGAGCTGAGGGGACAGGTCTGGATGGGGCAGAGCTGAGGGGACAGGTCTGGATGGGGCAGAGCTGAGGGGACAGGGCTGGATGGGGCAGAGCTGAGGGGACAGGGCTGGATGGGGCAGAGCTGAGGGGACAGGGCTGGATGGGGCAGAGCTGAGGGGACAGGGATGGATGGGGCAGAGCTGAGGGGACAGAGATGGATGGGGCAGAGCTGAGGGGACAGAGATGGATGGGGCAGGGTTGGATGGGGCAGAGCTGAGGGGGGGCAGAGCTGAGGGGGGGCAGGGTTGGATGGGGCAGAGCTGAGGGGGGGGGCTGAGGGGGGGTAGGGTTGGATGGGGCAGAGCTGAGGGGACAGGGTTGGATGGGGCAGAGCTGAGGGGACAGGGATGGATGGGGCAGAGCTGAGGGGACAGGGATGGATGGGGCAGAGATGAGGGGGGGCAGGGTTGGATGGGGCAGAGCCGAGGAGACAGGAATGTATGGGGCTGAGCTGGGGGGACCAGATGGTGGGACAGGGATAAACCCAGGATTTTGACTATCCAGGGTTTTGGTCTCATCCAATCAGAGCACTGGTTGCTGCATCCTCTGCTACCCTCTAACAGGTGAATGCCTGGCACGGGCACACGCCCTGTTAAAGGGATAGCGAGGATGCCGCAGATGCTCGCAAATGCGCCGTTGGATCGGGAAAAAAAGTGTGAGAGTGTCTGGACAAGTCATAGAGAGTGTGTATATCTGCCCAAGATTTCTTGTATCTGTCAGGTAAAGCAACCAGGAAGTTAGAAACTAGGGATCTAGGATCTCTAGTTTAGGGTTTGGGTAAAAACCCGTTTACAGGGCCTGTGTTGCTGGAGTGGGGAAGAGAGGGTGGGCCCCACTACACCCGGACAGTCCGGGTCTTGGGCTGTCTGATTAGTACAAGGTGTGCTTGCCTGATAGAAGGAGGGAGTTCACACACACATTCTGGCCTCGATTCAATAAAGGTAGAAAAAAATTCTCATGGTAGTAAAAAATTCAGTTCATGAGAAAAAAGCCTGAGAATGTCACTGTTACTGAATCACTAGAAAAAAAGACAATGAAAGTCAATGAAATGTCAATGATGAAAAGCAGAGACCACCTTAGGAAGGAAATCTGGCTTGAAGCGGAAAACAACCTTGTCCTGATGCCTCTCAAAGTAAGGGGGCTTAATGGACAAAGCCGCCAACTCCGATACACACCGAACGGAAGCGATGGCAACCAGAAAAACAACCTTCTGATTAAGCGTAGAAAGTGCAATATCCTGCAAAGGTTCAAAAGGAGGACCCTGCAAGGCAGAAAGAACCAAATTCAAATCCCAAACTGGGAGCAAAGGCTTCCTAGGAGGCCACACGTGCGTAATCCCCTAGAAAAAGGTCTTAACCAGAGGATAAAGAGCAAAAGACTTTTGAAAGAAAACCGCCCGGGCAGAAACATGCCCTTTCAGCGTACTAAGCTGCAAACCTAGGTCCAGACCATGTTGCAGAAATTCCAAAACCCTAGGGATAAAAAACGCCCTGCAAGGCCCTCACACCAATCAATATAAGACCTCCAAATCCTATAGTAGATGGCAGAGGAAGACTTCTTTCTAGCCCTAACCAGAGTCTAAATGACAGCATCAGAAAGACCTTCCTCCTTCAGGATGGAGGTTTCAGCAGCCACGCCGTCAAAGCCAGCGTTGGTAAATTGGGGTAGAGCAGTGGACCCTGAGTGAGCAGATCCGGCAGAAGGGGCAGATCTAACTGATCCTCTGCCAACCTTACCACATCTGCGAACCAAACCTGTTTTGGCCACCTTGGAGCCACCAGGATTGCTGACGCGCCCTCTAGGGCCAGCTTGCGCACCACTTTGCCCACCATGGGAAACGGAGGGAACAGGTATAGAAACCCCAGATCCCTCCAGTTCAGAGACATGGCATCCGCTGCCAGAGCCAGCGGATCCCGCGAGAGAGACACAAACGCCGGAAGCTTGTGATTGTGACGAGAGGCAAAGAGGTCCACCTCCGGAGTCCCCCACCGGTGGCAAAGCAACCGAAACACCTTGGGGCTGAGCGACCATTCCCCCCCCCCGGCGAGATGACCCCCTGCTCAGGGAGTCTGCGTCCGTGTTCTCCACTCCCGGAATGTACACTGCCGAGATGCATGGGACATTGCCCTCTGCCCAAGCCAGGATCATAGACACTTCCCTGAGGGCACGCCTGCTGCGAGTCCCTCCCAGGTGATTGATGTAGGCGACCGCCGTCCAATTGTCCGACCGAACTTGAACCGGTAGGCCCCGCAACTGATGAGTCAAGTGAGCCAGAACCAACCTGATGGCTCTCAATTCCAGAACATTGATAG
The DNA here is from genome assembly GCA_027917425.1 of Gastrophryne carolinensis. Lineage (NCBI taxonomy): Eukaryota > Metazoa > Chordata > Amphibia > Anura > Microhylidae > Gastrophryne > Gastrophryne carolinensis. The sequence goes on from CM051239.1 coordinate 424,907,002, forward strand.
GATCGTGAGCCTCCAGAGGCCCCCACAGTCCCTGAAACTGAAGATCCTTCCAAGATCCCCCCCAAACTGACAGGCTGGCATCCGTGGTGACCGTCTCCCAACGAGGGGTCAGAAAGGATCTGCCCCTTGTCAGATTGCTTGGTTTCAGCCACCACCGAAGGGAACGCCGCACCCGGGGGGACATCAGAAAAGACTGATCCAATGACAGCGGGGACCCGTCCCAGGCCGCCAAGAGATGGAGCTGGAGCGTCCTTGTGTGAAACTGGGCAAAGGGAACCGCCTCGAATGATGCCCCCATCAATCCCACCAGTCGCATCCCCAGCCGGATGGACGGGCGAGGGATAGATAGGAGACGCTGAGTCAATTCCTGAATCAGAAGAACCTTGGCCCGGGGGAGGAACACCCTGGCCTGAGAAGTATCCAGAGACATTCCCAGGAACTCCACCACCCTGGAGGGAGAGAGGCAGGACTTGGGATAGTTGATCACCCAACCGAAACTCTCCAGAGTGGACACCACCGTCCTGGTATCCAGCTGCACCTGACTGAGGGAAGACGCCATGATGAGAAGATTGTCCAGATATGGAACGATGTGGATACCCCGGGCTCTGAGGATGGCCATCACTCCTGCCAACACCTTGGTAAAAACCCTTGGAGCCGAGGTAAGGCCAAACGGAAGAGCCACAAACTGAAAATGTCGATTTCCTGCGACAAACCTGAGAAATCTCTGGTGTGCCGGAAATATTGGAATATGCAGGTAAGCATCCTTGATGTCTATGGACGTCATGAAGTCCCCCTGACGAAGTGAGCGGATGGCTGAGCGCAGAGTTTCCATACGGAACTTCCGGGGACGGACGAACTTGTTGAGCAACTTCAGATCCAGAATGGAACGAACGGATCCGTCCTTCTTGGGCTCCGTGAACAAATTGGAATAGAAGCCCAGGCCTCGGTCCGAGGGGGGCACTGGGCAGATGACAGCCATGTCCAAGAGACTTGCTACGAAGCCCCTGAGCGGCCAGAGGATCTGACGGCACCTGAGACCTGAAGAATCTGGGAGGGGGCCGGAACTCGAACTCCAGCTTGTAACCGGAAGACATCACTTCCTGAATCCACCTTTCCGAGACCTCTTGGACCCAGACCCGGGAGAAGAGCTGCAGCCGTCCCCACACCTGCAAGGGTGAGGGCGCCCCCTCATTGCTGAGCCAGCTTGGCAGCGGCTTTAGGTTTAGAGCCCCAACTGGGCCCGACCCCTGCCCCTGGACCAGGAATCACCTCTGGATGAGGGGAAAGCCGAACCCCTGCCAACTCTCGCCCCACGAAAGGGCTGAGTGAAGGAAGCCGCCCCCCCGAAAGGGGCGACGCTGATTCTTACGCAGAGGTAACTTACCTCCTTTTGCAACCGAATCCAATTTCTCTCCAAAGAGCCGCAACCCCACAAAGGGAAGGGCCGTAAGTGACTTTTTGGACACAAAATCAGCCGCCCACTGGTGTAACCAAACCGACCGCCGGATAGCCACAAGCAAGGCCGAAGTTCTGCTACACATCACCAATGTGGCATCCAAGGCGGTCAGCACAAAAGACAAAAACCACTCACATCGCTTAAGGGTGGTAAACTCCTCACTAGCCGGGTCAAGCCCGGAAGAGGTCAACAGTCCTTTAACAACCGACCTGGCAGCTACCAATAAAAGCGCTGAAGCACAAACCGGCCACAAGGCCGACCCAACACGGGCAAAATCATGACAAGCCATCTGGTCAATGCGTTTATCCTCACCATCCTTGAGAGTAGTGCAGTCCGGAGAATGCAGGATTGAGGTGCTGGACAACCCCAAAACAGGAGCAACCACCTCGGGGGGGGGGGGGGGGGTGACCAGTGCTTCACCGCGTCCACCGGAAAGGGATATCTTTTGTCCCAACCCGGAGGGACACCCGGAAGCCGAGTAGGCCTCTCCCATTCCTTGAGAATGATACCATCAAAATGCTTTTGATAAGGAAATTCCAAGCTTGGTCACCTCAAAGAACTCCCCCTTCAGCGGAGGAGCCGCCTCAGGGGGAGAAATAGCCAGGACCTCAAACATATGAGCCAGGACCTTAGAGGTATCCAAGGAATCCCCCTGGCCCTGCTCAGTATCAGCACCCACAAACTGTTGATCATCGGAGCCCTCAGACTCCTCAAACAGCTCCCCTTCCTCTAGCGGGGAGCAATCGGACCAATCCAGAGAGTCAAACTCCTCCATATCAAAAGCCTGCGTGGCTGTATACAAATGTTTTCGCTTTGCCGTGGCCTTTTTGGAAACAGCACTGGAAACAATTTTTCCAAGATTGGCCAATCTGGCACACACCTCAGATTGCGACTCCCCACTCATGACCACCTCACATGGGGTACGTATCAAGCGAGGGGGAGACGGAGAAGAGACTGGCGGAGCAGAACCAGACGCCTGAGATCCGGTCTGCCGCGAAATAGACCGCTGCGCACAGGGTACACAAAGAAATACATCATCCCCCGAAAGGGATACCCCTCACCCCAAACACAGCCTGGATTGCACAAAATTAGGCACAATGCCCAAAGGGAATTACGCAATAAATGTAACCCGGGATGCCCCTTTAAGTCCCGTGTGGGAGGAATTTACAGATCCCTAAATTTAACCAGGGACCCTAGGACCGGGAGAGCCCCCCTTTAATAGGACAATGGTCCACCGGGAACACACAAACAGACACAGCAATCGGACAATCAGTGACAATGTCCAAAGGGGTTAATAAACAAGCGTTGCCAGCAGCCCCAAGGAGGAGCATGGAAGTATATGCATACATATCCAAAGAAAACGAATGGGGCCACAGGCCACTCACCGACCGAGGCCAGACCGTCCACACGCACACCGAAGGGGAGGAAAGGCGCGTAAGCAGAGGAAGAAGGAGGGCCTACGCCCATCGCTCCCGGCCCCGCCCATCGCCCCCGGCCAGAAGCCGGGACCTGAACAGCAGCGCCAGCAGCACGGGGGTGGGCCGTAGGCAATCGCGCGAACGCCCGGCCCCCGCGCCTGAGGGGAAGAAGCACCCCGCCGCCATGGCAGACACAGAGGCTGGCGCCGCGGAACCGCTGGCGCCGGTTAAGTAAAGCGCATGACAGTGAACAACATGCACACACATACAATAAAGAATCTCCAACATGACAAACATCAAGGGACAGCCCCCCCCCCCCCCAAACCACGCTAGAGTGGAAGGGCCAAGGGACGGGGCATCCCAAACCGGGATCACCAACCCGGTTAACCGCCTACCCCTTGTTATGGGGTCTCACAGAGAAGCGTAGCTCCTAAGCACCAAGGGTGCCATCTACCGTTGCCCGGACCAGCAGCCTAGGCTGGGAGGCAAGTACAATAAAGTAAGGGGATCCGGGCAGAAATAGATCAGATAGAGGGCCGGGAGTCACCCCGGCTACCTTGCAAGTAGGAGACATCCATCTTCTGAAAGACTGGGGAATGAGTGGGAGGTCCCAGGTATTTATGGATCGGGAGGGTCTTACTTTTTTTATTGACATCGCTGCAAGATCGCCATCTACAGGTCAGTATACCCACATGTAATGAATGTCTTGAAGCAGGGTGTGTGACATACTTAGAATATGATGGAAGGACTTAAATTTAAAACTTATCAGGAGAGACTTAAAGAACTTAATTTGTACAGTCTGGAGGAAAGAGTGTTTTTAAGAAGAAACGTAATGATAGAACAAGGGGGCACAACCTGAAGCTAGTCAGGGGGAAGATCAGGAGCAATGTTAGAAAATATTATATTACAGAAAGAGTAGATGATGTTTGGAACACAATTCCTGCAGAGGTAGTTGAAAAATCGACAATCACTGAATTTAAAAATGCCTGGGGTAAGCCTCCATCTATCCTAAAATAAAGAGAACATACAGTATACACATAAGGGCAGACTAGATGGACTGTAGGGTCTCCTTCTGCCGTCACCCTGCTATGTTTCTAACAGTGTCCATGAATGGAGGAGGCGGGGCTTTACTGCCAAAACAGGTGGTACCTCAGATCACATCACATCATCTCAGATTAGAGCGAAATAGGAGCGATAAGAATTGGCAAAAGGTGTTCTTAATGGTGAGAGCAATTCAGGGGATCCTAGTTACAATTTTGGTTTTTGGTCCGCTTTAAGATGGGTTCCATAGGAAGGGAGACGTTAAAGTGGACCAACACCCAGCCCTTTTTTTTTTTTTTCCCCTTTTAAAAATATGTAGCAAAAGCAGCATGACCCGATTAAAAAAGAAATGTAAATTAAACTTACCTGTGATCCTCCCTCGCCGCGTCGCTAACCGTTTTCGGTCCGGCCGCCATCTTTGATTCTGTGCTGTGGAGGAAGTGATACTTTGAACTTTTGTTGGCTTAATCTCGCGCATGCGCAGTGGTTAGGCGAAGCGCCGCTTACGTCGGGAGCGAGCGGCGCTTCGCCTAACACTACTGCGCATGCGCGAAATAGTTCAAATAGTTCAAATAGTTGAATAAGAACATTTGGAATAAATAGGAGAAAGAAACTCACCTGTCCTTCGCAACCAGCACGATACGGCATCTGAGTGAAGTGAAGTGGAGGGGAGTGAGAGGAGGGAGGGGAGGGGAGGGGAGGGGAGGAGGAGCCTCATGCTGCTGCAGCCAATCATGGCTGAGCACATGAGGTCAGCTAGCAGACAGCCCTGGGAGACGTGCACGCTCCCGAGAGCTGAGAGAGGCAACCCCCCCACCCGATGACGCGGAGACATGAGGAACTGCAAGCAAAATAGCGCGACAGCTGAAGAGACCTGCTCCACGGACAAGAAATGCAAATTAACCCAGAAGCGTGATTGACAGGAAGGTAATGAACGGACAAGAGATGCAGGGCGGGACTTCCGGCGAAAAATTATGAAGATTACAGGCGCTGTGAGGGACAGAAGGCTGCAAAAGTCATCAAAAGGTAAGTGTTTTTTTATATTTAAGTGATTAGAATAATGTTGTTTTGGAGGGTGTTGGTCTGCTTTAACATCGCTTCCAGAGTCCTCTAAACTGAGCCTCCAATACGTCAGGAAATTTCTGCAGCACAGTGTTTATAAAACATCCCCCCCAATATACAGTAGCAGAGTCCTCTGGAATCTGGCCACAGAAGAGGACGTAGAATCTGTTAACAGTAAACGTAAACAGTCTTCATCACGGTGGCTCATCATTCACATTTATTGTCCCATAAACCATGTGATCGAATCAGCCGGATCTTGTGTAAAGGCGCAGGTAACGATAAGAGTGTTTATACAGTTTTGGAGGAAGGGAGGACGTACGCTGCGGCGTGGAAGCCGTCACTCCCCACATGTGTGCTAACCTTCCCGTGACTCACTATGTGATGCTAATGAAGCCCTCGGCCATATGTTTATTATTTATTAACGTGTCTGTACAGAGTATCACCAGTGTAACAGGTTTCAGAGAAAAATGGGACCTAGGCCAACACCCTTCTACTCGCACGTCTAGTGTCACAGTGCAAGTACTACGGCGGCTTAGCTGCAATTATGAGAAATCCTTCCCGGATGCTATGGAGGGTCTAGGTCCCCTTTAGAACGGACCCCCACCCAGGGTCAGATTGGAGCCACTTGGGTCCACCAGAGAGAGAAACATTCTTGGGGCCAACCAGAGAAAATATCCTTGGACACACCCTTCAACTAAAACACATTAGATTTGAATCTTTTAAAGGAGAACAAAACCCAGTATTTCCACTATTCCGGTTTGGGATGCCCTGAGTGAAAACCTCCAGATCGCCCATAGAAACTCACCTTTTCCTGATTCTACATTGCATGCACAGGCTCTCGTTCAATCAGAGCTGTTTGCTGTGCATATTAATTGCTGAGAAACGTCTCTGTGCATGGCAATCGGGATCGGCCGCATCCCCAGATGAGGGCGCGCTCCCGTCCCCCAACCTATTTGAATGGCTGTGGGTAGCACACCACAACCCAGAGATTCCCTTTATAACAGACCCTCACACGGGGTCAAAATGGAGCCACTTGGAGCTAAACAGAGGAAATTATCCTTGGTGCCCTCCTTTCAGGTAAAACACATTAGATTAGAATCTTAAAGCGGAGCAAAACCCAGTATTTTCACTATTCCGGGTTTTGTATTCTGCCCCGGAGACATTCTGATTTGGGATGCCCTGCAGTGTGAAAACCCCCAAATAGCCCATAAAAACTCACTTTTCCCTGGTCCTACATTGCATTTCAGGCTCTCGTATAATCAGAGCTGTTTGCTGTGCATATGAATTCTTGAGAAATCAAGAAATCTCTGTGCACGGCAATCGGGAAAAACCCCAAATGAGGGCGTGCTCCCATCCCCCCAGGGCTGTGGAGTCGGAGGAAATTTTGGGTACCTGGAGTCGGAGTCGGCAAACAATGCACCGACTCCGACTCCTACTAAATTTTGATTTAGCAAGTTTAAATGTCCCAATTCACAAAAAGTTATAATTAATGACTTCTCTATTGTAAGAATAAAGACCAATGCATGCAGTGCCTCACGTAACCGCAAAATGAACACGTTAAAGTAGACCAACACCCAGGATTTTGACTATTCTGGGTTTTGGTCCACTCCGGTGGGGCACCCCGATCGCTGTGTGAAACCCCCCTAGAAACCCAGAAAAACTCACCTCTCCTCGCTCCCACGTGACCGCTGCTGCCAATCCCCGCCGACGGACAAGCGAGAGGCAGCGACGGACAAGAGAGCGCGCCCGCCGCCGCCGCCTCCCGCGCGTCACTCTTACAGGGCGCGCGCCCGTGCCAGCCATTCACAAACGGCCGGCGCGGGTGCGCGTCCTGCTAGAAGGACGCGCGGGAGGCGGTGGCGGGCACCGATTGATCGTGGATAAGGTAGGTATTTAGGGGTTTCTGGGGGGGGTTTCACACAGCGGGGCACCCCCGATTGGGGTGCCCCGCAGTCAGGGGTCTGATCGGTCCGGGAATCTTATAGATTCCCGGGCCGATCATGGGAGGGTGTTGGTCCACGTTAAGTGACCGTGAAGAAGCGTGCTTTTCATGTGCTGCACTATATGGCACGCAACGCACAATTAGAAGCGGCAATACTTATACTTTGCATAGTGTTGTGTTCTGCTGTTACAGGGAACCCATGGGTAACCTCGCCTCTCACTGATAAGGGATTAAGTAAATATGTTTTTTGCAGGACTAGAGACACTTGTATAAGTGAAGGGAATGGAGGATCAATAGTTCAAGACTGAAGCTGTACCATTGGAAAAATTGCTGTCATTCAGCAAAAGGCTATAAAAACTTGTAAACTTCGATTGTTAGCTTAAACTTTAAACATGACTATGGGATTCTACTAGGGAAATCATGTTTTATAATAAAGGCCCCTTTCTGGATCCTCCCACTGCCCTATCTTCAGCAGAAGATCAGCACACAGAAAGGAGAAGGCAGCTTCTGCCCAACTACCTCTCTCTGCTAGAAGTAATGACATGTATGTTGCCTTTCTTTCCTTCAAGGATTGTATAAAATACATTCACATATTAATACAGAGGAGTCGGAGTCGGAAGTACAAAAAATTGAGGAGTCGGAACATTTATCTACCGACTCCACAGCCCTGCATCCCCCAGCCTATGTGAATGGCTGTGGGTAGCATACCACAGCCCAGAGATTCTGGTGATGCAGCCACCGATATTTACATTGATGAGGCAGCCAGGAAGTAGATGAGTTTTGCAGTGACCCAGGGAGGTGGGTTTCACACAGTGGGGCATTCCGATTTGGGATTTTGTTCCACTTGACATGTGATCCCCTTTATAAACAGACCCTCACCCAGGGTCAGAATGGAGCCACTTGGGGCCAACCAGAGGAAGTTATCCTTGGAGCCCACCCTTCTAATTTGTTTTACCTGATTAGAATCTTTTAAAGCTGAACAAAACCAAGTATTTTCACAATTCCGGGTTTAGTATCCTGCCCCGGGGACATCCCGATTCGGGATGCCCTGCTGTGTGAAAACCTCCAGATCGCCCCTAAAAACTCACCTTTCCTTGGTCCTACATTGCATGCACAGGCTCTCGTATAATCAGAGCCATTTGTTGTGCATGTTAATTCTCATGCTCTGTGTACAGCAATTGGGAGCAAGAACGGGCGCACCCCCCCCCCCCCCCCCCCCCCGATGTGGACGCGCTCCCACCCCCAGGCTATATGACTGGCTGTGGGTAGCACACCACAGTCCAGAGATTCCCGCGATGCAGCCGCCGATATTTACATCAGTGAGGGAGCCAGGAAGAAGGCGAGTTTTGCAGTGAGGGGTCACACAGTGGGGCATTCTGTTTCGGCATGCCCCAGGGGGGTTTGGTTGAGCTCGGTTTTGTTTCACTTTAAATGTGATCTTTACTGACTGAATAAATGTAACTTACAAAAGGCAAGAAGCCATTAGTACGAGACCCTGCATGGAGATTACCTATATGCCCGCGCTGGGAGTTGTAGAGAACACAGGGGCTGGGACGAGCCTCTAACGGCAATGGTGCATCTGGTCTTTGGTCTTTTTCAAAAGGTCCAGAGAAATAGGAACAAAACCCAGTGTTTTCACTATTCCGGGTTTTGTATCCTGCCCACGAGGACATCCCGATTTGGGATGCCCTGCTGTGTCAAAACCTCCAGATCGCCCATAAAAACTCACCTTTCCCTGTTCCTACAATGCATGCACAGGCTCTCATTCAATCAGAGCTGTTTGCTGTGCATATTGATTCTGGAGAAACGTCTCTGTGCATGGCAATCGGGAGCGGCTCACCTTTCCCTGTTCCTACAATGCATGCACAGGCTCTCACTCAATCAGAGGTGTTTGCTGTGCATATTCATTCTGGAGAAACGTCTCTGTGCATGGCAATCGGGAGCGGCTCACCTTTCCCTGTTCCTACAATGCATGCACAGGCTCTCACTCAATCAGAGCTGTTTGCTGTGCATATTCATTCTGGAGAAACGTCTCTGTGCATGGCAATCGGGAGCGGCCCGCATCCCCAGTCTATCTGAATGGCTGTGGGTAGCACGCCTCAGCCCAGAGATTTTGGCAATGCAGCCATCAATATTTACATCGGTGAGGGAGCCAGGAAGTAGGTGAGTACTGCAGTGACCCAGAGAGGTGGGTTTCACACAGTGGGGCATTCCGATTTGGGATTTTGTTCCACTTAAAATGTGATGTTAATTGACTGAATAACAAACGTAACTTACAAAGGCTCCCCAGGCAAGCCCGACGCAGGCTGAGGTGTCCATGGAGGTTGAAGGCGCCTCTGTCCGGTCTGGTACATTGAATACAACCCCTAAGGCCAGAAGCCATTAGTGTGAGACTAACTATATGTCGGCCCCGAGAGTTATAGTGAACCCCTGTACAAGTCACTGGTCAGACCCCCATATGGAGTTCTGCCCAGCCAAGTTTGCGTCAGGGCATTCGAGCGCGCTGACAGGACGCGAGGCTGCGCATGCACCGTAGGACCAGAGAACGGCAAGTTAGTTCGGGCAACCTGGGTGGTTTCACATAGTGGGGCATCCCAGATCGGGGTGCCCTGGGGGCTAGGACCAAAACCCAGGATAGTCAAAATCCTGGGTTTTGATGTTTTTCAATGTGCTTAGACATTTCTTGTTGTCCTCTAACCACTGTAACATTACTGCATAGCAGGCCCAAACCCAACCAGGTAGTCCGGAAAGGGACTACACAGGGGCACTAAACTAACCTCACCCGCCCCCTTCACACCAACAGAGCTGCTCACAATTTCCTAGCCTAGCTGCATCCAACGGGGTCAGTAAACAGTTGCACACGCATGCAGCAGCCCCTGTGGCACTGAATTGTGCAGCTTCCCTGATCATCAGATCTCCATGACCAATTATTGGCTTTCTTTAACTGGAGGAGCATCCCAAATCAGAATGCTCCAAGCTCCTATAGATAAATAGGACCTAAAGCCACTACACAAGCCTTCCTTTATAGAAGCCGATGTGGTGCTGTGGGGGGCCTTATGTACAGTTACTGAAACATGCCCCATGACTGCTATGCTATGTCCAGGAATAGTAATATAACTAATTGTAGGGTATGTGTAAGCACGGAAAAAACACAACCAACAACATGTTTTTATTTTAGGTCTTCTCCTCATCTTAAAGAGAACCCCCCCTCGAGTCTAAAAGACATTCCAGGCATTTATGAATGGCTGGCGCGGGCACTCCCACGGCTAGAGGTGAGCGGGGATGCCGCCCACTGCGCATGATCCCTTCAGATTTTCTTGTTGCTCAGAGTTCCAAAGCAAATTGGGATGCCCCGCTGTGTGAAACCCCGGGGGTTGCCCAATCCACTCACCTATTCCCCAAGGCCACGTTGCATCCCGATATACCTTTAGCTGGTGCGTACCCATGCCAGGCATTTATGAATTGCTGCCGCGGGCCCTCCCACAGCTAGAGGTGAGCTTCAAAGCAAATCTATATGAAAAGCGCACTACCGATTGACTAAATAGGGTGCCCCGAGGGAAGGACCAAAACCCAGGATAGTCAAAAAAAAAAAAATGTTGGTATACTCTGGGGGCATTGTGATTGCCGGGGTCCCACCTCGATCAAGCCCCTGATCTAGCGGTTAAGGAACTGAACCTGTTACCAAGGGTTGCAGGTTCCATTCCTGGCTGGGACATGACTGAATTGCTTTTGTGGAAGGAACCAAAGCGCCCAACTACTCCGCAGGCGCTGCGGCTAGGGCACATTATGATCAGATGGAGCTCTGCTAGAAAAAGGTTAATATCTGTAAAGCCGGGCTCACTGCATGGATGGGTTAGTTTAGTGTCCCTGTGAACCAGATCCCTTCATGTGACAGAGTTGCAAGTGAGCATGTAGGTCCACTTTAAGTTTGCTACACACCACCGTCTTTATTGAACAGACTTCAAATTTGTATGAAAGAAACTAGATTTCTCCCTCAGTCCGCTCACCAACAGTGTGGCTTAGAGAGGAACAACACCCAGGATGTTTACAGCAGGGATCCCATGGAGTATACGTGGGTCACCGGCTAATCATTGCTTGCGCTCCATTCATAGCTGACCTGAAGTCGCTGTCCGGCATTGATGAATATGATGTATGAGTCGCTATACTACGCTGTATGGGAGCGAATGGTAACGCCAGCTCAGTGAGACTGACTCGCACCACATTCTTCAAAAAAGAATGTTTTTGAACATGTATCCACTAGTAACAAAGCGAAAACATATGGAATGACATTGTTATAACATTGTAACATGAACACCATGGCGGTCACGTGGGCCGCAGTCGCGTCTTCTGCGCCGACCACCAGCAGGACCTGCCCACGTGACCGCCTGGCGGCCAATCGCGGGACTCCTTTGCTGGCGCTGGCTCGGAATGCAGGTGAGTTTTACGAGAGATTCCAGGACCGATCAATCCCCTGACATTGGGGGTGCCCCGCTGTGTGAAACCCCCCAGAAACCCCTAAATCCCTACCTGATCCTCGTTCCAGCGGCGCCCGCCGCCGCCTCCCGCGCGTCCCTCTAGCAGGACGCGCACCCGCGCCGGCCATTTGTGATTGGCGGGCGCACGCCCTGTAAGAGTGACGCGCGGGAGGCGGCGGCGGGCGCGCTCTCTTGTCCGTCGCTGCCTCCCGCTTGGCCGTCGGCGGTGATTGGCGGCAGCGGTCACGTGGGAGCGGGGAGAGGTAAGTTTTTGGGGCTGAGGGGTTTCACACAGCGGGGCACCCCCGATAGTCAAAATCCTGGGTGTTGGTCCACTTTAAAGGATCATCCATAGAAATGTATGCGAGAGCACCAGGTAACGACAGGTTAGACTTGGCGCTCTGCAAGGCGCTGTACGCCGAGCCTGGGATAATGACGAATTGGACACTACATGGCGTTGTTCTAGTCGCTCACCAGATTCGGCTTCATAAATGTGTAATTGCGTGCCGTGTCTGGCGTTCACCTGGTGCTACCTGCCGCTGTACAGGCACTACCTGGCACTATCCCTTCATGAATAAGGCCCTTAGACCAGCAATGGTCCTGGTCCACATGGATATTGAGCTTACCTAACCTACCCCCTCACATCATCAGCTAAATACTTACCTGTTCCTAGATGAGCAACATGCGACGGAAGACAGGAAGCAGCTGCACATGTGCACCCACCGCACCTCACCCATGCTGTTCCCTGGCCCCTGTTCTGTAGAGCACTGCAGGGAAAAGGTATCTCCTAAGTTAAAGCTCAAAAGGCAACTGGAGTAGGTAGTTCAGGGTTCCTGCAGAGCTGGAGTTGCAGGGTGGAGGGGTTTAGATACTACATATAAAAGAAAGTTCCCCCCTTGTGGTTTTAGGACAACAGTGTTGGAATGCAGGGCAAAATATCCACCTACCTTGTAGACCTCTCTGAGCTTCTCCGGAGGAGCCCCGACAAGAACACAAATCTCCAGCAGCCCCGAGGACAGCTGAGCCTCCTCCATCTTCACACGCTGCTCAAGTATCTCCGGACAAAAGAGGAACGGCCACTGGAAGCATCATGAGGACTGGCAACCAGCGGGGTGGGCACATGGGGAACCCGGAGAGGAGCGTGCCGAGGATGGGGAGGGGGGATACATTACAAATGGTCAGCAATGAGCCGTACTGTGTCTCAGTAGATCCTCTGCCAACAGCTCAGGATGATCCCAAATGGCGAGCCGTATCCAGGCCTCACCTGTGCACGTGGCACGCCCCTATTGGAGTGTTGCTCGGGTAGGTGGGTATCCAGACACAGAAAAGCAATTCCACTAGGGGGTATGAAGGCACAGAAATATGACTAACATAGGTGGGTATCCTGGAAAAGGAGTGCCATCAAGGTAGGTATCCTGGTGTATCCGGGCACTTCAGGAGAGCAATTAAGGTGGGTGGGTATCCAGGGGCAGACTTAATTCAGGTAGGTGGGTATCTGGGAACAGTGGAATAATTCAGATAAGTGGGTATGTAGGCATAGGATGTAGCTCAGGTAGGTATACGGACAAAGGTGGGTATCCAGGAACCGGCGTGTATCTCTGGTAGGTGTGTATCCAAGCACAGGTGTGTATCTTTGGTAGGTGGGTATCCGAGTAAAGGTGTTAGGTTAGTATCCAGGGTTAGTATCCAGGCACATGGAGTGTATCTTTGGTAGGTGGGTATCCGGACACAGGTGTTAGGGGGGTATCCAGAAACAGGCGTGTATCTTTGGTAGGTGGCTATCTGAGCACAGGTGTTAGGTTAGTATCCAGGCACGGGGAGCGTATCTTTGGTAGGTGGGTATCCGGGCACAGGGGTTAGGTGGGTATCCTCAACAAGGGTTGTAGCTCAGGTAGGAGAATATTCAGGCACGGATGTAGGTGGGTATCCAAGAACAGGGTTGTATCTCAGGTAGGTATTTAGGCACAGGTGTTAGGTGGGAATTTGGGCACAGGGTTGTATCTAAGGGAGGTGGGTATCCCGAAAAGGAATGTATCTTATGTAAATGGGTATCCAGAGACAGAGGAGGAGCTCAGGTAGACGAGGATCTAAGTCCAGGTGTTAGGTGAGTATCCAGACACAGGAGTGTCGCTCAGGTAGGTGAGTATCCAGACACAGGAGTGTCGCTCAGGTAGGTGAGTATCCAGACACAGGAGTGTAGCTCAGGTAGGTGAGTGAGTATCCAGACACAGGGTGTAGCTCAGGTAGGTGAGTCTTTAAGTCCAGGTGTTAGGTGAGTATCCAGACACAGAGTGGTATCTCAGGTAGGTATCCAGACACAGGAATGTAGCTCAGGTAGGTAAGTATCCAGACACAGGGTGTAGCTCAGGTAGGTGAGTCTTTAAGTCCAGGAGTTAGGTGAGTATCCAGACACAAGTATGTAGCTCAGGTAGGTGAGTATCCAGACACTGGGTGTATCTCAGTTAGGTGAGTATCCAGACACAGGAGTGTCGCTCAGGTAGGCGAGTATCCAGACACAGGAGTGTAGGTGAGTCTTTAAGTCCAGGTGTTAGGTGAGTATCCAGACACAGAGTGGTATCTCAGGTAAGTATCCAGACACAGGAATGTATCTCAGGTAGGTGAGTCTCTAAGTCCAGGTGTTAGGTGAGTATCCAGACACAGGGTGTAGCTCAGGTAGGTAAGTATCCAGACACAGGAATGTATCTCAGGTAGGTGAGTCTCTAAGTCCAGGTGTTAGGTGAGTATCCACAGAGTGGTAGGTTGGTATCCAGGCACATGGATGTACCTCAGGTAAGTATCCAGGCACAGCAGTGTAGCTTAGGTAGGCGGGTGCGCTTCTGATTGGCTGGCATCCAGGGGGCACCTATCAGAGCGGGCTCCGGTTTCCCGGGTGTCTCGGTCCGGCCACAACTCTCTCGCCCGCCGACTGCACAAACTACCAGGCGTCTGACTGAAAGGAAGCCACGCCCACCTGTGACTAATCCCACCTCTCCCCCAAAAGCCTGCTGATGCGGTTACCTCATGGCGACTGTAACGATGCCAACAAAACCGCCTGCTATAACCACGCCCAGCGTCTCTATGACCACGCCCACAACGCAAGACTTTTCCGCCCTCCGAGGGAAGACAGTCAGAGCTCCGCCTCCTCCTTCCAGGCGATGCCGGACTCGTGACGTGACAGCTCAGACCACGCCCACTCTCAGGTTAAAAGCGTTGGGCGGGAATTCCAGTCAGTTACCTCAGAGGCTCTGTCGCTTTGCTGTGTGTTGGGGTGTAAGTTGCTGCTCGCTTGGCATCACTAAAAGAATGGAAGTGCCATTCCCCTCTACCGCAGTTTTTGGTTGTCTAGCTGCATCCAATTGAGTTAAAAGACAGAAGTTTATGAGCTTTGAAAGTGGACCCAAACCTGTGATTAAGGGCGGACTAGCCATAGGGAGGAGACCAGGGATTCATTGTCCTGGGTCTCCCTATGGCCAGTCCGCCCCTGATGACGGGCTGCTGCTTTTAAACCGGACCTTCAGCATGATTTAATGAAAAACCCAAACCCTTAAAAAACGATTCCCTAGCATCTAAAATTATTATATTTTATGTTTTTAGTCACTTATTATTCTTTCCCCCACTGGGCTGCAACTCTGTTCAGGACTCTTGGTTAAGGGCGCCACCATCTTGCCTCAGAAACATCACATACTGAGTAGAGGGGAATAAAGTGCAGGCGGGGCTATAGCTGTGCTTTGCACAGACAGAGCAGAGCTGGGGTCAGGGAAAGGACAGCAATCCCATAATGCAGAGCGACACAGTCAGAAGACACTTCCTGTTTGCAGGCTGCCTGATGGTCTATGAACCGCCATCTTGGATGTTTAAAGGCTCATAACATGCAGTAGATGCGGGTAGGATGATTTTTAATGTGAGCAATCTGTATGTACAGGGGGAGGGGGGAGAACATATAAGATAGGCTCTTATTCTGGCTGAAGGACCGGATTAATGTGAGCAATCTGTATGTACAGGGGGGGAACATATAAGATAGACTCTTATTCAGGGTGAAGGTCCGGATTAATGTGGGCAATCTGTATGTACAGGGAGGAAACATATAAGATAGACTCTTATTCAGGGTGAAGGACCGCTTTAAAAGACAGAAAGATGTTTATGAGCCTTAAAAGTGGACCCAAACCCGTGATCAGGTGAAGACTGGCCATAGGGAGACCTATTGGCCACATTGCCAATGGGGAACAGGAGGGGGGATGCCACACTGCCTATGGGGAACAGGAGGGGGGTTGCCACACTGCCTATGGGGAATGGGAGGGGGGATGCCACACTGCCTACGGGGAATGGGAGGGGGGATGCCATAATGCCTATCCGGAATAGGGGGAATTCCACACTGCCTATGGGGGTAAGGGATACCACACTGCCTGTAATGAGGAATGGGAGGGGGAATGCCACACTGCCTATA
This sequence comes from Gastrophryne carolinensis, assembly GCA_027917425.1. NCBI lineage: Eukaryota > Metazoa > Chordata > Amphibia > Anura > Microhylidae > Gastrophryne > Gastrophryne carolinensis. The sequence continues at coordinate 424,922,840 of CM051239.1, forward strand.
ATGGGGAATGGGAGGGGGGATGCCACACTGCCTATAATGGAGAATGGGAGGGGGGATGCCACACTGCCTATAATGGGGAATGGGAGAGGGGATGCCACACTGCCTATAATGGGGAATGGGAGGGGGGAATGCCACACTGCCTATAATGGGGAATGGGAGGGGGGAATGCCACGCTGCCTATATGGAGAATGGGAGGGGGAATGCCACACTGCCTATAATGGGGAATGGGAGGGGGGAATGCCACACTGCCTATAATGGGGAATGGAAGGGGGGAATGCCACACTGCCTATGGGGAATAGGAGAGGGGGATGCCACACTGTCTATGGGGAATGGGAGGGGGATGCCACACTGTCTATGGGGAATGGGAGGGGGATGCCACACTGTCTGTAATTGGGGGCTTCTGCACCTTGCCTATTTTTTTGGTTCTTGGGGGGACAGTGTTTAGCACATTTGGTTCAGAATATTTTCTTGCCTTATTTTCCTCTCCAAATCCTAGATGCGTCTTATAGGGCGAAAATACTGTAAATAAAGAGGAACTACACTGGTTAAGTCAATGCTGAGTGGTGTGAGAGTTTATTGGCTGACCGTGACTCATGCCTATTGGATTACTACCGCGATATCTGTTACTCTGAGTGTAAGCCCCTGACATATGCTCATTGGAGTTTAAGAACTGTGCCTTTGACTGTGACTGAGTTTGTGGAGAACAAGTTCTCTTTGACTTTACTTTTACTGCTGCAGTCAGTGACCACCTGTGAGAGCGAAGGGGGTCCCCTGCACCTGAGCTATCCATGACTATGAACCAGATCCCCCTCCCTACAACCTCAGCCTGTCCATGACTATGAACCAGATCCCCCTCCCTACAACCTCAGCCTGTCCATGACTATGAACCAGATCCTCTTGCCTATCAACCTTGATCTGCCCATGACTGTGAACCAGATCCTCCTGCCTACAACCTCAGCCTGTCCATGACTATGAACCAGATCCTCTTGCCTATCAACCTTGATCTGCCCATGACTGTGAACCAGATCCTCCTGCCTACAACCTCAGCCTGTCCATGACTATGAACCAGATCCTCTTGCCTATCAACCTTGATCTGCCCATGACTGTGAACCAGATCCTCCTGCCTACAACCTCAGCCTGTCCATGACTATGAACCAGATCCTCTTGCCTATCAACCTTGAGCTGCCCATGACTGTGAACCAGATCCTCCTGCCTATCAACCTTGAGCTGCCCATGACTATGAACCAGATGCCTCTGCCTACAACCTCAGCCTGTCCATGACTATGAACCAGATCCCCCTCCCTACAACCTCAGCCTGTCCATGACTATGAACCAGATCCCCCTCCCTACAACCTCAGCCTGTCCATGACTGTGAACCAGATCCTCCTGCCTATCAACCTTGAGCTGCCCATGACTGTGAACCAGATCCTCCTGCCTATCAACCTTGAGCTGCCCATGACTATGAACCAGATGCCTCTGCCTACAACCTCAGCCTGTCCATGACTATGAACCAGATCCCTCTGCCTACAACCTCAGCCTGTCCATGACTATGAACCAGATCCTCTTGCCTATCAACCTTGATCTGCCCATGACTGTGAACCAGATCCTCCTGCCTATCAACCTTGAGCTGCCCATGACTATGAACCAGATCCCTCTGCCTATAACCTCAGCCTGTCCATGACTATGAACCAGATCCCTCTGCCTATAACCTCAGCCTGTCCATGACTATGAACCAGATCCCCTCCCTACAACCTCAGCCTGTCCATGACTATGAACCAGATCCTCCTGCCTACAACCTTGGCTTGCCCATGACTATGAACCAGATCCCCTCCCTACAACCTCAGCCTGTCCATGACTATGAACCAGATCCTCCTGCAACCTTGGCTTGCCCATGACTATGAACCGGATTCTGCTGCCTACAATCTCGCCCTGCCCATGACTATGAACCAAATCCTTATGCCTGCAACCTTGGCTTGCCCATGATTATGAACCAGACTCTGCTGCCTACTTTATCAACCTGTCCATGACTATGAACCAGATCCTCCTGCCTACAATCTCAACCTGTTCATGACTATGAACCAGATCCCCCTACCTACAGCCTTGGCTTGCCCATGACTACGAACCAGATTCTGCTGCCTACATTCTCAACCTGTCAATTACTATGAACCAGATCCTCCTGCCTATATCCTTGGCTTGCACATTATGAACCAGACTCTGCTGCTTACAATCTCATCTTGCCCATGACTATGAACCAGATCCTCCTGCCTATAACCTTGGCTTGCCCATGACTATGAACCAGACTCTGCTGCCTACAATCTCACCCTGCCCATGACTATGAACCAGATCCTCCTGGCTATAACCTTGGCTTGCCCATGACTATGAACCAGACTCTCTTGCTTACAATCTCACCTTGCCCATGACTATGAACCAGATCCTCCTGCCTATAACCTTGGCTTGCCCATGACTATGAACCAGACTCTGCTGCTTACAATCTCACCTTGCCCATGACTATGAACCAGATCCTCCTGCCTATAACCTTGGCTTGCCCATGACTATGAACCAGACTCTGCTGCCTACAATCTCACCCTGCCCATGACTATGAACCAGATCCTCCTGCCTACAACCTTGGCTTGCCCAAGACTATGAACCAGACTCTGCTGCTTACAATCTCACCTTGCCCATGACTATGAACCAGATCCTCCTGCCTACAACCTTGGCTTGCCCATGACTATGAACCAGATCCTCCTGCCTACAACCTTGGCTTGCCCATGACTATAAACCAGATTCTGCTGCCTACAATCTCGCCCTCTCCATGACTGAACCAGATCCTCCTGCCTACAGCCCCAACCTGCCCAAGGTAAGGCGTAATACATGAACTTTACCTCTGTTGCCTCATAGATCAGTTTGCATTGTGCTTGCACTACAGGCAAAATGCTGCATGCAGCGTTCTCCAACATGCATTGCAAAAGCAGGTCATGGAGCAGGGATCCCTAACACACACGAGTCATTTAAATTGAAGCTGCACACCCTATATTTTGATGTGGGAAAGCCTGGCCTCAGTCTTCTATTTTTGGGTGTGGATCCGTTACAATAAAGAAACTTGTAGTTTAGTTGTGACTGGTGTTTGATGGCAGTGGTGCAGACATGGTGACGGATGTGCTTTGCTGAGCAGTGCTGTGGTTAGCACTTTCACCCCAGACAGCAATACGAATGGTTGTCAGCAATAACATTTTAGGGGAGTTCCACTTGAAAAGATACCCATGGTGGGAAATACGGGGACAGCGTTTGCAAATCTCATTCTTGTAATGTTATTTTCCTGTCTGACATGCTGCTGCACTCAATGTGGTGAGCCACAGCTGATACAGGAGTGAGGAGGGGTAAGAAGCTCAGAACTTTTTCTTTTACAATATTTTTATTGTCAGTCACGAAAAAAGTACATTGTACATGGGAATTACAGTTATGTTCCATCTTAACAATTAAGTATACATCAGAGGCATCATCACCGTCCTGCGACAGCACATGCTGCCCTGTTACATATTTTGAGCCTACCCATGGGAGAACTTCCCGGTGGGACCTTCCTCCACTCCACTGAGATCCCTCAGAGGAGGAGCAGCACTGGAACATACTGTACAATTAAGGTCGTGTTGACATATTTCACATTCATATTATAGAGCAAAGCAAGAAAGCGACCCAGGACGGGTCCCATGAAAGAAGAGGAGCTGGCCTGCATGTAGGGGAGAGGGCAGTATCTTGCACACCTCTCTATCCCTCAAACCAATCACACAAAGCCCAGTTTTCTTCTCTCCCTTCACGACTTCTTACGTTGAAACTCCTGCCATGGCTCCCATATTTGATCATTTGCTCATTTACCATAATGTTGGCCATTCTCGCCTCCACTTCCTGCCATGATAACTTTGGGGCCTTCCAGTTGGCCGCTACCGTAAGTCTTACCGAGACCAGAAGGTGCTTGGTTAAGTGCCACTCATCCCTCGTGTAAGGGTTTTGCTTTAGTGATAGTAGGGCCTCCAATGGACTAGGGGAGCAAAGCCTTCCCAGGATGCGAGATAAAACTTTATGTGCCTTTTTCCACAAGCCCTGGACCACAGGGCATCCCCACCACACATGGAGGTATTCCCCTATCTTTCCACACCCTCTGAAACATATGGGGGAGTGGGAGGCGGAGCACTTGTGAAGCCTGGCCTGTACTATTTTGAAGGTGTTCTCCATCGCCAAGACATTAAGAGACGTCGTCCGCACATTATTCGAAATTCTCCAGTCTTCCTCCCCAATATTCGCTTCCAGCTCCGCCTCCCACCTCGCCATGTACCCATGTCATGGCAGTTCCGCCCGGTGTACTAACACCCCATAAATATGCGTAATCATCCCCTTTACAAATGGCTGATGGGAGCACGCCTGCTCTAAAGGGGTCAACTTATAGGGCGGGATACAGCTCAGAACTTTTTCAGCCTTTATTGTCACCATGAACGATCCATCCTGGGGTGCCTCCATGGTGGCATACTATGAGTTATTTGTTCCCCTCTCCTGGGGTGCCTCCATGGTGGCATAATATGAGTTATTTGTGCCCCTTTCCTGGGGTGCCTTCATGGTGGCATACTATGAGTTATTTGTGCCCCTTTCCTGGGGTGCCTCCATGGTGGTATACTATGAGGTATTTGTTTCCCTTTCCTGGGGTTCCTCCATGGTGGCATACTATGAGGTATTTGTTCTCTTTCCCGGGGTGCCTCCATGGTGGCATACTATGAGGTATTTGTTTCCCTTTCCTGGGGTTCCTCCATGGTGGAATACTATGAGTTATTTGTTTCCCTTTCCTGGGGTTCCTCCATGGTGGAATACTATGAGTTATTTGTTTCCCTTTCCTGGGGTTCCTCCATGGTGGCATACTATGAGTTATTTGTTTCCCTTTCCTGGGGTTCCTCCATGGTGGCATACTATGAGTTATTTGTTTCCCTTTCCTGGGGTTCCTCCATGGTGGAATACTATGAGTTATTTGTTTCCCTTTCCTGGGGTTCCTCCATGGTGGCATACTATGAGTTATTTGTTTCCCTTTCCTGGGGTTCCTCCATGGTGGCATACTATGAGTTATTTGTTTCCCTTTCCTGGGGTTCCTCCATGGTGGAATACTATGAGTTATTTGTTTCCCTTTCCTGGGGTTCCTCCATGGTGGCATACTATGAGGTATTTGTTTCCCTTTCCTGGGGTTCCTCCATGGTGGAATACTATGAGTTATTTGTTTCCCTTTCCTGGGGTGCCTCCATGGTAGCATACTATGAGTTATTTGTGCCCCTTTCCTGGGGTGCCTCCAGGGTGGCATACTATGAGTTATGTGTGCCCCTTTCCTGGGGTGCCTCCATGGTGGCATACTATGAGGTATTTGTTTCCCTTTCCTTGGGTTCCTCCATGGTGGCATACTATGAGTTATTTGTGCCCCTTTCCTGGGGTGCCTCCAGGGTGGCATACTATGAGTTATTTGTGCCCCTTTCCTGGGGTGCCTCCAGGGTGGCATACTATGAGTTATTTGTGCCCCTTTCCTGGGGTGCCTCCATGGTGGCATACTATGAGGGATTTGTTCCCCCTTCCTGGGGTGCCTCCATGGTGGCATACTATGAGTTATTTGTTCCTCGTTCCTGGGGTGCCTCCATGGTGGCATACTATGAGGTACTTGTTCTCTTTCCCGGGGTGCCTCCATGGTGGCATACTATGAGGTATTTGTTCTCTTTCCCGGGGTGCCTCCATGGTGGCATACTATGAGTTATTTGTTTCCCGTTCCTGGGGTGCCTCCATGGTGGCATACTATGAGGTATTTGTTCTCTTTCCCGGGGTGCCTCCATGGTGGCATACTATGAGGTATTTGTTTCCCTTTCCTGGGGTTCCTCCATGGTAGCATACTATGAGTTATTTGTGCCCCTTTCCTGGGGTGCCTCCAGGGTGGCATACTATGAGTTATGTGTGCCCCTTTCCTGGGGTGCCTCCATGGTGGCATACTATGAGGTATTTGTTTCCCTTTCCTTGGGTTCCTCCATGGTGGCATACTATGAGTTATTTGTGCCCCTTTCCTGGGGTGCCTCCAGGGTGGCATACTATGAGTTATTTGTGCCCCTTTCCTGGGGTGCCTCCATGGTGGCATACTATGAGTTATTTGTGCCCCTTTCCTGGGGTGCCTCCATGGTGGCATACTATGAGGTATTTGTTCCTCGTTCCTGGGGTGCCTCCATGGTGGCATACTATGAGGTATTTGTTTCCCTTTCTTGGGGTTCCTCCATGGTGGAATACTATGAGTTATTTGTTTCCCTTTCCTGGGGTGCCTCCATGGTAGCATACTATGAGTTATTTGTTCTCTTTCCCGGGGTGCCTCCATGGTGGCATACTATGAGGTATTTGTTCTCTTTCCCGGGGTGCCTCCATGGTGGCATACTATGAGGTATTTGTTTCCCTTTCTTGGGGTTCCTCCATGGTGGAATACTATGAGTTATTTGTTTCCCTTTCCTGGGGTGCCTCCATGGTAGCATACTATGAGTTATTTGTGCCCCTTTCCTGGGGTGCCTCCATGGTGGCATACTATGAGGTATTTGTTTCCCTTTCCTTGGGTTCCTCCATGGTGGCATACTATGAGTTATTTGTGCCCCTTTCCTGGGGTGCCTCCAGGGTGGCATACTATGAGGTATTTGTTCCCCCTTCCTGGGGTGCCTCCATGGTGGCATACTATGAGGTATTTGTTTCCCTTTCTTGGGGTTCCTCCATGGTGGCATACTATGAGTTATTTGTGCCCCTTTCCTGGGGTGCCTCCATGGTGGCATACTATGAGGTATTTGTTTCCCTTTCTTGGGGTTCCTCCATGGTGGCATACTATGAGTTATTTGTTCTCTTTCCCGGGGTGCCTCCATGGTGGCATACTATGAGGTATTTGTTCTCTTTCCCGGGGTGCCTCCATGGTGGCATACTATGAGGTATTTGTTTCCCTTTCTTGGGGTTCCTCCATGGTGGCATACTATGAGTTATTTGTGCCCCTTTCCTGGGGTTCCTCCATGGTGGTATACTATGAGTTATTTGTGCCCCTTTCCTGGGGTGCCTCCATGGTGGCATACTATGAGGTATTTGTTCCCCCTTCCTGGGGTGCCTCCATGGTGGCATACTATGAGTTATTTGTTCCTCGTTCCTGGGGTGCCTCCATGGTGGTATACTATGAGGTATTTGTTCTCTTTCCCGGGGTGCCTCCATGGTGGCATACTATGAGTTATTTGTTTCCCTTTCCTGGGGTTCCTCCATGGTGGAATACTATGAGTTATTTGTTTCCCTTTCCTTGGGTGCCTCCATGGTGGCATACTATGAGTTATTTGTTCCTCGTTCCTGGGGTGCCTCCATGGTGGTATACTATGAGGTATTTGTTCTCTTTCCCGGGGTGCCTCCATGGTGGCATACTATGAGTTATTTGCTCCCCTTTCCTGGGGTGCCTCCATGGTGGCATACTATGAGTTATTCGTTCCCTTTTCCTGGGGTGCCTCCATGGTGGCATACTATGAGTTATTTGTTTCCTTTTCCTGGGGTGCCTCCATGCTGGCATACTATGAGTTATTTGCTCCCCTTTCCTGAGGTGCCTCCATGGTGGTATACTATGAGGTATTTGTTCCCTCTTCCTGGGGTGCCTCCATGGTGGCATACTATGAGGTATTTGTTCCCTCTTCCTGGGGTGCCTCCATGGTGGCATACTATGAGTTATTCGTTCCCTTTTCCTGGGGTGCCTCCATGGTGGCATACTATGATGTATTTGCTCCACTTTCCTGGGGTGCCAACATTGGTGGCATACTATGAGGTATTTGTTCCCCCTTCCTGGGGTGCCTCCATGGTGGCATACTATGAGTTATTTGTTCCTCGTTCCTGGGGTGCCTCCATGGTGGCATACTATGAGTTATTTGTTCCTCGTTCCTGGGGTGCCTCCATGGTGGCATACTATGAGGTATTTGTTCTCTTTCCCGGGGTGCCTCCATGGTGGCATACTATGAGTTATTTGTTTCCCTTTCCTGGGGTGCCTCCATGGTGGCATACTATGAGGTATTTGTTTCCTTTTCCTGGGGTGCCTCCATGCTGGCATACTATGAGTTATTTGCTCCCCTTTCCTGGGGTGCCTCCATGGTGGTATACTATGAGGTATTTGTTCCCTCTTCCTGGGGTGCCTCCATGGTGGCATACTATGAGGTATTTGTTCCCTCTTCCTGGGGTGCCTCCATGGTGGCATACTATGAGTTATTCGTTCCCTTTTCCTGGGGTGCCTCCATGGTGGCATACTATGAGGTATTTGCTCCACTTTCCTGGGGTGCCTCCATGGTGGCATACTATGAGGTATTTGTTTCCTTTTCCTGGGGTTCCTCCATGGTGGAATACTATGAGTTATTTGTTCCTCGTTCCTGGGGTGCCTCCATGGTGGAATACTATGAGTTATTTGTTCCTCGTTCCTGGGGTGCCTCCATGGTGGCATACTATGAGGTATTTGTTCCCTCTTCCTGGGGTGCCTCCATGGTGGCATACTATGAGTTATATGTTTCCTTTTCCTGGGGTTCCTCCATGGTGGAATACTATGAGTTATTTGTTCCTCGTTCCTGGGGTGCCTCCATGGTGGCATACTAGGAGTTATTTGTTTCCTTTTCCTGGGGTTCCTCCATGGTGGAATACTATGAGTTATTTGTTCCTCGTTCCTGGGGTGCCTCCATGGTGGCATACTATGAGTTATTTGTTTCCCTTTCCTGGGGTGCCTCCATGGTGGCATACTATGAGTTATTTGTTTCCTTTTCCTGGGGTGCCTCCATGGTGGCATACTATGAGTTATTTGCTCCTCTTTCCTGGGGTGCCTCCATGGTGGTATACTATGAGGTATTTGTTTCCTTTTCCTGGGGTGCCTCCATGGTGGCATACTATGAGTTATTTGTTTCCTTTTCCTGGGGTGCCTCCATGGTGGCATACTGTGAGTTATTTGCTCCCCTTTCCTGGGGTGCCTCCATGGTGGTATACTATGAGGTATTTGTTTCCCTTTCCTGGGGTTCCTCCATGGTGGCATACTATGAGTTATTTGTTCCTCGTTCCTGGGGTGCCTCCATGGTGGCATACTATGAGGTATTTGTTCTCTTTCCCGGGGTGCCTCCATGGTGGCATACTATGAGGTATTTGTTTCCCTTTCCTGGGGTTCCTCCATGGTGGCATACTATGAGTTATTTGTTCCTCGTTCCTGGGGTGCCTCCATGGTGGCATACTATGAGGTATTTGTTCTCTTTCCCGGGGTGCCTCCATGGTGGCATACTATGAGGTATTTGTTCTCTTTCCCGGGGTGCCTCCATGGTGGAATACTATGAGGTATTTGTTCCCCCTTCCTGGGGTGCCTCCATGGTGGTATACTATGAGGTATTTGTTCCCTCTTCCTGGGGTGCCTCCATGGTGGCATACTATGAGTCATTTGTTCCCTTTTCCTGGGGTGCCTCCATGGTGGCATACTATGAGGTATTTGCTCCCCTTTCCTGGGGTGCCTCCATGGTGGCATACTATGATTTATTTGCTCCACTTTCCTGGGGTGCCTCCATGGTGGCATACTATGATTTATTTGCTCCACTTTCCTGGGGTGCCTCCATGGTGGCATACTATGAGGTATTTGCTCCCCTTTCCTGGGGTGCCTCCATGGTGGCATACTATGATTTATTTGCTCCACTTTCCTGGGGTGCCTCCATGGTGGCATACTATGAGTTATTTGCTCCCTTTTCATGGGGTGCCTCCATGGTGGCATACTATGAGGTATTTGCTCCCCTTTCCTGGGGTGCCTCCATGGTGGCATACTATGAGCTATTTGCTCCCTTTTCATGGGGTGCCTCCATGGTGGCATACTATGAGTTATCTGTTCCCCGTCCAGCCATTCAGAATAGCTGGGCGCAGGAGCATGCATATCCGCAGGGAAGCCGACGGATGCAGGGCCAACGGAGATCTCATCGCGGGACCCGTCAGGATCAGGTAAGATCACCGGTGCCCCAGGGGGCTTGACACAGAGGGGCATCCGGTGTAGAATGCCCCGGGGGTAGGCTAGTGGCTGGGCCCGGCCGTGGGGGTTTTCATCCGCTTTAAGTATGTAATATATATAATGGCCTCTATAGCAGCACTATAAGGAATTGAGTCTGCAGGCTGGGAGGTAAGTCTTGTTTTTCCTGGAGCCCCCATGGCGGCATACTGGAATTTTTTTATTCCTCTACTGTGACTTTTACTGCTGGATTCCTCAACAGTTGGCTGCTAATACCCCTGACTCATCTTAAATGGTTTAAACCAAAAGCATGACGCACCAGCTGTGACATCACCCTCAGAGCAAGTTACCTTTTAACTCGATCTGACATGAAACTTAACGGTTTAACGGCCAATCACACTGTAGCATGAAGCCAAAGGGCTGCATGATGGCATCCTCCTTCTAGAAGGAATAATGAGAGGCCACGTCCCCATCCTCCTTATCTGATAATGGGTCAGTTTTCAGATTGTTTCCTGGTTACAAAATTCCCTCGGACAAGCCGTAAGACAGCTGGAAGTCCTGTTCTCATCACATGTGACCTGAAGAACCTGAATTTCCCGTTTTTGTTCTCAGTGCCGTGAGATCACAAGATTCTCTTTGTTTCTGCTATGGGGACAGATCACCTTGAAAGCACGAAGATGTGTTTTCAGCTCTCTGGTAAAGCTAAAGTTTAGATAAGCCTTATGCGCATTTGCCCATAATCCTAATGGCGCATTTCCAAGGATTGATTTGCAAACAAAAAAATCGACCACAGATGAGAATATTTTATTATTAATAATGTTTATTTAAATAGCGTCATCATCTTCCGTAGCGCTTTACAAGGTATGATTACAGACAAGGTAAAACATATAGTACAGAGAACAATACAAAATTAGATGCCACGAGGTTCAAACCAGGTGTTGTGAGCACAGGAGACAATAGGAAGGAGAGCCCTGCCCTTGCGAGCGTATAGTCTAAAGGATGGGGGTGGAGACAAAAGGGGCAGTGTCAGGAATGACTTGCCTTCAGTCCGTGCCCGTGGTGTCCCTAGGCAACTGGCCAGGGTTTCTCCTGCCCAGCAGCTGCCTCTGGCTCCGATGCCATCCCCAGCGGCGCGTGTGTCGCCGAGTAAGTCCTCCCCCCTTGCCCGTTGTCACTCAGCTTGTGCTTGCTGCCCTTTACAGTCAGCTCATGTCTTCTGGTGGTGCAATACTCAGAATGGCCACCGGAGGCTGTTTAAGAGAACAAAGTATAGAAGGTGCAGCTCTGAGCAGTTTGCCTGGGAAGCTCAGCTGGAGCAATCGGCCCAGAGCTCACCAATCAGACTACAGGGCCAGTGCTCCAATCTGCCGTCAGATCCTAAGTGCACCAATCCCAGCCACTGTCTCCCTGTCCAATCCTGCCGGTTTTCCCACTATAAAGGGATTTCCACTGCAGTGTGTCATTGCCTGTTATAGCGCCTAGTACCAAGCATTGAAGCTCGATTGATTCCTGTTGTCGACCTCAGCCTGAACCGACCTTTTGCCTGCCTGACCACGATTCCACCTGACCCCTCTGATACCTCGCACTGTGACCTTCTGGCTCCGACCTCGGCTTGTAATCGGGCTTCCGCCATCCGGCATCCTCACTTGGGTCTCCCTGCCGTTCATCAGTCTCCACCTTAAGCTGATAATCTTTGCGCCCTATAAGTCCTGGGGGTAACCGAGTAGGAGAGGCATAACCCGCGTCTCCTACAAGCGGGGACTTGTCTATAGGCAGAAGAGGCGGTGGAGATTGGGGATTATCAGCTCAAGACAGACTGGTGTCCGGTACAGTCCTTACAGGCAGGATCACAAGTGGTAGAGATTGAGTTGGGCTGCATGTGCCATTTGAAGGTTACAGGAGTTGCTTAAGCCAGGTTATATGCTTGTCTAAAGTGAGGGTTTTGAGGGCATTTTTAAAGGCTTGGAGTGACGGAGAGTGACAGATTGAGCGGGGGAGTGCATCCCACAGAAGTGGGGAGGCACGGGAGAAGTATTGAAGGTGTGCGTGCGAGGAGGCAACCAAGGAGGAAGACAGGAGAATGTCAGAGTGGAGGTTGCGGTTGGGTTGGTAACGCTGGATCAGAGATGAAACGTAGGGAGGGGCCTGGTTAGAGAGAGCTTTGTTTGTTAGGGTTAGAAGTTTGAACTGAACTCTCTGAGAGACAGGTAACCAGTGGAGGGATTGACAGAGGGGGGCAGCACTGGAGAAGCGAGAGGAGAGGTGGATGAGGCGAGCAGCAGAGTTTAGAATAGATTGAAGGGGTTGGCAAACCACAGAGGAGGGTGTTGCAGTAGTCTAGTCGGTATATGACCAGGGCGTGTACTAGCATTTTAGTGGTGTCAGGTGAGAGGAAGAGACGGATGCGGGAGATATTTTTAAGTTGGAGACGACAGGAGGTGGCTAGGGAGTGAATGTGAGTTGTGAATGAGAGAGAGGAGGAGAGGAGTCCAGAATGACGCCCAGACTCCAAGCCTGATGAGTTACAGTTATTGTAAGATTAATTACAGAGATTGTGGTTTTGGAGAGGGTAGGGGAGTAAGATGGTGGGAAGATGGGCAGTTCCGTTTTGTCCATGTTCAGTTTAAGGGAGCGAGATGTCATGAAGGAGGAGATGGCGGTTAGATAGTCAGGAAGACGAGAGAATATAGATCTATGGAAATTCCCGCTGTGATCCAATGATCAATGAAAATCTAGTTTCGTATCGCTTAGGCAGACATCAGGTTTCTCGCTCATCATATGATCGTTGATACGTGGAAACAAATCGACCACAAATAGGATGAATGTTTATCTCCAGTATTGTAACATCTCTCAGAGGGGAATAGATCTCATGAGAGCTCCATGGCGAGAGACACAACCAGCCCTGGTTACACATCTGGAGCCATGGAAGGTCTGATTTTACAGCTTAGTCACACTGCCGGGTCATTAGTACTAAGGCGCTTAACTGTATAAAACGTGATTGTCAAGGTGTGACTCAATACTGCCAAGTCTGTGGTTTGAAAACAGCACTGTACATTCCATTATACTGCCAAGTACTTAAAGCGTCCCCCTGGGGCTTCTCTCCCATGGCCCAATCTACATAACTTGGCGTGGCTCTGCTCCAATCAGCTTCTCCGGCCGTGCATATTAATGTGCGGCTGGAGAAGCTCAATGGAATCCTAGCCACACTCGTGATTGGCTCGTGGTACCCCCTGAATCCCTAGGTCTGTGTGTGGTCATGCCCGCCATTGATAAGCGCTGCCGGCCGCGCATGTGCCGTGGGCTTGTTGGTATGGTAAGCATATCGGGTGACTGGGAGGGTTCACACAGCGTGGAATCCCAAATTGGTGCAAACCAGACCTAGCACCTATAAGATGATAGGTCTGGTTACCATGCCAACGAGTCCATGGCACATGCGCGGTCGGTGACGGCATCACTTATGAATGGCCGGCATGACCCAAACACAGCCCGGGGATACCCCGATCAGAGGTTCCCCGCTCTGTGAAACCTCCCAGATCGCTGATGCCAATTCACCTCTTCCCGGTCCTACGGCGCATGTGCTGCTCATCCAGTCAGCGTGCTCGGAGCTGCTGATGTCACGTCGTCTAAGCCTTCGTTTAAGGACAGCGGCTCTGAGCGCACTGACAGCCACATCCCCTGCTACGCTCTAACAGGGAGCCTGCCAGCATCTCACAAATGCCTGGCGCAGGCACGCGCCCTGCTAGAGGGAAAGCGGGGATACTGCTGCTGCTCGCACATGCGCCGTTGGACCAGGAAACAAGGTAAGTGTATGGGGTGACCTGGGCCAGGAGGAGGGAATCGATTTGCCTGGGAATCTTATAGATTTCTGGGTCGATTACAGTGGGTTTTGGTCCACTTTAAAGAGGAACATAGGACTTAAAGTGGACCAACACCCAGCATGATCGGCCCAGGAATCTTATAGATCCCCAATCCGATCCCTTCCCGCTGGGCATCCAAAATCGGGATGCCCCGCGGTGTGAAACCCCCCAGGACGCCCGCTGCACTTACCTGATTGCTGGTCCAACGGCGCATGCGTGGACCGCGGCCGCATCGTGCGCTTCTCTCTAGCAGGTGCGCTCCCTGTTAGAGGGAAGCACGAGATGCGTCCGCCAACGTGCTCGGAGCCGCTACGGTAAGACGCCTCATTTACATGCATACCACAGCGATTCCAAGCGCGCTAATTGGACGAGCGGCCGTGCTCTTCATTGTCCCACGGCGATCTCACAGCTCAGCAAAATCTTGCAGGATTTTGGGCAGCTCCATTGCATCCCATTTATGGGCACTATGCAGGCACAGGATCAGGGGCCGCACGCAGTGCCTGATGGGATGCAAGATGGCGCCACCCATCGGAAGGTTTCCCAGAAACCGAGGGACCCAGAAGATGGATACAGCCCAAAGGTAAGACCGGAAGGGTGGGCAGCAGATCGGCGAGGTTTGGGGGAAACCCTCCAGATCACCCATACAACTCACCTCTCCCCCAATCCCACGGCACATGCACAGACTCTTGTCCAATCAGCGCTTTGTGCCGTGCATACTAATGCACGACATAAAGCCGTTGCTTTGGGACTGAGCCCCCCCCCCCATGCTCAGCCTATGTGGCTGGGAGCAGGAGCGCACACAGCAGTAGGGATGCCGTGGATGCAGCCACAGCCCGCAATCACGGCAAGGGACAGGCGGAAAAGTACGGATTTTGCAGGCAATCTGAGGGGGTTCAGACAGTGCGCATATAATATAGGCAATTTGCACTCCTAAGATCTGTGGCGGACTGGGGCCAAAAATCAACCCTGGACTTTTCCAGGCCCTGGCCAGCCCTAGCCATGCTGAGCAACCCCCCCCCCCCCCACCCCAACCATGATGCTGGGCTTGTGGGTATAGTGGGACTGGGTACAGTGGGCTTAGAGGGAGACTAAGGGAGCAGGGATTGAATTTGGCTGTTAAAAGCAGCAGCCCAACTGGCCCCAAAGCAGTGCAGCCCGCTGGGCATTGTCCTAGGTCTCCCTATGGCCAGTCTGCCCCTGTCAAAGATCACATGAAGAAATAAGTTGGGTTCAGGTTATCTCCAGGGCTAGTGTCACCTGACCAAAAACAAGTACTATATACAGTATTGAGACAACCAATACACCATAGTATATTGCAAAAAAGGATTGTTTTTTGTTTATCATGATTCCATATACAGTGCTATATACAAAGTCACCTCTAGGTGGTGCTGTCCTCCAAAACAAGTAATTATTTAGTACATTATAGTAAGTAAGCAGGTATAATTTACCCCAGTATTTAATTCATAGAACAAAAAAGCAAAAAAATCAGGGTATATTGTAAAACAGGGATGAGGCTTATATCTATTTACTACTATAAATACAAAAATCAATGCCCACAGCATGTGCCGAGGAGTAGCTAGGCATTCTGGAACCCGGGGCAAAGATTCGAAATGGCGCCCCCCAACTGTTCTAAGGTCCCCCTTTGCCGCCCCCTGCCCTGCTGCACCCGGGGCAAGTGCCCCCCCTGCTCCCCCCTAGCTACACCCTTGGTTGAGTGGCTGGCTGGAGGTTTGGAGCAAGGCCTAGGGGCCACAGGCGCTATCTTGTGGGCATGTGGGCAAGAGCTTCACTAATTAGGGCAGGAAACAGGTTTAAATAGAGGGGCAGCAGCCCCCCCACTGACAGCCCGGCAGCAAGCTAGTAAGCGTCTGGTGTCCCCATTGTTGGGGGACATTATAATTTCTAAGTGTCTTTTTTCTGCTCAGGACGGATTGTGGATCATCTGCTGAGCATGGAGGAGAGGGGAGCCAGGAATAAGTCTGCACAGCGCAGGTAGTATAAAGGTTGCTGTTGGTCTTAAAGGGAAAGTATTTAATGCACTTATGTTGTTGTTGTTGCAGCGATGAGCAGAGAAGGTCTGTGGAGCACTGTTTGGTTGAGAATTCCAAGAAGCATCTGGTTCACCCGAGAGAAGACACTCAAGCTCAGCAAGGCATTCGAGGACTCGCTCCACGTCCAGTTCAAAGTCCTACCACAGGCATAGAAGAGAATATTACAGAAGGGAAGATGAATGTAGGAACTGCTACAATAAACCCCTCCTGGGCAAAAAGATATGCAAGGACTGCAGTACCCCTCTCGGATGTCCAACAACTGATCAGGCAGGAGGTAGAAGCGCGCAGCCAGAAGCAGCTTGCCATGCAGCCTGTGGCCTCACCATTGGACATTCCGACATGCCCAGCTCTCTTACCTGGGCTTCAGGAATCTTCTGATGGAGAGGACTCTGCTTTGCCTGTGAGTGGCTCAGCTTTTGACTTCTCTATGGGAAGAGCAAGTGGAGCAGCCACAACAGGAAGGCAAGTATTCCCCAACTGGTGAAGTCCAAGACCGCCTTCCTGTTCCTCCCTGAGATCAAGACAATGTTTAGGGAGGAATGGACCTCAATGGAAAGGAAGCAGTCTCTAAAGAATAGGAGCCGCAAGATGTATCTGTTCAGACAGGAGGATACCAAGAAAATGGACAACCCTTCAGTGGCGGATGGCGCGGTAAGGTGGCTGGCAAGATACCGATTGAGGATAATGCCTCTTTCAAGGACCCAATTGACTGTATGATCGAGTTAGATCTGAAGAGGATATACAGTGTCATGGGTGCCACCTGAAGAGCGTTGCTGGTCACCATAGCAGTTAACAAAGCACTGAAGACGTGGGTGTTGGATACCCTCCAGGCCATTGACGATCAGACAGATATTACAAAGATTATTTTGCCTCTGCAGGACTTAAAAGTCTCCACAGACTTTATGGAGGAGGCTATGTTGGATGGCCTCAGAGGCGGGGCCAGGGTTAAGCCGGCCTCAGTAACTGCGAGGAGGATGCTATGGTTAAAATCATGGTCGGCTGACCCATTTTCTAAGATTCCTTTCAACGGCAAGTCATTATTCGGAGAGTAGCTGGGAGAAGCAATCTTGGTGGTGTCAAGTGGGAAGTGTCAAGTGGGAAGTGGGAAGAGGGAAGAAAAAAGCCTCTTAGGCAGTCGGATTTAAGCCCCACATCGAACAGATTCACACTGAACAGAGACCGCCCCTGAAAACCATTACAGCTGCAATTTCAGAGACAGAAGATCACCTCAGGCTCTCTGAGTTGCAAAGGGCTTTTGACAATTACTTGTGGGGGCAAGGCTAAAAATTTCCTCTCGGTCAGACGCCATCTCAGAGTGTGGACCCTGCGAACTATCCAGGATGGCTACCCAAGTGGCCCTTCCATTCCATGCCCCCAAGAAGTCGCTTCCAGACTAAAAACGGAATCAGGTCCAAGTAGAATATACAGAAACATTAAGAGACCAGAAAGAAATTGTTCCAGTACCATCAGCGGAAAGATGGCGAGGCTGGTATTCCCGCCTGTTCCTAGTACCAAAGAAGACAGGGGAGTTAAGGCCGGTGGTCGATTTCAGACACCTGAACTGATATATAAAAGGTCAAAAAGTTCAGGAAGGAGAGCCTACAGACGATCTCACAAGCCATCTTGACGAATGTCTGGATGATTCCTGTGGACTTGAAGGAAGCATACTTTCACGTCCCCATCAACGTACGATTCCAGAAGTTCTTGAGATCTGCGATCGGACAGGATCACTTTCAATTTCAATCTTTGCCCTTTGGCTTTTGTACATTGCCAAGAACCTTCTCGAAAGTTCAGGTGTCACTGGTAGCTGTGATAAGACAGGAGAGGTTAAGATTGTATCACTACCTTGATGATCTCCTGCTGATGGCAAACAACAGAGACCGGTTGGATCATAAACTGGAACAATAGTCAGCTGACCCCATCACAAAAGTTAATACTTGGGAGCGATGTTCGACACAAGGCTGTCAACCGTCTCTCTGCCGAAAGAGAAAGTTCCAAAGTGATCACAACTGTGAAAAAATTCAACTGGACGAAGCACATCTCTGCCAGGAGCAGTCTCTGGCTCCTGGGCCTTCTGACATCGACAGTGCCTATGGTCAGGGGGGCCCACTGGAGGATCAGGAGATTCCAGTGGGGCTTCTTGAGTGGGGGAGGAAGCCACTGTCTCAGAAGACCTTTGTAGATCTGGTAATGTGGAAGATGTTACGGTGGTGGAACCTCAAGGAGAATTTGGAAGTTAGTGACATTGGATGCCAGTCTGAAAAGCAATTTGTGAGGGGACCCGAGTCAGGGGTCAGTGGAAAAGTGACACTGCAAAAACAATGTCCTAGAAGTCCAAGCGACTTGTCTTCCACTTCAGGCCCTACATTACAAGCTGAAGGGTCACCCAGTGATGATTCCTGTGGACAACAAAGCGGCCTGCACATATATCAGGGGGACACACACAGAGCCTTAACAATCATGGAGTGGGAACTGAGAACAGCAAGACGAGGACCAGCACAGATGGCATGCGGTGGTGTCTGAACCAAGAAGTCTTTGTCCAGATAACAATGAAGTAGGGTCTCCCAGACTGGGACCACTTTGCTTTCCTTCTATTCAGAGGAAGTTGGTGTTCTCGGCAGTGCTGGTGATCTCCCGCTTTGGCCGAGGAGGCCCTGGTTTCCTCTGGCGAAGCTTCTCTGCATCCAGGATCCACTGCCCTTACCGTGGCGACAAGACGTCCTGTCACAGAATGGGGAGATTCATCCGAATCAAAGCCGGCATGGCTCCTGAAAGGCAGAGTCTAATCAATCTAGGTTGTTCAAGCAAGGTCATTCAAACCCTAAAAAAGGTTGAGAAGATCTTGGTCAATGCAGTATATTCCAGAGTTTGAGAAAATTTGACGAGCTTAATGGAAGATTCAGGGAGGTCACTCTCAGCATATGCGGTTTCCGAACTACTGAGGTCCCTTCAAGCAGGCCTTAAAAAAGGACTGGCTCTGAGAATTCCCAAAACACAAGTTACGGCCATCTCAGCCTTCGACAGTAAGAACTGGGATAGGGAGCCTCTCATTATTCAATTCATGAAAGCTGTGCTATAATTGAGACTACCTAGAAAGGCAAGATGTGGTTCTTGGGATTTGTCTTTAGTCCTAAAATTTCTTTCAAAATCTCAGTTTGTCCCCGTGGAAGAATGTTACTTGTGGGATATCACTATAAAGACTCTCTTCCTGGTTGCAATTGCATCGGCATCAAGGGCATCAGAGCTGAGGGCATTAGGCTCCAAGGAACCATACCTCAGTTTTTTGCAAAGAGAGTACAGCTGTTGACCTTATTCCCAAGGTGGCGTCAGAATTTCATATCCAAAAGGAGCTACCTTTACCAAACTTCAGGGAAGAGTTGAACCAGTGGGAGGTACATCCCTTGGATATAAGTTCTTGTATCAAGAGATACCTGGACATCTACGAGTCCTTTAGGAAAGCCGACAATATAGTCATTCCCTTTGGCAAAAGGGGGGGGGGGGGGGGGGGCTCAGCCAGAACTGTGGCTGGTTAAAACTATCAAGAGAGTCTACAGAAAGAAATCAGCCACTAGGTGGCGTCATGGTGCACTCCATGAGAGCCATGGCCAAGTCTTCGGCCATGTGATCTTCCTCCAGCATCTTTTATCAAGCACTATGCTGTGAACTTACAACTTTACATTTTGCAAAAAGGCCCTTTTATGTTGCCGTGAAGTAACTGCTTGATTCTGAAAAAAAAAAAAACTTGCATCACTAGCCATGCGTCCCTCCCTTTGTTAAGTGCTATATCCCATAGTATGACGCTATGGAGGTGCCAGGGTAACGTAAAATTCAATACTTACCTGATGGTAATTTTCCTTTCCTGGCTCCTATCCTTGGTGGCATACGGCCAACCAGGGCTAGATTATGAGGGGGGCACGCGCCTTGGGGCCTCCACCAACCTTGGGGTTATGGTCAGTCCAAGGGGCTTTTCAGTCTTTGGTCTGGCGGGACGCAGGGCCAGCAACAAAGCTATTGGTGGCAGTGGGGGCCTGGACAAGCCTGCAAACCTGCAGCCAAAGCCACCACAGGGCAGGACGGAGAGTCTAGAGTAGCAAAGCCGCCGCCAGCAACGCTACAGTGATGGGTGCAGAGCTGTCACTGCACATAAGCCACCAAGCACAGCCGCTGGCAGCTCAATGC
The DNA here is from genome assembly GCA_027917425.1 of Gastrophryne carolinensis. NCBI lineage: Eukaryota > Metazoa > Chordata > Amphibia > Anura > Microhylidae > Gastrophryne > Gastrophryne carolinensis. Next base: position 424,942,936 of record CM051239.1, read on the forward strand.
AGGGAACCAGCCGGGCGACTACACCACCCCCCACCCAGAATGGCAAAGCAGGAGTTCCCGAGCAGCACGCACCCGCACAAGGGGGGCACAAGGGACTCGATCTGACATTCCAGTAAGTAGGCGGGGCCAGACAACCACCAATCAGTTACTTGGCTGGATTATTATTTTAAAGGAAAAAAATACTTTATTTGGGGCCGCCACCAGATTTTGTTCCCAGGGGCCTCCACCACACTTACTCCAGCCCTGCTTCCCACCCTGGGTGATTTTTTATGGAACAAGCTGAAAGGGGCAAAAACTTAGAGTAGGTGTCCTGGGGGTGTTAATTGGAAGAGATTAACTCAAAGGCATTGATTCACCAAGAGTTGAAAAAAATTCTCATGGTAGTAAAAAATTCAATTCATGTGAAAAATGCCTGAGAATTTCAGATAGGAAGACAATGAAAGTCAATGGCACTTTTTTACTCCTGAAAAAAGTATTGAACTTTTTACCCCTTTTTACCAGTAGTAAAAAGTGCCATTGACTTTCATTATCTTCCTATCTGGTGATTCACTAACAGTGAAATTCTCAGGCTTTTTTCTCATGAATTGAATTTTTTACTACCATGAGAAGTTTTTTTCAACTCTTTGTGAATCGAGGCCATAGTATGCCGCCATGGATAGGCACCAGGAAAAGAAAAGTTACCATCAGGTAAGTATTGAATTTTCCTGTCTATTGAACCTCCTTACAATCTATGGTGCGCAAGGTGTAAATGAGGGCTAAAGTGAATGGCCTGCAGTGCAGCGCAGGGTCTGCAATCTCAGTTTGTGAGCAGACTAATCAGTCAGAGACTGTGATCCCATACCTCCCAAGTGTTCCTGATTTGGAGGGACTTTCCCTCTTTTGAGTCCATGCCCCTCCTGTCCCTCATTGTCCTCCTTTGTCCCTCTTTCAGGTGTAACATGCAGATCTGCAGAAATAAATGATTAATTTGCCTATTCAAAGTGTTTCTATTGTTGTAACTGTTACATCCTATCTCATACCCATCCCTCAATAAGGGGGTGTGGCCTAATTTAACAAATGTCCCTCTTTTCCACCCTGAAAAGTTGGTGGGTATGGATCTGATTGGAGTGCAGTGTCTGCACGCTGTAGCACAATGTACAGAGTGGACACTAGGGGGCATGCTCTGACAAATTATAACCTACAGCAGATGCGAGACCGCACTAACTATATAAGAGGCCGATTCATTAATAGCGCCAGGTAGCGACAGATGAGCGACAGTAGCGGTATTTTCACAGCGCCCGCTAGTATTCGCTGTGCTTGGCCGTTGTTCGGTTGTTGACAGCGACTCAGTCAGTGTGCGGTAATGTTGAATACGGGGTTAGGAGTCGCTGTTTGACAGGTTCCGCGCTGTATGGGAGCGCATGACAGCGAATGGCCATAGCGAACGGCTCCCAGCATATTCATTAACAAATCACGCTCAAAAAATTCTCGCGCTGTGAAATGCTTGTTTAAACCCCAGAGCGCTGGCGGCGATGGGTTAAAAGTAGTTTTTTTAACCCCCAAACAACCATATTTGTGTTAAAAAAAAAAAACAAGTTTTTAGAAACATTTAGTAATATGAATACATTAATATCAGACCTGTAATATCAATTCTGCACAATTTTTTTTTTTTTCCCTTAAAAAAAAAAAAATAACATTGCAGAAGTGGTCACAAAATTTTTGACATTTAAAAATAAATAAATAACAATTAATTATGAATATTTAAAGATTGTTTCATTGAAATGCATTGGAGAGCGCCAGGTAGCGAGAGGTCAGACCTGTCGCTGTTCAATGTCGGACGCTGGCGCTGTGGGCTGAGGCTGGAATAATGATGAATGCTTCGCTATCTGGCGCTATCTCAGTCGCTAAGCAGGATTGCCTTGATAAATGTGTGATTGCGGAGGGGAGCCGGCGTTCTCGTGGCGGGGCCCGTCATTACTGTTCGCTCACCAGTCGCTACCTGGCGCTATCCCTTGTTAAATGAGGCCCTAAGTATAACAAGTGTGCACACAAGGGGATAAGTACACAAATAGTGACTATCCAAGAAAAAGGGGAGTCCCACAACTCCTCAAACCTATGCCAAATAGAGGCAGTGGCACTACTTTTTCAAGATTGTATACAATTTTATTGAAAAATAAATCTACAAACACATTCACTATACACATTAAAAACAACAAAACACATAAAACATAAACAGACCTGAGGGGGGGGGGGGATACCGTAACTGCTAACAGGCCACCTATTATTACAGTAGTATTTCGAATAATAATTGAATTTAGGTCCTCCTTAACCCTGCTGGAAAAAATACTGTGCTCGCTATCCAAAAGTCTAAAAAAATCATAATTCATATTAAGCCGGTGAGCGGGGGGTGGTCTGCTTGGTCACTTGACATGTGAGATCTCTTTTGATATTGTATCTGAGTGTTTTCTTTGTCCCTACCCAGCTGGTCCTTATTAATTACAATAGCGCTTTAGTACATGGCACTTTTGGATCATTTATGCGCAGATGTATGATACACTTAATATGAATTATGATTTTTTTAGACTTTTGGATAGCGAGCACAGTATTTTTTCTAGCAGGGTTAAGGAGGACCTAAATTCAATTGTTATTCAAAATACTACTGTAATAATAGGTGGCCTGTAATGTAAACAGAAGTTACATTATTCCCCCCCCCCAGGTCTGTTTATGTTTTTTGTGTTTAGATTGTTTTTAATGTGTATAGTGAATGTGTTTGTAGATTTATTTTTCAATAAAATTGTATACAATCTTGAATTCAAAAAGTAGTGCCACTGCCTCTATTTGGGATAGGTTTGAGGAGTTGTGGGACTCCCCTTTTTCCTGACAAATTATAATTTAAGACATCTGCTATTACAACTCCTGGATCACTAACCTCCAGGTAGGACAGAGACTTGTTATCTCATTATGTTTGTGCAATCTAGAATTCAAGCGAATATCTATTATATTATCTATAATCTATTAGGAAACTAAAGTGGATTTGTTCAGGTCCACAGGTAAATTACACCATCCTGACCTACCCCCTTAAAGCAGACCAAAACCCACATTTTAACTTGCATCTCTCCATAAGGAGCACCTTTTGCCAATTTCCATTGCATTCCATTGTAATCCCAAATAATGGCGCTTGTTTTAGCTGTAAAGTTCAGTGGGTTTTGGTCTGCTTTAAAGTGGACCAAAATCCAGGATTTTGACTAGCCTGGGTTTTGGTCCGTGTCCCGCTGTGTGAAACCCCCCAGGTCACCGAAACCAACTCACCTCTTCCCGGTCCTACGGCACATGCGCGCCCGCTTGTCCAATCAGCTTGGAGCCACTGACGTCACATCGTCTAAGGCGAGCGGCACCGAGCGCACTGACGGCCGCATCCCCCGCTTCCCTCTAACAGGGAGCGTGCACGCGCTGGCCACTCACAAATGCCTGGCGCGGGCACGCGCCCTGCTAGAGGGATAGCAGGGATGCGGCACTGCTCGCGCATGCGCAGTTGGGCTGGAAAAGAAGGTAAGTGTATGGGGCAACCCGGGTTTCGCCGTGGGTAGGGGATCTTATAGATACCCGAGCCGATCGCCGTGGGTTTTGGCTTTTATACCAATTGCTATGATGTCAGTTGGTCTCAGCTCTCCCTGATCCTCTTCTTATACCAGGAGATTCCAGCTCCCTCCTGAGCACAGGGCCCCCTTGTACGCACTGGCGTAACTAAATGTGGCCCCATCATGGCTAATAAAAAAAATCTTTTTCCTGTCATTTTAACTAAATTGGATGCAACTAGACCACCTAATACTGAAACAGAAGAGACAAATGATGTACATGATGCCATGAGAGCCATGATGGGGCCTCCTAACCTTATGGGCCCCGGTGCAGTCGCAACCTCTGCGCTCCCTATAGTAGCGCCCCTGCTTCTACGCTTGTACCAGACTCGCCTAAGTGATAAATATTGACCCTAACCCAAAAACGGCAATCTACTGTTTGACCATCTTAAAGTGGACCAAAACCCACCCTGGAGTCTGTGAGACCTCAGGACAGGCATACTCGCTCCCCCCGGGATGCCCTGCTGTGTAAAACCCCCCAGATCGCCTGAAAACTCACCTTTTTTCCCGGTCCAACAGCGCATGAGCGGCCAGCAGCCGCATCCATCTCCGTTATCCCTTTAGCAGGATGTGTGCACGCGACAGGCATTTCTGAATAGCTGATGTAGGCATGTTCCCTGTTAAAGGGTAGCAGGGGATGCGGCCGCCAGCGCACAGAGATACGCCATCGACAAGCACTTGGACAAAGGGTCTCGAGCGGATCTGAGCGCACTGACTGGACGAGAGGCGTCGTAGGACCGGGAAAAGGTGAGTTTGTTTGGGCGACCTGGGGGGTTTTTACACAGCGGGGCATCCCCCGATCAGGGTGCCCCAGGGGCAATGATCAAGACCCAGGATAGTTAAAGGGTAGAGGGGGATGCAGCTGCCAGCACACTCCCTGTTAAAGAGTAGCGGGGGATGCAGACATCAGCACACTCCCTGTTAAAGAGTAGCGGGGGATACAGACACCAGCACGCTCGCTGTTAAAGAGTAGCGGGGGATGTGGACACCAGCACGCTCCCTGTTAAAGAGTAGCGGGGGATGCGGACACCAGCACGCTCCCTGTTAAAGAGTAGCGGGGGATGCGGACACCAGTGCGCTCCCTGTTAAAGAGTAGCGGGGGATGCGGACACCAGCACACTCCCTGTTAAAGAGTAGCGGGGGATGGGGACACCAGCGCGCTCCCTGTTAAAGAGTAGTGGGGGATGCGGACACCAGCACGCTCCCTGTTAAAGAGTAGCGGGGGATGGGGACACCAGCACGCTCCCTGTTAAAGAGTAGCGGGGGATGCGGACACCAGCACGCTCCCTGTTAAAGAGTAGCGGGGGATGCAGACACCAGCACGCTCTCTGTTTAAGAGTAGCAGGGGATGCGGACACCAGCACACTTCCTGTTAAAGAGTAGCGGGGGATGCGGACACCAGCACGCTCTCTGTTTAAGAGTAGCAGGGGATGCGGACACCAGCACGCTTCCTGTTAAAGAGTAGCGGGGGGTGCGGACACCAGCACGCTCCCTGTTTAAGAGTAGCGAGGGATGCAGACATCAGCACGCTCCCTGTTAAAGAGTAGCGGGGGATGCGGACACCAGCACGCTCCCTGTTAAAGAGTAGCGGGGGATACGGACACCAGCACGCTCCCTGTTAAAGAGTAGCGGGGGATGCGGACATCAGCACGCTCCCTGTTAAAGAGTAGCGGGGGATGCAGACACCAGCACGCTCCCTGTTAAAGAGTAGCGGGGGATGCGGACACCAGCACGCTCCCTGTTAAAGAGTAGCGGGGGATGCAGACACCAGCACGCTCCCTGTTAAAGAGTAGCGGGGGATACGGACACCAGCACGCTCCCTGTTAAAGAGTAGCGGGGGATGCGGACATCAGCACGCTCCCTGTTAAAGAGTAGCGGGGGATGCGGACACCAGCACGCTCCCTGTTAAAGAGTAGCGGGGGATGCAGACACCAGCACGCTCCCTGTTAAAGAGTAGCGGGGGATACGGACACCAGCACGCTCCCTGTTAAAGAGTAGCGGGGGATGCGGACATCAGCACGCTCCCTGTTAAAGAGTAGCGGGGGATGCAGACACCAGCACGCTCCCTGTTAAAGAGTAGCGGGGGATGCGGACACCAGCACACTCCCTGTTAAAAAGTAGCGGGGGATGCGGACACCAGCACGCTCCCTGTTAAAGAGTAGCGGGGGATGCAGACACCAGCACGCTCCCTGTTAAAGAGTAGCGGGGGATGCAGACACCAGCACGCTCCCTGTTAAAGAGTAGCGGGGGATACGGACACCAGCACGCTCCCTGTTAAAGAGTAGCGGGGGATGCGGACATCAGCACGCTCCCTGTTAAAGAGTAGCGGGGGATGCAGACACCAGCACGCTCCCTGTTAAAGAGTAGCGGGGGATGCGGACACCAGCACACTCCCTGTTAAAGAGTAGCGGGGGATGCAGACACCAGCACGCTCCCTGTTAAAGAGTAGCGGGGGATGCGGACACCAGCACGCTCCCTGTTAAAGAGTAGCGGGGGATGCGGACATCAGCACGCTCCCTGTTAAAGAGTAGCGGGGGATGCGGACACCAGCACACTCCCTGTTAAAGAGTAGCGGGGGATACGGACACCAGCACGCTCCCTGTTAAAGAGTAGCGGGGGATGCGGACACCAGCACGCTCCCTGTTAAAGAGTAGCGGGGGATGCGGACACCAGCACACTCCCTGTTAAAGAGTAGCGGGGGATACGGACACCAGCACGCTCCCTGTTAAAGAGTAGCGGGGGATGCGGACATCAGCACGCTCCCTGTTAAAGAGTAGCGGGGGATGCAGACACCAGCACGCTCCCTGTTAAAGAGTAGCGGGGGATGCGGACACCAGCACGCTCCCTGTTAAAAAGTAGCGGGGGATGCGGACACCAGCACGCTCCCTGTTAAAGAGTAGCGGGGGATGCGGACACCAGCACGCTCCCTGTTAAAAAGTAGCGGGGGATGCGGACACCAGCACGCTCTCTGTTTAAGAGTAGCGGGGGATGCGGACACCAGCACGCTCCCTGTTAAAAAGTAGCGGGGGATGCGGACATCAGCACGCTCCCTGTTAAAGAGTAGCGGGGGATGCGGACACCAGCACGCTCCCTGTTAAAAAGTAGCGGGGGATGCGGACACCAGCACGCTCTCTGTTTAAGAGTAGCGGGGGATGCGGACACCAGCACGCTCCCTGTTAAAGAGTAGCGGGGGATGCGGACACCAGCACGCTCCCTGTTAAAGAGTAGCGGGGGATGCGGACACCAGCACGCTCTCTGTTTAAGAGTAGCAGGGGATGCGGACACCAGCACGCTCCCTGTTAAAGAGTAGCGGGGGATGCGGACATCAGCACGCTCCCTGTTAAAGAGTAGCGGGGGATGCGGACACCAGCACACTCCCTGTTAAAAAGTAGCGGGGGATGCGGACACCAGCACGCTCCCTGTTAAAGAGTAGCGGGGGATGCGGACACCAGCACGCTCTCTGTTTAAGAGTAGCAGGGGATGCGGACACCAGCACGCTCCCTGTTAAAGAGTAGCGGGGGATGCAGACACCAGCACGCTCCCTGTTAAAGAGTAGCGGGGGATGCGGACACCAGCACACTCCCTGTTTAAGAGTAGCAGGGGATGCGGACACCAGCACGCTTCCTGTTAAAGAGTAGCGGGGGGTGCGGACACCAGCACACTCCCTGTTAAAGAGTAGCGGGGGATGCGGACACCAGCACGCTCCCTGTTAAAGAGTAGCGGGGGATGCGGACACCAGCACACTCCCTGTTAAAGAGTAGCGGGGGATGCGGACACCAGCACGCTCCCTGTTAAAGAGTAGCGGGGGATGCGGACACCAGCACACTCCCTGTTTAAGAGTAGCAGGGGATGTGGACATCAGCACACTCCCTGTTAAAGAGTAGCGGGGGATGCGGACACCAGCACACTCCCTGTTAAAGAGTAGCGGGGGATGCGGACACCAGCACACTCCCTGTTAAAGAGTAGCGGGGGATGCAGACACCAGCACGCTCCCTGTTAAAGAGTAGCGGGGGATGCGGACACCAGCACGCTCCCTGTTAAAGAGTAGCGGGGGATGCGGACATCAGCACGCTCCCTGTTAAAGAGTAGCGGGGGATGCGGACACCAGCACGCTCCCTGTTAAAGAGTAGCGGGGGATGCGGACATCAGCACGCTCCCTGTTAAAGAGTAGCGGGGGATGCGGACACCAGCACGCTCCCTGTTAAAGAGTAGCGGGGGATGCGGACATCAGCACGCTCCCTGTTAAAGAGTAGCGGGGGATGCGGACACCAGCACACTCCCTGTTAAAGAGTAGCGGGGGATACGGACACCAGCACGCTCCCTGTTAAAGAGTAGCGGGGGATGCGGACACCAGCACGCTCCCTGTTAAAGAGTAGCGGGGGATGCGGACACCAGCACACTCCCTGTTAAAGAGTAGCGGGGGATACGGACACCAGCACGCTCCCTGTTAAAGAGTAGCGGGGGATGCGGACATCAGCACGCTCCCTGTTAAAGAGTAGCGGGGGATGCAGACACCAGCACGCTCCCTGTTAAAGAGTAGCGGGGGATGCGGACACCAGCACACTCCCTGTTAAAAAGTAGCGGGGGATGCGGACACCAGCACGCTCCCTGTTAAAGAGTAGCGGGGGATGCGGACACCAGCACGCTCCCTGTTAAAGAGTAGCGGGGGATGCGGACACCAGCACACTCCCTGTTAAAAAGTAGCGGGGGATGCGGACACCAGCACGCTCTCTGTTTAAGAGTAGCGGGGGATGCGGACACCAGCACGCTCCCTGTTAAAGAGTAGCGGGGGATGCGGACACCAGCACGCTCCCTGTTAAAGAGTAGCGGGGGATGCGGACACCAGCACGCTCTCTGTTTAAGAGTAGCAGGGGATGCGGACACCAGCACGCTCCCTGTTAAAGAGTAGCGGGGGATGCGGACATCAGCACGCTCCCTGTTAAAGAGTAGCGGGGGATGCGGACACCAGCACACTCCCTGTTAAAAAGTAGCGGGGGATGCGGACACCAGCACGCTCCCTGTTAAAGAGTAGCGGGGGATGCGGACACCAGCACGCTCTCTGTTTAAGAGTAGCAGGGGATGCGGACACCAGCACGCTCCCTGTTAAAGAGTAGCGGGGGATGCGGACACCAGCACGCTCCCTGTTAAAGAGTAGCGGGGGATGCGGACACCAGCACACTCCCTGTTAAAGAGTAGCGGGGGATGCGGACACCAGCACGCTCCCTGTTAAAGAGTAGCGGGGGATGCGGACACCAGCACACTCCCTGTTTAAGAGTAGCAGGGGATGTGGACATCAGCACACTCCCTGTTAAAGAGTAGCGGGGGATGCGGACACCAGCACACTCCCTGTTAAAGAGTAGCGGGGGATGCGGACATCAGCACGCTCCCTGTTAAAGAGTAGCGGGGATGCGGACATCAGCACGCTTCCTGTTAAAGAGTAGCGGGGGATGCGGACATCAGCACGCTCCCTGTTAAAGAGTAGCGGGGGATGAGGACATCAGCACGCTCCCTGTTAAAGAGTAGCGGGGGATGCAGACACCAGCACGCTCCCTGTTAAAGAGTAGCGGGGGATGCGGACACCAGCACGCTCCCTGTTAAAGAGTAGCGGGGGATGCGGACATCAGCACGCTCCCTGTTAAAGAGTAGCGGGGGATGCGGACACCAGCACGCTCCCTGTTAAAGAGTAGCGGGGGATGCGGACATCAGCACGCTTCCTGTTAAAGAGTAGCGGGGGATGCGGACATCAGCACGCTCCCTGTTAAAGAGTAGCGGGGGATGCGGACACCAGCACGCTCTCTGTTTAAGAGTAGCAGGGGATGCGGACACCAGCACGCTCCCTGTTAAAGAGTAGCGGGGGATGCGGACACCAGCACGCTCCCTGTTAAAGAGTAGCGGGGGATGCGGACACCAGCACGCTCCCTGTTAAAGAGTAGCGGGGGATGCGGACATCAGCACGCTCCCTGTTAAAGAGTAGCGGGGGATGCGGACACCAGCAAGCTCCCTGTTAAAGAGTAGCGGGGGATGCGGACATCAGCACGCTCCCTGTTAAAGAGTAGCGGGGGATGCGGACACCAGCACGCTCCCTGTTAAAGAGTAGCGGGGATGCGGACACCAGCACGCTCCCTGTTAGAGTAGCGGGGGATGCGGACACCAGCACACTCCCTGTTAAAGAGTAGCGGGGATGCGGACACCAGCACGCTCCCTGTTAAAGAGTAGCGGGGGATGCGGACACCAGCACGCTCCCTGTTAAAGAGTAGCGGGGGATGCGGACATCAGCACGCTCCCTGTTAAAGAGTAGCGGGGGATGCGGACACCAGCACACTCCCTGTTAAAGAGTAGCGGGGGATGCGGACATCAGCACGCTCCCTGTTAAAGAGTAGCGGGGGATGCGGACACCAGCACGATCCCTGTTAAAGAGTAGCGGGGGATGAGGACATCAGCACGCTCCCTGTTAAAGAGTAGCGGGGGATGCGGACACCAGCACGCTCCCTGTTAAAGAGTAGCGGGGGATGCGGACACCAGCACGCTCCCTGTTAAAGAGTAGCGGGGGATGCGGACACCAGCACGCTCCCTGTTAAAGAGTAGCGGGGGATGCGGACACCAGCACGCTCTCTGTTAAAGAGTAGCGGGGGATGCGGACATCAGCACGCTCCCTGTTAAAGAGTAGCGGGGGATGCGGACATCAGCACGCTTCCTGTTAAAGAGTAGCGTGGGATGCGGACATTAGCACGCTCCCTGTTAAAGAGTAGCGGGGGATGCGGACACCAGCACGCTCCCTGTTAAAGAGTAGCGGGGGATGCGGACACCAGCACGCTCTCTGTTTAAGAGTAGCGGGGGATGCGGACACCAGCACGCTCCCTGTTAAAGAGTAGCGGGGGATGAGGACATCAGCACGCTCCCTGTTAAAGAGTAGCGGGGGATGAGGACATCAGCACGCTCCCTGTTAAAGAGTAGCGGGGGATGCGGACACCAGCACGCTCCCTGTTAAAGAGTAGCGGGGGATGCGGACACCAGCACGCTCCCTGTTAAAGAGTAGCGGGGGATGCGGACACCAGCACGCTCCCTGTTAAAGAGTAGCGGGGGATGCGGACACCAGCACGCTCCCTGTTAAAGAGTAGCGGGGGATGCGGACACCAGCACGCTCCCTGTTAAAGAGTAGCGGGGGATGCGGACACCAGCACGCTCTCTGTTAAAGAGTAGCGGGGGATGCGGACATCAGCACGCTCCCTGTTAAAGAGTAGCGGGGGATGCGGACATCAGCACGCTTCCTGTTAAAGAGTAGCGTGGGATGCGGACATTAGCACGCTCCCTGTTAAAGAGTAGCGGGGGATGCGGACACCAGCACGCTCCCTGTTAAAGAGTAGCGGGGGATGCGGACACCAGCACGCTCTCTGTTTAAGAGTAGCGGGGGATGCGGACACCAGCACGCTCCCTGTTAAAGAGTAGCGGGGATGCGGACACCAGCACGCTCCCTGTTAAAGAGTAGCGGGGATGCGGACACCAGCACGCTCCCTGTTAAAGAGTAGCGGGGATGCGGACACCAGCACGCTCCCTGTTAAAGAGTAGCGGGGGATGCGGACACCAGCACGCTCCCTGTTAAAGAGTAGCGGGGGATGCGGACACCAGCACGCTCCCTGTTAAAGAGTAGCGGGGGATGCGGACACCAGCACGCTCCCTGTTAAAGAGTAGCGGGGGATGCGGACACCAGCACGCTCTCTGTTTAAGAGTAGCGGGGGATGCAGACACCAGCACGCTCCCTGTTAGAGTAGCGGGGGATGCGGACATCAGCACGCTCTCTGTTTAAGAGTAGCGGGGGATGCAGACACCAGCACGCTCCCTGTTAAAGAGTAGCGGGGGATGCGGACACCAGCACGCTCCCTGTTAAAGAGTAGCGGGGGATGCGGACACCAGCACGCTCTCTGTTTAAGAGTAGCGGGGGATGCGGACACCAGCACGCTCTCTGTTAAAGAGTAGCGGGGGATGCGGACACCAGCACGCTCCCTGTTAAAGAGTAGCGGGGGATGCGGACATCAGCACGCTCCCTGTTAGAGTAGCGGGGGATGCGGACATCAGCACGCTCTCTGTTAAAGAGTAGCGGGGGATGCGGACATCAGCACGCTCCCTGTTAGAGTAGCGGGGGATGCGGACATCAGCACGCTCTCTGTTTAAGAGTAGCGGGGGATGCAGACACCAGCACGCTCTCTGTTAAAGAGTAGCGGGGGATGCGGACATCAGCACGCTCCCTGTTAAAGAGTAGCGGGGGATGCGGACACCAGCACGCTCCCTGTTAAAGAGTAGCGGGGGATGCGGACACCAGCACGCTCCCTGTTAAAGAGTAGCGGGGGATGAGGACATCAGCACGCTCCCTGTTAAAGAGTAGCGGGGGATGCAGACATCAGCACGCTCCCTGTTAAAGAGTAGCGGGGGATGCGGACACCAGCACGCTCCCTGTTAAAGAGTAGCGGGGGATGCGGACACCAGCACGCTCCCTGTTAAAGAGTAGCGGGGGATGCGGACATCAGCACGCTCTCTGTTTAAGAGTAGCGGGGGATGCGGACATCAGCACGCTCCCTGTTTAAGAGTAGCGGGGGATGCGGACATCAGCACGCTCCCTGTTAAAGAGTAGCGGGGGATGCGGACATCAGCACGCTCTCTGTTTAAGAGTAGCGGGGGATGCGGACATCAGCACGCTCCCTGTTAAAGAGTAGCGGGGGATGCAGACATCAGCACGCTCCCTGTTAAAGAGTAGCGGGGGATGCGGACATCAGCACGCTCCCTGTTAAAGAGTAGCGGGGGATGCGGACACCAGCACGCTCCCTGTTAAAGAGTAGCGGGGGATGCGGACATCAGCACGCTCTCTGTTTAAGAGTAGCGGGGGATGCGGACACCAGCACGCTCCCTGTTAAAGAGTAGCGGGGGATGCGGACATCAGCACGCTCCCTGTTAAAGAGTAGCGGGGGATGCGGACATCAGCACGCTCCCTGTTAAAGAGTAGCGGGGGATGCGGACATCAGCACGCTTCCTGTTAAAGAGTAGCGGGGGATGCGGACATCAGCACGCTCCCTGTTAAAGAGTAGCGGGGGATGCGGACATCAGCACGCTCCCTGTTAAAGAGTAGCGGGGGATGCGGACATCAGCACGCTCCCTGTTAAAGAGTAGCGGGGGATGCGGACATCAGCACGCTTCCTGTTAAAGAGTAGCGGGGGATGCGGACATCAGCACGCTCTCTGTTTAAGAGTAGCGGGGGATGCGGACATCAGCACGCTCCCTGTTAAAGAGTAGCGGGGGATGCGGACATCAGCACGCTCCCTGTTAAAGAGTAGCGGGGGATGCGGACATCAGCACGCTCCCTGTTAAAGAGTAGCGGGGGATGCGGACATCAGCACGCTTCCTGTTAAAGAGTAGCGGGGGGTGCGGACATCAGCACGCTCCCTGTTAAAGAGTAGCGGGGGGTGCGAACATCAGCACGCTCCCTGTTAAAGAGTAGCGGGGGATGCGGACACCAGCACGCTTCCTGTTAAAGAGTAGCGGGGGGTGCGGACATCAGCACGCTCCCTGTTAAAGAGTAGCGGGGGATGCGGACACCAGCACGCTCTCTGTTTAAGAGTAGCGGGGGATGCAGACATCAGCACGCTCCCTGTTAAAGAGTAGCGGGGGATGCGGACATCAGCACGCTCTCTGTTTAAGAGTAGCGGGGGATGCAGACATCAGCACGCTCCCTGTTAAAGAGTAGCGGGGGATGCGGACACCAGCACGCTCCCTGTTAAAGAGTAGCGGGGGATGCGGACATCAGCACGCTCCCTGTTAAAGAGTAGCGGGGGATGCGGACACCAGCACGCTCTCTGTTTAAGAGTAGCGGGGGATGCAGACATCAGCACGCTCCCTGTTAAAGAGTAGCGGGGGATGCAGACATCAGCACGCTCCCTGTTAAAGAGTAGCGGGGGATGCAGACATCAGCACGCTCCCTGTTAAAGAGTAGCGGGGGATGCGGACATCAGCACGCTCCCTGTTTAAGAGTAGCGGGGGATGCGGACATCAGCACTCTCCCTGTTTAAGAGTAGCGGGGGATGCGGACATCAGCACGCTCCCTGTTAAAGAGTAGCGGGGGATGCGGACATCAGCACGCTCCCTGTTTAAGAGTAGCGGGGGATGCGGACATCAGCACGCTCCCTGTTTAAGAGTAGCGGGGGATGCGGACACCAGCACGCTCCCTGTTAAAGAGTAGCGGGGGATGCGGACACCAGCACGCTCTCTGTTTAAGAGTAGCGGGGGATGCGGACACCAGCACGCTCCCTGTTAAAGAGTAGCGGGGGATGCGGACACCAGCACGCTCCCTGTTAAAGAGTAGCGGGGGATGCGGACATCAGCACGCTCCCTGTTAAAGAGTAGCGGGGGATGCGGACATCAGCACGCTCCCTGTTAAAGAGTAGCGGGGGATGCGGACACCAGCACGCTCCCTGTTAAAGAGTAGCGGGGGATGCGGACATCAGCACGCTCCCTGTTAAAGAGAAGCAGGGGATACAGACACCAGCACGCTCCCTGTTAAAGAGTAGCGGGGGATGCGGACATCAGCACGCTCCCTGTTAAAGAGTAGCGGGGGATGCGGACATCAGCACACTCCCTGTTAAAGAGTAGCGGGGGATGCGGACATCAGCACGCTCCCTGTTAAAGAGAAGCGGGGGATACAGACACCAGCACGCTCCCTGTTAAAGAGTAGCGGGGGATGCGGACATCAGCACGCTCCCTGTTAAAGAGTAGCGGGGGATGCGGACATCAGCACGCTCCCTGTTAAAGAGTAGCGGGGGATGCAGACATCAGCACGCTCCCTGTTAAAGAGTAGCGGGGGATGCGGACATCAGCACGCTCCCTGTTAGAGTAGCGGGGGATGCGGACATCAGCACGCTCTCTGTTTAAGAGTAGCGGGGGATGCAGACACCAGCACGCTCTCTGTTAAAGAGTAGCGGGGGATGCGGACATCAGCACGCTCCCTGTTAAAGAGTAGCGGGGGATGCGGACATCAGCACGCTCCCTGTTAAAGAGTAGCGGGGGATGCAGACATCAGCACGCTCCCTGTTAAAGAGTAGCGGGGGATGCGGACACCAGCACGCTCCCTGTTAAAGAGTAGCGGGGGATGCGGACACCAGCACGCTCCCTGTTAAAGAGTAGCGGGGGATGCGGACATCAGCACGCTCTCTGTTTAAGAGTAGCGGGGGATGCGGACATCAGCACGCTCCCTGTTAAAGAGTAGCGGGGGATGCGGACATCAGCTCGCTCCCTGTTTAAGAGTAGCGGGAGATGCGGACATCAGCACGCTCCCTGTTAAAGAGTAGCGGGGGATGCGGACATCAGCACGCTCTCTGTTTAAGAGTAGCGGGGGATGCGGACATCAGCACGCTCCCTGTTAAAGAGTAGCGGGGGATGCGGACATCAGCACGCTCCCTGTTAAAGAGTAGCGGGGGATGCGGACATCAGCACGCTCCCTGTTAAAGAGTAGCGGGGGATGCAGACATCAGCACGCTCCCTGTTAAAGAGTAGCGGGGGATGCGGACATCAGCACGCTCCCTGTTAAAGAGTAGCGGGGGATGCGGACACCAGCACGCTCCCTGTTAAAGAGTAGCGGGGGATGCGGACATCAGCACGCTCTCTGTTTAAGAGTAGCGGGGGATGCGGACACCAGCACGCTCCCTGTTAAAGAGTAGCGGGGGATGCGGACATCAGCACGCTCCCTGTTAAAGAGTAGCGGGGGATGCGGACATCAGCACGCTCCCTGTTAAAGAGTAGCGGGGGATGCGGACATCAGCACGCTTCCTGTTAAAGAGTAGCGGGGGATGCGGACATCAGCACGCTCCCTGTTAAAGAGTAGCGGGGGATGCGGACATCAGCACGCTCCCTGTTAAAGAGTAGCGGGGGATGCAGACATCAGCACGCTCCCTGTTAAAGAGTAGTGGGGGATGCGGACATCAGCACGCTCCCTGTTAAAGAGTAGCGGGGATGCGGACATCAGCACGCTCCCTGTTAAAGAGTAGCGGGGGATGCGGACATCAGCACGCTCCCTGTTAAAGAGTAGCGGGGGATGCGGACATCAGCACGCTCTCTGTTTAAGAGTAGCGGGGGATGCGGACATCAGCACGCTCTCTGTTTAAGAGTAGCGGGGGATGCGGACACCAGCACGCTCCCTGTTAAAGAGTAGCGGGGGATGCGGACACCAGCACGCTCCCTGTTTAAGAGTAGCGGGGGATGCGGACATCAGCACGCTCCCTGTTAAAGAGTAGCGGGGATGCGGACATCAGCACGCTCCCTGTTAAAGAGTAGCGGGGGATGCGGACATCAGCACGCTCCCTGTTAAAGAGTAGCGGGGGATGCAGACATCAGCACGCTCCCTGTTAAAGAGTAGTGGGGGATGCGGACATCAGCACGCTCCCTGTTAAAGAGTAGCGGGGATGCGGACATCAGCACGCTCCCTGTTAAAGAGTAGCGGGGGATGCGGACATCAGCACGCTCCCTGTTAAAGAGTAGCGGGGGATGCAGACATCAGCACGCTCCCTGTTAAAGAGTAGCGGGGGATGCGGACATCAGCACGCTCCCTGTTAAAGAGTAGCGGGGGATGCGGACATCAGCACGCTCCCTGTTAAAGAGTAGCGGGGGATGCGGACATCAGCACGCTCCCTGTTAAAGAGTAGCGGGGGATGCAGACATCAGCACGCTCCCTGTTAAAGAGTAGCGGGGGATGCGGACATCAGCACGCTCCCTGTTAAAGAGTAGCGGGGGATGCGGACATCAGCACGCTCCCTGTTAAAGAGTAGCGGGGGATGCGGACATCAGCGCGCTCCCTGTTAAAGAGTAGCGGGGGATGCGGACATCAGCACACTCCCTGTTAAAGAGTAGCGGGGGGTGCGGACACCAGCACGCTCCCTGTTTAAGAGTAGCGGGGGATGCGGACATCAGCACGCTCCCTGTTTAAGAGTAGCGGGGGATGCGGACATCAGCACGCTCCCTGTTTAAGAGTAGCGGGGGATGCGGACACCAGCACGCTCCCTGTTAAAGAGTAGCGAGTCAGCGAGTGCGCAGACTCGACGATAGGCTGTACATGCCCCATAGGGCCGAGGAAGGGTTAGTGAGATTGGGCGACCTGGGTGGCTTCATTTACCTATCTGTGCACATGTGAACAACACAACTCCATGAATACACCAGTGAATAAACACTATGGGGGTTATTCATGAAGGGATAGCGGCAGGTAGCGCCTCGTA
This sequence comes from Gastrophryne carolinensis, assembly GCA_027917425.1. NCBI lineage: Eukaryota > Metazoa > Chordata > Amphibia > Anura > Microhylidae > Gastrophryne > Gastrophryne carolinensis. The sequence goes on from CM051239.1 coordinate 424,959,797, forward strand.
GCGGCAGGCAGCGTCTGGTGAACGCTGGGCGCTGTACGCAATACCACATTTATGAAGCCGATTCTGGTGAGCGCCTCTGACAGCGCCATGTAGCGGCCGATTCATCATTACAGGCGGCTCAGCGTATAGCGCCGGTGCTCTAGGCTCAGGAGCGCCAGGTATTACCTGTTGCTATCTGTCGCTCTCCCATACATTTCAATGGACGTTCCTCTTCTTCTGTTTAAACAGGGTTTTTTGTTTTTAATTTATTTTTAATAATTGTGTGACATCTCCTGGCCTACAAAAAGTCATTTTTGAAAACTTTTGTTGATTTTTTATATTTTTATGCCGAATTGTCATTACAGGTCTGGCATTAAAGTATTAATGTCACAATGTAATAACAATGTCATTTCATGTGTTTTCGCATTGTTACTAGTGGATATAAGTTATAAACTTGATAAAGTTGGATTAACCAACGAAACGCGTTAGGCGGAGGAGTGTGGGACTCTTATCCTTTTTTACTGTCTGGAGTGGATCTGTTTATTTCCCAACGAACGGCCGCGTATGGGAACTTGGGGAAACACCTCCCAGACTGAAAATCGTTTTAATGCTATTAATCCGCATTGGTTTGTAAGTGCATCTATGTTTTAGTAAAGTATGGTTTTATATCTATCAGAGTCCACTGGTGGAAAAATTGAACTCTTTGCTCTGTGCTTTTTTTGTTATAAAACAGACTTTAATCACACAGCGTCTGGCGCTATGGGCTATAGCGACCCAATTTTGAGCGCCGGCGTTCTGCGAGTGTGGATTTTTGTTGAATATGGTGTGAAGCGCCGAGAGTCGGTCGCACTGAGCAGTCGCTGCCGTTCGCTCCCTGCAGCGCTGTACTGGTGTTAGAACGCCCAACATACATCTCATTCATCAATGCCGGCCAGGTTACTACAGTAACTGAGGCGCTCTGTAATAGAGACCCATAGCGGATCATAGCGGCCACTAGCGGTCGCTCTTAGTGCCTCTGCCGATACCTAGCGCTAGTAATGAATCAGCCTCCACATTAGTGGTTACACCAGTAAATAAACACCATGTGAGTGACTATACACAAGTGAATTACACACTGCGGGCCCATGTGCCCGGAGCGGTGGTCTGCCGCCCTAAACTCAGCGCGGGTAGTTCTAATTGAGGTTGGCCGGTCCGTTGCCCTGGGTGATGTCATGTCACGTGAGATTTCATTATTTGTATCATTGTTTCTTTGGCACTTGCATTTGATCATATTGTGTTTTGGGGTCACTATTTCAGTATCCTTGATATAGGTTCCTGTGCAACATCGGGCGGTTAGAGTGGGGGTTTGTTTTGGTTGATTGTTGTTGATTATTATATGCACTTGCACTTTCTTACATGGAGTTTTTTTTGGATTTATCATATGTTATAGTTTGGTTATTTATATTCTCTATTGATTATTTGCATGTCAGCACTTTAGCAGAGTGAGTAGAAAACTCAGTCTTCACATTCATTGTTAGTATTAGTGTACATGCATGCGTATATATGTGCACAATTTGGCATGTATATACGCTTATATGTATAATTGTATATATTATATTTGATTATCTATGAGATTTGATTTGGGTAATATTCACATTTGTACATATTCATATATATAGAGATTTTTTTCAGTTTTTTGTGCCGGCACAAAATGATAAGTTTTCTTTCTTTTTTATATAAATTATATTCTTGTTAACAAACAGCACATGTATAGTCTTCACCCACGGGCATAATATATATTGAATAGCCCTTGTGTTGGGCAGTGTATACTCATTAATTGCTTCCGGCCATACCAATTGTTTTTAAAGTGTCTTGTGGTGTGTACATGTTTCATTGTTTTTTAATTTTTGTACTAATAAAATATCTATTTGATTGAGAATTATTTGGTGGTGCTTCCTGTTGGAAGAAAGGTGTGCATTCGCATGCCTACTCCATATGGTGTACACCAGTAAATAAACACCATGTGAGTGACTATACACAAGTGAATTACACACTGCGGGCACACGTGCCCGGAGCGGTGGTCTGCCCTAAACTCGGCACCCGGGGAGCAATTAGGGGTTAGGTGCCTTGCTCAAGGGCACTTCACTCATGTCCCATGGTTGGGAATCGAATCTGCCACCTTCTGGTCACAGGCCTATTTCCCTACCTCTATGCCATAACCCCACTACAATCCTGTTACCCCCTAAATCCTAAATAGGATTTACCCCTAATTCCCTAAAATCCTGCTGCAATGGTCTCTCCCAGCCTGTATAGTGCAGGGTTAATATCCCACTGTTTATTTCTCCTCTCATCTTTTCCTGATTCCGCTGCTGTCACACCCGTAACATTCCTTCCAGCGCCGGCCTCACCTCTCCCACCGCGCACCTCCCCAATACGCAGACGCAGAGCTCATATCCCTATTAACACCTTCTGTCAGGAGCCATGACTCCTCACACATTTATTCCTCACCTTACACAAGGAAAACATCCCCCGGGAGCCACAACCTGCTCCCACCAACCCAGAATATGACCCGGCACATGACCCGAGCACATGGCCCGAGCACATGACCTGATCAGAGAGATGACTGCGCAGGGCCTATAGGTGGCAGCAGGGCCAGCTTTAGGGGTGTGCAGACAGAGCGTGTGCACAGGGTGCGGGCATCCTTGGGGCGCTGATGGGGCACCAGACTTGCTGCTCTCCACTGAGCTTTCCACATTCCATCCATCTTTCTCTCGTTTCAAATTCCCGCCTTCCACTCTCTGTCTTCCATATTTCCTCTGCTTTCTTTTTTCAACATTCCCACCATTTTTTTTTATTTCACATCCCCTCTCTACTCCTACTTTTTATCATGTTCCCTCAGTCTTTCCCTCTTTTCCACATTCCCTCCATCTTTATCTCTTTTTTTCCCATTCCATCCATTGTTCTCTCTTATGCACAATCCATTCATCATTCTCTCTTCCACATCTGCTCCCTCTTTTTATCACATCAGTATTTCCCTCTTTCTTTCTTTTTCCTATTCCTTCGCTCTGTTCCCTCCTTTTTTTCCAGATCACCTCAATCTTTCCCTCTTTTTCACAATTCTTCCATCTTTATTGCTTTTTCCTATTCCCTGGATTGTTCTCTCTTTTGCACATTCCCTTCAACATTCTCTCTTTTTCACATTCCATCCATTTTTCTCTCTTTTCACATTCCCTCTTTCCGCTCTCTCTTCTGCTTTCATTTTCCATGTCCCCACCATTTTCTTTTTACCTCATCTTTATCTCTTTTCCACATTCCCTTCATAATTCTCTCTTCCACGTCCCCTTTGCAGGTATTGGGCGCTGTAACAGAGCGTCTTGGTCACTATAGTAACCTGTGTGTGATAAAAAGATGAAGCAGAGAGGGAGTGTGCATCCTAAATCGGGATGCCCCCGGGGCAAAAGTTAAAACCCCTGTTAGACCAGAATCTCAGACTCACATACTATTTAAAGCGGACCAACACCCAGGATTTTGACTATCCTGGGTCTTGGTCCACTTCGGTGGGGCACCCCCAAACTCACCTCTCCCCGCGCCGACGGACAAGCCGCAGACAAGCGGCTCCTCCGCCGCCGCATCCCGCGCGTCCCTCTTGACGCGCGCGTGCCCGCGCCGGCCATTCACAGACGGCCGGCGCGGGCGCGCGCACGTCTAGAGGGGCGCGAGGGAGGAGGCGGCGAAGATAGGGTAAGGGGTTTGGGGTGTTTGGGGGGGTTTCACCGAGATCGGGATGTCCCGCGGGGAGGGAGGTGATCGGCCCGGGAATCTTATAGATTCCCGGGCCGATCACCCGTGGGTGTTGGTCCACTTTAAAGCGGACCTTCAGCATCATTTAATAAAAAGGCCAAACCCTTAAACTATTCCCCAGCATCTAAAATTAATATATTTAAAGTTTTTAATCACTTTTTATTCTTTTCTTCACTGGGCTGCAACTCTGTTCAGCACTCTAGGATATGGGCACCGCCATCTTGGCTCAGTAGCATCACATACTGAGGAGAGGGGTGTCATAAGTACAGGGGGTGGGGTTATAGCTGTGCTTTGCACAGACAGAGCAGAGCGTGGGGTCAGGAAAAGGACAGCAATCCCAGAATACAGAGAGCGACACAGTAAGAAGACACTTCCTGTTTGCAGGCTGCCTGCACCTCCATGGGCCGCCATCTTGGATGTTTAAAGTTTCAGAAAATGCAAAAGGTGCAGGTAGGATGATTTTTAATGTGAGCAATGTGTATGTACAGCATGGGGTAAACATATAAGATAGGCTCTTATTTAGGGTAAAGGTCCTTTAAGTGTTATATCCTTTAACAACCCCGGATAGTGAAAACCCTAGATTTTGTGGACCACTAACAATGTGAATGCACAGGACCCATAAATTGCTGCTGCTGATCCTCTCTATAATTTTATTACACGCATGTGACACACATGAACACAAGTGCGGCTGTTGTTGGGACAGTAGCATACCTACCAACTTTTTAGGGTGGGAAAGAGGGACATTTGTTACGTTAGGCCACGCCCCCTCATTGAGGGATGGATAGGAGATAGAGTTACAACAATAGAAACACTTTAAATAGGAAAATGAATCATTTATTGATGCAGATCTGCAGGTTACACCTCAAAGAGGGACAGGAAGGAAGGAGAACAATAAGGGACAGGGGGACATGGACTCAAAAGAGGGACAGTCCCTCCAAATCAGGGACACCTAGGAGGTATACAATAGTGCTGGGCTGTCATACACTCCGGGAAGTCACCATTGTGCGTCCGGCACAGATACACAAACACAAGGCCGCTGACTTGATTATAAATCCATTGGCTGCTAATGGGGCCAGAGGATGAATGGGAATCGATGGTCTCCGGGCGAGCAGCAGATAGACGGATCATTACAAATTAGAGCAAGTGCCGGATGTAACTGATAGCGGATTGTATTTCACTGAATCTTCCCCGCGGTGAGCTCTCGGCTTCCCCCACTTCCTCCATTCATATATGATCTCACTCATGTCACAATGGATCGGTCCCGATCCCGAGCCGCGCACACTTCCTGAGGCTGCATTGTCCTCATAAAGGAGCTAAAGCAACCACTTGCTCTAATGTGAGGTCGGCATCTGTTTCAGAGCTGCCATCTGGAATCTTTGGGCCCCATAGAGCAACAATGTCTGGGTCCCCTCATAACCTATATGTGACGGCAGTGGCGGACTGGGGCCAAACATCAGCCCTGGATTTTACCAGCCCCTGGCCGACCCGAGAAGTTGCTGCTGAGCCCCCCCCCCCCAACCATGACGCTGGGGCTATAGCATTGAAGACTGGGGTTCCTTGACTTGTGGGTAACAGTGGGGCTGGGTACATGGGGCTGGGCTTCCTTGGCTTGTGGGTACAGGAGGCTGAGCAATGTGGGACTAGGCTTCCTTGGCTTATGGGTACAGTGGGGCTGGGCTTCCTTGGCTTGTGGTTATAGTGGGGCTGGGCTTCCTTGGCTTGTGGGTACAGGAGGCTGACTACAGTGGGGCCGGGCTTCCTTGGCTTGTGGGTACAGTGGGGCTGGGTACAGGGGGGCTGGGGTTCCTTGGCTTGTGGGTACAGGAGGCTGGGTACAGTGGGGCTGGGCTTCCTTGGGTTGTGGGTACAGGAGGCAGAGTACAGTGGGGCTGGGTACAGTGGGGCTGGGCTTCCTTGGCTTGTAAGTAACAATGAGGCTGAGTACACAGGGCTGGGCTTCCTTGGCTTGTGGGTACAATGAGGCTGGGTACAGTGGGGCTGGGCTTCCTTGGCTTGTGGGTAACAGTGGGGCTGAGTACACGGGGCTGGGCTTCCTTGGCTTGTGGGTAACAGTGGGGCTGGGGTTCCTTGGCTTGTGGGTACAGGAGGCTGGGTACAGTGGGGCTGGGCTTCCTTGGCTTGTGGGTACAGTGGGGCTGGGCTTCCTTGGCTTGTGGGTACAGTGGGGCTGGGCTTCCTTGGCTTGTGGGTACAGTGGGGCTGGGCTTCCTTGGCTTGTGGGTACAGGAGGCTGGGTACAGTGGGGATGGGCTTCCTTGGCTTGTGGGTACAGTGGGGCTGAGTACAGTGGGGCTGGGCTTCCTTGGCTTGTGGGTAAGGTGGGGCTGGGTACAGTGGGGCTGGGCATCCTTGGCTTGTGGGTACAGTGGGGCTGAGCTTCCTTGGCTTGTGGGTACAGTGGGGCTGGGCTTCCTTGGCTTGTGGGTACAATGGGGCTGGGCTTCCTTGGCTTGTGGGTACAGTCGGGCTGGGCTACCTTGGCTTGTGGGTACAGTGGGGCTGGGTACAGTGGGGCTGAGCTTCCTTGGCTTGTGGGTACAGGAGGCTGGGTACAGTGGGGCTAGGCTTCCTTGGCTTGTGGGTACAGGAGGCTGGGTACAGTGGGGCTGAGCTTCCTTGGCTTGTGGGTACAGGAGGCTGAGTACAGTGGGGCTGGGCTTCCTTGGCTTGTGGGTACAGGAGGCTGGGTACAGTGGGGCTGGGCTTCCTTGGCTTGTGGGTACAGGAGGCTGGGTACAGTGGGGCTGGGCTTCCTTGGCTTGTGGGTACAGTGGGGCTGGGCTTCCTCGGCTTGTGAGTACAGTGAGGCTGGGCTTCCTTGGCTTGTGGGTACAGTGAGGCTGGGCTTCCTTGGCTTGTGGGTACAGAAGGCTGGGTACAGTGGGGCTGGGCTTCCTCTGCTTGTGGGTACAGGGGGCTGAGAGGGAGACTGAGGGAGCAGGGATTGAATGTGGGTGTTAAAAGCAGCCCAACTGGCCCCAAAGCAGAGCGGCTCACCTGGCATTGTCCCAGGTCTCCCTATGGCCAGTCCGTCCCTGTGTGAAGGCTTGGCCTCCAAAGGCAACAAGGCAATATGAGACTGAAATTCAAACAAGGGGCCCAGCCATCACAGGAGTTTAGGTTGTTTTCGGGGACTAGACCCAATATACGTAGTTTAGAGTCTGTCCTCATAACCTGGTTGTGGTGGCTTGGCCCACCAAAGAACCAGAGGATCCTTATGTGGACCCCAGCCACTGATTTAGGGCCATCATCAGGACAGTGGAACCAATCCATAATTTTTTCTTGCCTGGAGTTATTTTTGATTTGGTTATTTATGATTTGCATCAGTATTTTAAAGAGGAACGTCGAGATTAGAGGTTAAAACCTTCCCCACACCTCACAGATCTGCTGCCCCCACCTCCGGGTTTACCTTTGGGCCCTTTTTACTCACCTTGCCGGGGGGATTCATCTTATGGAATTCCTTCCACGCATTTACCCATCCGTGCACTGTGAACAACACAACTCCATGTACACGCCAGTGAATAAACACCATGTGAGTGACTATACACAAGTGAATTACAAACTTAGGGGCAGTAAAGTGCACACGTGCCTGGTCGGCTGCCCTAAACTGAGCGCCCGGGGGGGCAATTGGGGGTTAGGTCACTTGCTCAAGGGCACTTCAGTCATGTCCCATGGTTGAGAATCAAACCTGCCACCTTCCAGTCACAGGCCTGTTTCCCTACCTCTAGGCCATAACTGCCCCACATTGGACCAGATTGGACCAGAGCCCCCATATATGGCGTAGGACCAGGGAAAGGTGATTTTTTGGGCGTGAACTGGGGGTTTTGCACAGCGGGACAAGAGGTAAAACCTGGCATAGTAAAATCGGGTTTTTGGTTAAAGCGACACAAAACCCGGGATTTTGACTATCACAGGATTTGTTTCTTGTGCCACGGGCATCCCAATTTGGGTGAAGCCCACATTGCCTGGTAACACTCACCTCCTGGTAATAAAGCACATGCGCAGGGTCTCTTCTGATCAAAGCCATGCGAGGTGCATATTTATTGTTCCAGAAATGGCACTGCACTCTGCAATGGTGAGTGCGAGCTGGCGCGCTCCCATCCTCAGACTTACTGAATGGTGCACAGCTCAAGGATGCTGGGGGATTTGGCCTTTCCCGCTTAGGAGGGGGTTCGTACAGTGGAGCATGCCCCAGGAGAAGGCTAGAAGCCAGGACCGTGAATCACTAATTGCCCCATGTGAAACTGCCCCGGATCACCCTGTACTGGCAATCCCTTGCCACATGTACATTCTCTCCTACTATTATGATTGGAGGGCCGTGCATGCGCTGTAGGAACAGAGTTTAAGGGGCATTTGCAGAGGTTCCAATCTGTGGAACTTTCACCCTGCCTCTATGGCCTCGATTCAATAAAGGTAGAAAAAAATTCTCATGGTAGTAGAAAATTCAATTCATGAGGAAAAAAAGCCTGAGAATGTCACTGTTACTGAATCACCAGATAAAAAGACAATGAAAGTCAATGGCAGCTTTTACTACAGTGTAGAAAGGAGGAAACAGTTCTCTACTTTTCTTAGGAGTAAAAAAGCTGCCATTGACTTTCATTGTTTTCTTATCTGGTGATTCAGTAACAGTGACATTCTTAGGGTTTTTTCTCATGAACTAAATCTTTTACTACCATGAGAATTTTTTTCTACCTTTATTGAATCGAGGCCTTTGTCTTTTAGGCATATGGGACTGAACAAGCAGGGGGGGGGGAATGCCCCACCACTGCAGCCCAACAGTAATTAATAGGGCTCCAAGGCTGGCCGATCGCACAACCTTCCCAAATCGGGATGCCCCTCTATGTGAGCCCCCCAATTGCCTTACATTTCACTAATATTTGGGCATAGCCAAGCCTGCATCCCCGGCCTTCCTGCAACAGAGACAAGCCCCTGCGCCCAAATAGTGCGGCACAGTGCAGGGAGACCGGTAAAGCAGCCGCCCGTTCTCTTATGCAGGACTCTGTGTCTAAACAGGGACGTAAGCTGTGCGCTATGCGCTGATTGAACTACAGCCTGCGTGTGTGCATTGTGGGATTGGGCAAAGGTACGTTTTTGAGGGTTTCACGCAGCTGGGCATCCCAAATAGGGATGCCCCCAGGGCAAGAACTAAGGTACAGGATAGTATGGTTTTGATCCAGTTTAAAGAGGACTCCGGGGGAGGTTAAAACCTCCACCAAGCCTCACCCATCTGCCGTCCCCCCACCGGTTTTACCTTTGGGCATTATTTACTCTCCTCTCAAAGGGATCCATCTTCTGACAGGGCGGGGTCATCTTGCATCTCATCAGGCACTGCTTGCAGCCCCCGATCTCGCGCCTGCATGAATGGGATGCAATGAGGTAGAATTGACATCCAAAAGGTAGGTGGGAGTCAATGGGGGGGTTGAAACTGCCCCTTTTTATTTTAGGTCTGATGTTCCTCTTTAAGGGGTTTATTCATCAAGGTCTAGCGCCAGCTAGTGACTCGTAGCGGCAGGTAGCGTCTGGTGAACGCTGGGTGCTGTACGCAAAACCACATTAATCAAAGCGAATCTGGTGAGCGACTGGAACAGCGCCATGTAGCGTCACATGTATTATTACAGGCCGCTCAGTGTATAGCACCTCTAACAGCGCCATGTAGCGTCACATGTATTATTACAGGCTGCTCAGTGTATAGCGCCATGTAGCGTCACATGTATTATTACAGGCCGGTGTATAGCACCGGTGCTCTAGCTTCCAGAGCGACAGGTCCGTTCGCTCTCCCACACATTTCAATGAACGTTCCTTGAAATCCCTTTCCTGATTAATTTTTTTTTTTTTAAATAATTGTGTTACATCTACTGGCCTCGAAAAAGTCATTTATTTTTTTTTTAAGTTTTTTTTTTATTTTTTATGCAGAATTGTCATTACAGGTCTGGCACTAAAGTGTTATTCCATGTGTCTTCGCTTTGTTACTGGTGGATATGTGTTCAAAAAAATTACTTTAATCACACAGCGTCTGGCGCTCTGGGCTATAGCCAATTTTGAGTTCTGATGCTGTGTGAGGGTGATTTTTTGATGAATATGCTGTGAGTCGCTGAGAGTTGGTCGCTCTGAGCAGTCGCTACCTTTCGCTCCTTATAGCGTAATACTGGTGTTACAATGACCAACGTACATCTCATTCATGATTGCCGGCCAGCGTACTACAGCGACTGAGGTGCTCTGTTACAGCGACTACTAGCGGTCGCTCTAAGCACCGCTATACAGACGCTCATCTGGCAATACCTGTATTAGTAATGAATCAGCCTCTAAGTTTTTGTTGTTTTTTCTCTCCAGCTTGAACTGTCCCTTTAAGACCTTAATTGCCCCGGGGCGAGACGAGAGAGCGTGAAGACAGCCTCAGTGCCCTTCTCTGATTAGCAAGAAATTGGAGTGTTATAGCCCCTCCGACCAGTGAAATTGAGTTTTATAGCCCCAGACAGGATTGCTAATTACATTTTCCACATATAAAACTTCTGGACTCAGATTGAAGCTAGATAAACCTCAGTTCACTCCGTGTCGTCATGTGCTTTCAATTTCCACAACATACAGCTTTCTGTTTGTTTTAAAGGAATAATTTACTTTATTCAAATATTATTAAACCGGACCTTCAGCGTGATTTAATGAAAAGCCCAAACTCTTAAAAAACGGTTTCCCAGCATCTAAAATTAATATATTTTACGTTTTTAGTCACTAACTTATCATTCTTTCCCCCACTGGGCTGCAACTCTGTTCAGGAATTTAGGATACGGGCGCCGCCATCTTGACTCAGAAGCATCACACTTACTGAGGAGAGGAGAGTGGGATAAGGTACAGGGGGGCGGGTTATAGCTGTGCTTTGCTCAGACAGAGCAGAGCTGGGGTCAGGTAAAGGTCAGCAGTCCCAGAATGCAGAGCAGCACAGTCAGGAGGCACTTCCTGTTTGCAGGCTGCCTGATAAGATGGCGGCTTCCATAAGCCGCCATCTTGGATGTTTAAAGGCTCATAACATGCAGTAGATGCAGGTAGGATGATTTTTAATGTGAGCAATCTGTATGTACAGTGTGGGGGAAACATATAAGATAGACTCTTATTCAGAGTGAAGGACCGCTTTAAGTGGACCCTCTGATTACATATACACACAATGTCAGGCATCACAGGATGGAGGGGTGTAACACACAATGTCAGGCATCACAGGATGGAGGGGTGTAACACACAATGCCAGGCATCACAGCATGGAGGGGTGTAACACACAATGCCAGGCATCACAGCATGGAGGGGTGTAACACACAATGCCAGGCATCGCAGGATGGAGGGGTGTAACACACAATGCCAGGCATAACAGGATGGAGGGGTGTAACACACAATGCCAGGCATCGCAGGATGGAGGGGTGTAACACACAATGCTGAGCATCACAGGATGGAGGGGTGTAACACACAATGCCAGGCATCACAGGATGGAGGGGTGTAACACACAATGCCAAGCATCGCAGGATGGAGGGGTGTAACACACAATGCCAAGCATCACAGGATGGAGGGGTGTAACACACAATGCCAAGCATCACAGGATGGAGGGGTGTAACACACAATGCCAAGCATCACAGGATGGAAGGGTGTAACACATTATGTCAGGCATCGCAGGGTGGAGGGGTGTAACACACAATGCTGAGCATCACAGGATGGAGGGGTGTAACACACAATGCCAGGCATCACAGGATGGAGGGGTGTAACACACAATGCCAGGCATCACAGGATGGAGGGGTGTAACACATTATGCCAGGCATCGCAGGATGGAGGGGTGTAACACACAATGCTGAGCATCACAGGATGGAGGGGTGTAACACATTATGTCAGGCATCACAGGATGGAGGGGTGTAACACACAATGCCAGGCATCACAGGATGGAGGGGTGTAACACACAATGCCAAGCATCACAGGATGGAGGGGTGTAACACACAATGCCAGGCATCACAGCATGGAGGGGTGTAACACACAATGCCAGGCATCGCAGGATGGAGGGGTGTAACACACAATGCCAGGCATCACAGGATGGAGGGGTGTAACACACAATGCCAGGCATCGCAGGATGGAGGGGTGTAACACACAATGCTGAGCATCACAGGATGGAGGGGTGTAACACACAATGCCAGGCATCACAGGATGGAGGGGTGTAACACACAATGCCAGGCATCACAGCATGGAGGGGTGTAACACACAATGCCAGGCATCGCAGGATGGAGGGGTGTAACACACAATGCCAGGCATCACAGGATGGAGGGGTGTAACACACAATGCCAGGCATCGCAGGATGGAGGGGTGTAACACACAATGCCAGGCATCGCAGGATGGAGGGGTGTAACACACAATGCCAGGCATCACAGGATGGAGGGGTGTAACACATTATGTCAGGCATCGCAGGGTGGAGGGGTGTAACACACAATGCCAGGCATCGCAGGATGGAGGGGTGTAACACACAATGCCAGGCATCGCAGGATGGAGGGGTGTAACACACAATGCCAGGCATCACAGGATGGAGGGGTGTAACACATTATGCCAGGCATCGCAGGATGGAGGGGTGTAACACACAATGCTGAGCATCACAGGATGGAGGGGTGTAACACATTATGTCAGGCATCACAGGATGGAGGGGTGTAACACACAATGCCAGGCATCACAGGATGGAGGGGTGTAACACACAATGCCAAGCATCACAGGATGGAGGGGTGTAACACACAATGCCAGGCATCACAGGATGGAGGGGTGTAACACATTATGTCAGGCATCGCAGGGTGGAGGGGTGTAACACACAATGCCAGGCATCATAGGATGGAGGGGTGTAACACACAATGCCAAGCATCACAGGATGGAGGGGTGTAACACACAATGCCAAGCATCACAGGATGGAGGGGTGTAACACATTATGTCAAGCATCACAGGGTGGAGGGGTGTAACATACAATGCCAAGTATCCTAGATTGGAGGGGTGTAACACACAATACTAAGCATCACAGGATGGAGGGGTGTAACACACAATGTCAGGCATCACAGGGTGGAGGGGTGTAACACACAATGCCAAGTATCATAGGTTGGAGGGGTGTAACACACAATGCCAGGCATCACAGGATGGGGGGGTGTAACACACAATGCCAGGCATCACAGGATGGAGGGGTGTAACACACAATGCCAGGCATCACAGGATGGAGGGGTGTAACACACAATGCCAGGCATCACAGGATGGAGGGGTGTAACACACAATGCCAGGCATCACAGGATGGAGGGGTGTAACACACAATGTTAAGCATCACAGGATGGAGGGGTGTAACACACAATGCTAAGCATCACAGGACGGAGGGGTGTAACACACAATGCTAAGCATCACAGGATGGAGGGGTGTAACACACAATGCCAGGCATCACAGGACGGAGGGGTGTAACACACAACGCCAAGCATCACAAAATGGTGGGGTGTAACACACAATGCCAAGCATCACAAAATGGTGGGGTGTAACACACAACGCCAAGCATCACAAAATGGTGGGGTGTAACACACAACGCCAAGCATCACAAGATGGAGGGGTGTAATACACAATGCCAAGTGTCACAGGGTGGAGGGGTGTAACACACAATGCTAAGCATCACAGGGTGGAGGGGTGTAACACACAATGCTAAGTGACACAGGACGGAGGGATGTAACACAATGCTGAGCATCACAGGATGGAGGGGTGTAACACACAATGCCAAGCATCACAGGATGGAGGGGTGTAACACACAATGCCAAGTGTCACAGGATGGAGGGGTGTAACACACAATGCCAAGCATCACAGGATGGAGGGGTGTAACACACAATGCTAAGTGACACAGGATGGAGGGATGTAACACAATGCTGAGCATCACAGGATGGGGGGTTGTAACACACAATGCCAGGCATCACAGGGTGGAGAAGTGTAACACACAATGCTAAGCATCACAGGATGGAGGGGTGTAACACACAATGCCAGGCATCGCAGGATGGAGGGGTGTAACACACAATACCAAGCATCACAGGATGGAGGGGTGTAACACACAATACCAAGCATCACAGGATGGAGGGGTGTAACATACAATGCCAGGCATCACAGGATGGAGGGGTGTAACACACAATGCCAGGCATCACAGGATGGAGGGGTGTAACACACAATGCTGACCATCACAGGATGGAGGGGTGTAACACACAATACCAAGCATCACAGGATGGAGGGGTGTAACACACAATGCCAGGCATCACAGGATGGAGGGGTGTAACACACAATACCAAGCATCACAGGGTGGAGAAGTGTAACACACAATGCTAAGCATCACAGGATGGAGGGGTGTAACACACAATGCCAGGCATCGCAGGATGGAGGGGTGTAACACACAATACCAAGCATCACAGGATGGAGGGGTGTAACACACAATACCAAGCATCACAGGATGGAGGGGTGTAACACACAATGCCAGGCATCACAGGATGGAGGGGTGTAACACACAATGCCAGGCATCGCAGGGTGGAGGGGTGTAACACACAATGCCAAGCATCACAGGATGGAGGGGTGTAACACACAATACCAAGCATCACAGGATGGAGGGGTGTAACACACAATACCAAGCATCACAGGATGGAGGGGTGTAACACACAATACCAAGCATCACAGGATGGAGGGGTGTAACACACAATGCCAAGCATCACAGGATGGAGGGGTGTAACACACAATGCCAGGCATCACAGGATGGAGGGGTGTAACACACAATGCCAAAAGTCACACATAGCAATGGTCACTAGCTAGAGACAAGTGAGCAGGGTCTCAGGCTGAGGGCAGTTAAGCAAAGTAGCAGGACTGTAACAAGTAGGTAGAGACACAGGCTGGGAGCAGGAGAGCGGAGTCGCACGATAGGTTTTTTGTCTAGAGTGCATATGTTCCTATCAAGTCAACCAGAGAGGCAAGCTGCGACCAACCGGGGTGTAGGAGCTTAAATGAAAGCCTGTAACCTACCCACGTCTTCAGCAGATACCCAAATAGTGGAGTGTACACTATGCCCTGGGCAGTCCTGTGGTGGTCTCAAACTTGGGAAAGGGGAAACAGAGGGCAGACTGTGATGCCTAGTGGGACACCAGCCTTCTGTAAGCAGACAACCCCCAATCTCCACCGCCGCTTCTGCCTATAGTCAAGCCCCGGACGCTAGGAACGCCTCACCGGACACGGTTGCCCCAGGTCTTAATAGGCGCAAAGGCTGTCTGCTTACGGTGAAGGCCGATGAACCACGAGGGTATCCCGAAGCCGAGGTCGTTCACAGGTAGTCAGTCCGGAGGGTGCGTCAGAGTACAGGGATGAGCCAGGTGCGTAGTCAGGGGAAGCCAACGGGTCAAGCCGGGAGGTCAGAGATGGCGGGGTATCCAAAGGCAGGCTCGAGGTCAGACAAAGCAGAGGTCAGTACAGGCAGCGGACAGGGATGGTCGATCAAGCCGGGTCGGAAACAAGTAACGTAATCACACCCTAATCACAAGCGACTATCACGGGCACTAAGTACTGGGCTGACTCCATATTTATTGGGGAATATACTCAGTGTGATTGGTGATTGGTGTATTACTCAGTGTGATTGGTGTAACCTTCCAGGGGCTGGTCAGTCCTGGCAGCAGGGCTGCCCAGCCCCTGATTCAATACAGGTGAGGAGGACACTGCGCCGCCTGCCACTGGCAGCGCAGCCCCTTCTGGCTGCGAACACACAGGATTGCGGGGCGCGTGTCCACACAGCTACGGGGGAGCAAGGGAGGCGGCCAGGGTGGCGTGCCACGCTCCCTGTCATCTCAGAGCGGCGGGCGCACCCGGCAGCAGGAAGCCCGGTGAGCGATGTGCCGCTCAGCAGACGCTCGCCGCGGAACCCCTGGTAAAGGTATGTTCCTTACACAGACAGTACACAGCAAAAAAGGCAAAGAACGGAGGGTCTGGGCTCCATTCCAGACAACGGAGTATCCTAAAGTCCTGAACAAAAAAATAAGCCACTAAAAACTTGAAATATATTAATTTTAGATGCTGGGGAGAAGATTTTTTTTAAGGGTTTGGACTTTTTATTACAGTGATACCCAGGATAGTGAATATTTTTTCCCCGGGGCACCAGGGTGGTGCGGGCACGCTCCCTGTTAGAGGGAAGCGGAGGATGCGGCCGTCAGAGCCGCTGCTCTTAGACGTGTCGTGGGACTGGGAAGAGGTGAGTGAGATTGGGCGATCTAGGGGGTTTCACACAGCGGGGCATCCCCGATCAGGGGAAAGGACCAAAACCCAGGATAGTCATAATCCTTTAAATGATGCTGAAGGTCCAATTTAACCTCTGTGTCTGAGTGAGAGCCAGTCCTCTCAAGCTTGGTTCAAAATTTCATGGAGGGAGAAGTGAAAAATCATCGAATGTTTTCAATACAGTATATGAATTGTGTTCTTGTTAGAACATTCATACCTACCAACTTTTCAGGATGGGAAAGAGGGACATTTGTTAAATTAGGCCACGCCCCCTCATTGAGGGATGGATAGGAGATAGGGTGTAACAGTTACAACAATAGAAACACTTTGAATAGGCAGATGAATCATTTATTGCTGCAGATCTGCATGTTACACACAAGAGGGACAAATGAGAGCCACCAGGGACAGGGGGACATGGGCACAAAAGAGGTTCAGTCCCCCCAAATCAGGGACACTTGGGAGGTTTGCATACTGGGTCCTTGGTTTGAATCCCAACATGGACCTTTCCTGTAGGATCTCTGCTGGAAGATATGAAGTTAACACAGATGAGAAGCCGCAAGGTCCTCGGTGTCAGTGTTCCCGATCCTTTGCTCTGTTTCTAGCTTGAGAAAATCCTTCAGCGCAGGATAAAGAGGTGAAAAGTCTAAACCTCAGTATATGGAAAACACAGCTGCTTGTCATCCGGATCCTATATCCCGCCTCACGTGCAGCTATTATTAAAGCCCTGGTGTTATGAGGAGCTCTCGCTTCCTGTGAAGACACTCGGGGTCAAGTCTTGAAACCGGCCCAAGTCTGCTCAGGACCAGCGGATCTACACTGAACAGCCAGGGAAGGAAACTATTTGACACTGAGATGTCCCAGGGAGCTGAAAGTCCCCTGCAGGTGGGACTAGCCAAGGGAGTTTAAAGTGGACCAAAACCCATGGAGATCAGCCTGGGAATCTTATAGATTGATCCCCCCCCCCCGGGTATCCAGAATCAGTATGCGCCGCTGTGTGAAACCTCCCAGGTCGGCCATAAACTCACCTTCTACCCGGTCCAACGGTGCATGCACGAGCAGCGTCCGCATCCCCGCTATCCCTCCTGCAGGGTGCATGCCCATGCCAGGCATTTGTGAATGATACGCTCCATGTTAGAGGGTAGCAGGGGATGCGGCCACCAGCGCACTCAGATTCGCTCGCATTAAACAAGCTTCTGGACGAAGGGGCTCGTGCGGATCCGAGCGCGCTGATTGCACGAGCGTCAACGCATGCGCTGGAGGACTGGGAAAAGGTGAGTTCGTTCAGGCGACCTGAGGGGTTTCACACAGCGCCGATCGGGGTGCCCCGGGGGCAAGGACCAAAACCCAGTATAGTCAAAATCCTGGGTTTTGGTCCACTTTAATTGAGCCAGGCCTTGCAAGCATGCAGAGCAAAGGTGCAACTGTGGGCCTGCGCATGTGTACTGGGATTAAAAGTCTATTAGGCTCTAGGGCTCGGTGGCATGGGTTTTGGACTGCTTTAAAGTGGACCAAATACCCACCCATAGCCAATTAGGTAACCCTGGGGCATCCCGGTGCAGCATTCACTCACCTTTTCTGCAGCCGCATTCTTTGCACCCCTGTAGCTGAGGCGTGCTGAATCTGAATGGCTGGACAAAGGAGCGTGTCGCATGCAGCCGATCCCCCCTCCCTTATGCCAGGCTCTTTGTTTATAAGACACTAAGTCCAAGTCAACCACCCCTAGGGTCATCCTGATTCGGGATGCCCCACTGTGTGAAACCCGCCGGTCTCCCATAATTCTTACTTCGCCAACGAGCCCACGGTACATGTGCGGCCAGAGTTATCCCATCGTTCTCAGGCTCTGCGTAGCCTCGTCCGCCCTAACTGAATGGCTGGAGCTGCCCCCCAACCGAGGGACGCAGGGTGTTCCGCGCACCAATCGCCAGTTCCACTAAGCTTCTACATTGATATGCACAGCTGGAGAAGCCGCATCTGCACCGTGGAAGTTAAAAAAAATCGGGGACTGGCCGGGTTTCACCCAGTGGGATGCCCCAGGGAGGACAGACAAAAAACCTAGGATAGTGAAAATCACAGTTTTTGGTCCACTTTAAAGCAGGACAAAACCTGAGAATTTGACTTTTTCATGTTTTGTTCTATTCCCCGGGAGGGGCATCCCGAATTGGAATGCCCCACTGTGTGAATTTACCTCTTCCTCGCTCCTACAGCGCATGTGCGGGCACGCAGCCAATCAGAGCCGTTTGCTGTGTTTACATACGCTGCACAGCATACAGCCCTGATTGGACGGGAGTCCGCACATGCTGCGTGGTACTAGGGAAAGGTGAGTTTTTGGAGCAAACAGGGGAAATGTCCAATAGTGAGTAGTGAAAATAATGGGTTTTCATATGCTTTAAAGTGGGCCAACACCCAGGGGTGATCGGCCCGGGAATCTATAAGATTCCCGGGCCGATCACCTCACACACCGCGGGACATCCGAGATCGGGATGTCCCGCGGGGTGTAACCCCCCCAAACACCCCGAAAAACCTTACCTCTCCAGACGCTGCTTCCGCCGCCGCCTCACTCGCGCTCCTCCAGATGTGCGCGCGCCCGCCGTCTCTGAATGGCCGGCGCGGGCGCGCACACGAGTGACGCGCGGGAGGCGGCGGCGGGCGCGATCCCTTGTCCGTCGACGGACGTCACTTGTCCGTCGGCGGCAATTGGACAGCGCAGTCACGTGGGATCGTGGAGAGGTGAGTTTTCGGGGTGTTTGGGGGGGGGGGGGTTTAGGCAGCGGGGCACCCCCGATCGGGGTGCCCCAGGGAAGTGGACCAATACCCAGGATAGTCAAAATCCTGGGTGTTGGTCCACTTTAACTAGCTAAATAGTTGTATTTGCCTGATTCCTCTGTGTTGTTTGCCCTGACTCATCGCATCCCCCAGGAGCCGCTGTGCTGTTGTGTTGGGAGGCTGCAGTAAGCGGCCATTGTGACTCCTCTGGAGGTTCCCGGGTCAGAGCGGTGATCACACAATGTAGGACTTAGTTGTCCATCCGCCGGGGATCAGTAAAGCCTTTATTATCCAGAGCCGGATGTCCTGACGCCAGAATAGGAAGGACTGATTGTCCTCACTGGAGATTGTTCATCTCGCACACCTTCCAACTTTTCAGGTTGGGAAAGAGGGACAATGGTAAAATTAGGCCACGCCCCTCATTGGGGGATGGATAGGAGATAGGATGTAACAGTTACAACAATATAAACACTTGCATACCTCCCAACTTTTCAGGGCGGGAAAGAGGGACATTTGTTAAATTAAGCCATGCCCCCTCATTGATTGATGGATGGAGATACATACCAACAACTTTTCAGAGTGGGAAAGAGGGACATTTGTTAAATTAAGCCACGCCCCCTCATTGATTGATGAATAGGAAAGAGGTTATAACAGTTTAAAGTGGACCAACACCCAGGATTTTGACTATCCTGGGTGTTGGTCCACTTAGGTGGGGCACCCCGATCGGGGGTGCCCCGCTGTCTGAAACCCCCCCGATCGTCGCAAAAACTCACCTCTCCCAGCTCCCACGTGACCTCGTCCGGCCAATGACAGCGCTCAGAGCAGCTCTGGTATGCGCGTCCAAAGCCGCTTGGACGCGCATACCAGAGCGCTGTCATTGGCTGCGTCTCTCGCTTCCCTCTAACAGGGAGCGCGCCTGCGCCGGCCATTCACAAAACGGCCGGCGCGGGAGCGCGCCCTGCTAGAGGGAAGCGAGAGACGCGGCCGCGTCTCGCGCATGCGCCGTTGGATCGCCGGTAAGGTGAGGATTGTGGGCCTCCTGGGGGGTTCCTCCCCGCGGGACATCCCGATTTCGGATGCCCCACGGGGAGGGATCTGATCGGTCCGGGAATCTTATAGATTTCCGGGCCGATCCCCCCTGGGTGTTGGTCCACTTTAAACAATAGAAACACCAAGGTCATGTGACGACACCTGCCGTGAGAATATACGCGGATCAGCGTGTTTATAATAAAATTAACAGGATGAGAGAGATCGCAATGTACCACCTTCCATTCTATTTCTCTGTTGTTATAAATTTCAATAGCAATAAGTCATGTAACTACATCAAGAATGCATTGTACCTGCATTTGCATTGAAAAATTCAATAATAATAGAAACACTTTGAATAGGCAAATTAATCATTTATTGATGCGGATCTGCATGTTACACCTCAAAGAGGGACACATAAGAGCAACGAGGGTCAGGGGGACATGGACTCAAAAGAGGGACATGGACTCAAAAGAGGGACATGGACTCAAAAGAGGGACAGTCCCTCCAAATCAGGGACACCTGGGAGGTATGAGGTTGTAATAATGAAAACAATAGAAACACTTTAAATAGACAAATAAACATTTATTGATGCGGATCTGCATGTTACACCTCAAAGAGGGACACATGAGAGCAATGAGGGATAGGGGGGCATGGACTCAAAAGAGGGACAGACCCTCCAAATCAGGGACACTTGGGAGGTATGAGGTTGTAATAATGAAAACAATAGAAACACTTTATATAGACAAATAAACATTTATTGATGCAGATCCACATGTTACACTTCAAAGAGGGACAAAGGAGAACAAAGAGGGACAGGGGGACATGGGCTCAGAATTAGGGACACTTGGGAGGTATGCACTTGCAGATGCAGATCTGCATGTTACACCTCAAAGAGGGACAAATGAGAACAATGAGGGACAGGGGGACATAGACTCAAAAAGGGGGACAGTCCCTCTAAATCAGGGACACTTGGAAGGTATAATCTCGCAAGTGACCACAACTAGAAAGTAACGCCCAATCTCCAGATTGTTCTTTTAGGTGCATCAAGGGGAAAGCTCCACAGTCTGAGCTCTCCAACAGGACAAAGATTTAGGGCGGATCACAGTAAAGGGAGATGCAGGGGCATAAAAACAATGGAGGCCGGGGAGGCAGCTGCTACCAGGCCCGAGGCAGGAGAGGGCCCAGGACAAGCTGCTTCCCACTGCCTTTCTCACACTGATCACATGTTGCACTTTCGATAGGACAGTCCCACTTTGGGGCCCCCTAAAACTCTGGGGACACCTCAAATGTCCCACTTTGCTGATATCAGGGATAAGACGGTCCCACCGAATGCATGATACCTCTCAGAGAGGTAGGTTCTGAGGGGCTTCACACAGCGGGGTGCCCAAGGGCAGGGCCGGCATCAGCCACTGGCAAGGCGGGGCAGCTGCCGGGGGCCCCCTGACAAGCCCAGCCTTTGGGGTGTGCAATGGAGCTTGACTGGGAGGGCACTGCCACAGCTGGTGCCCACATCTCCTCGAATGGCGGAGGTTCCACACAACGGGGCATCTCGATTTAGATTCCAGGGGAGGAAGTGCTGGGTTTTATTCTGCTTTTAAGTTGCCCACACCAGCTGATTTCCTATCCCTGGAGCATCCCAATCTGTGATACCCTACTGTGTGAAACCCCCTGGGATCGCCGGCATACACACTATGCAAGCAATTCCACCCCTGAGTTTTGGTCCGCTTTACAGGGGCATCTCAATTTGGGATGTCCCTGTTTGTGAAATAACCCCCCTGGTTTGGCTGTTAACTAAAACTGGCAACACAGAGCATTCACCAGTTCCAGGAAAGTAATGAACAAAAGAGGGGGGGGGGGTCACACACAGGGGCATCCAAAATCAGGAGAATCTAGATTCGTTTAAACTCCGAGGTCAGGTTTAAAGGGCTTTGGTGCGCTTCAAAGTAGACCAAAACTAGAGTTTTGGTCCAAATAGCATGATCCTTAGAGGGCATCCAGATTGGGATGTCCCTCGGTGATGTGATGCAACTCTTTATCACAAAGGGGCCCACTGAGACCATGCTGCCCAAGGGCCCACATAAACCTGGAGCCGGCCCTGCCCAAGGGGGAAGGACCAGAACCCAGGATAGGGAAAATCCTTCGTTTTGGTCCACTTTCAACAAGCCTGAGCCTGAAATCTGAATAGGGGACAGGCGTGGGGTACTGTCAGTCTCAACCAGGCCACGCACTCACCGCGCGCGCGCGCCAGAGCTTTTTTTTGCGGTTGGATGACCTTGAAAGTGACAGGAGATTGTGGCTAAGCTTTGCCCGACAGAGCGTTTGCAATGCTGTAATGCCACTACAATGTACTCAGGACCACATGATTATATTACGTATGGCAGGCGGGGGGGCTGGAGCAGACAATGCAGTAATTGTCTTTTATAACACCCTCATTGTATTCGACACAATCCTCTGGAACAGAGTAAATGGAGACGGCAAACTCCTACACAGCCGAGGCCCACAAGGCCGACCTCACGGAGAGACCGGGGAGCGCTAACCAGAAGTGATCTGTGGCCAATTATGACCTGGGTGCGAGCCATGATGCTGTGGCCTAATCACGATTATTCTGGCAGGCCCGGAGGCCTGGGGCGCCTTACATTCCATTCAGGTCCGCTTATAGGAGATGACAGCGGATGGGAAGTGTACAAAGGAATAGCTGCGTAATGTGTTCTGAGGATTAGGTGTGCTGAGCGTGCTTTCGGG
This sequence comes from Gastrophryne carolinensis, assembly GCA_027917425.1. Lineage (NCBI taxonomy): Eukaryota > Metazoa > Chordata > Amphibia > Anura > Microhylidae > Gastrophryne > Gastrophryne carolinensis. The sequence continues at coordinate 424,982,372 of CM051239.1, forward strand.
GAGTCCCTCTCTGGCTAATTTGCAGTATGTAATAACAGATGGAAAGGAAATGATCAGAAATGGGAGAAAGTAAAAAAAAAAAGCAAAAGGGAAAGAAAAGAGAAAAAAAAAAAGAACTATGAGAGACGAGGGGGAGGGGGAGAGAGGAGGGAAAAAAGAAAGGAATAAAAAAAAATAAATAGAAGGTTAACAATAAAAAAGGGGAAAGATAAAGTGGACCAACACCCAGGATTTTCACTATCCACTTCCGCGGGGCACCCCGATAGTGTGAAACCCCCCAGAAAGCTCCTAAAATCTTACCTTTGTAGGCGACGGACAAGCGACGGATAAGCCGCCACCGCCTCTCGCCCGTCCCTCTTACAGGGCGCGCGCACGCGCTGGCCATTCACAAACGGCCGGCGCGGGAGCGCGCCCTGCTAGAGGGACGCGCAGGAGGCGGCGGCGGCTTATCCGTCGCCTAAAAGGTAAGATTTTAGGGGCTTTCTGGGGGGTTTCACC